>JAQQSE010000264.1:0-139193 GCA_035772565.1 Antheraea assamensis
CTTTTCCAAGATTATACGCGCGCTAAAACCAGCCGGTGAGTCGGATAAGGCGGTACCTAAAAAATTGTTCATTATGTAGTACTCAAGTTAAATAAAAATCTGTTCAGAAAGACTTATAAAGCTGTTTAGGTGAACTTCAAACCTAGTCTCATCTAGGCTTAGGGTGTTGCATCTCTGATTACATACATTACATGCTTAATTATGAAAAAAATAATAAAAAAATAAGTTAAATCTTACCAACAGTATCAGGTTTGGTCGCTTGTATGTGCATATACCCAGACTCTTCAATAAGTCGTGCAGCAGGCGTCAAGTAAGGATACATGCGGCTTGTTTCCTCCGGGCTACCCATCATACTTGGCCATAGTGAACCTTGATGGAGATGAAATATGATTTAAATTAATTCAAAAAATTCCTTTAACAATAACAGTGACTGTGAAATCTATGCAAATCTGTTATAACTCGCCAGTAGGTGGCGTCGAAGCACATGAACTTATATTCACGTCAACCAATTCCTATAAAAAGGGATAGGGTGTGTCCATAAGATATGTTTGCGCTTGTCCGTCGTTTAAGCTTGATGCAGAATGCAGGCGGGTGCGGATGTTTAAGTATACGTAGTATTCTCAGTTGTCACGCCACCATGCTATTGTATTGAAGCGGTCGCTGGAATTCTGTTGCTTCAATCCGTGCGACCCGTTCACAGTACTCGAGCGTCTGTTAGTGATATTGGCGAGTGGTGCTAAACGGTTCTGAGTTATCGGCTACATTATAGAATACATTATGAATACTGAAGATTTTACATCAGCAATAGAACATCACACCACTATTTCGCAAACCAAATACTCACAACAAATACAACAAATAAAAATACAAATTATATGTTAATAAATTCAAATCTTTGTCGATGTTTATTGTTCTATATAGAACAAAATAATTGGCAAGGATTAAACACATACATGGTCTTGTCATAATGGCTTAATAACTTGTTATATTTACCCAAGTTTTTTTTTTTGTAAACGTTGATTTATCGTTCATGACGTAATATATTGATGAAAATGAAGTGTAATGGGTCTAAAAAGGTAACATTTTGCGTAACGTATTTTATGAACGGACCCGAAGATAGGGTACATTTAGAAAATAGTCATTTTGGTAAAACTCAAGTATTTTTAGATAACTAATGTGAGCACACTGAGTATTAATAAAACATAAAACCACTCTAACTGTATGATTAATTATTCAAGATCAAATCTATTTCAATTTAGAATCATTGGAATTGGAATTTACAAAATATATTTTTATAATAAATTCTCAATTTTTAAGTTTACTCACCAAGTATAATATACACTGATGCCAGAGGGTTAAACAAAAGAGCAGGGAAGTTGGTGTGGAATCCCAAAACATTGTCAGGAAAGAGTGTAGCCATTATAGAGCCAACCGTGTGGCCTAAGTCTCCTCCTTGGACATAGTATTGTTCGTAGCCAAGTCGTTTCATCAAGTTTTGCATCACTATTGCCATGTGTGCAGGGCCGAAACCAGGTCTAGCAGCACCCTGAAATTACAAAAGTTTCCATCCAATAAAGTCACCAAGAAGACTAGCTACTATCTTCGACTTCGTTTACGTTGTTTATCGTAACAATATATTTTATGTACAGAGGAAAACTTCAAGCAAATATATATTTTGCTTAGAGTTTTTTTAGTGAAGAATGTACAGACCTCTATAATTTTGCCCTAATGTGCGCAACTCGGAAGTACTACTGGGTAAATTACTATTAATTTTTTATTTTTTTTATTTCTATGCTACTCCTTTTTTATCTATTTTTTTTTCTTTAATGATAATTCACGTTATCTTCTTTTAATATAAAGTTATGGTTAAAGTAATATATAATATAATATAAGTAATTATAGTCGGGCCGAATTTAGCGGGCGCGCAGTACGGCTTCCGGGCAGGGCGTTCCAATATAGACGCCCTAACCCTCCTGAAGTCGCTGTCCGCGGAGGCGACCTCCCAGGGGGAGAGGGTCCTGGCGGTGTCCCTAGACATCGCCAACGCCTTCAACAGCCTGCCGCACGCAGTTATTAGGGAGGCACTCCGATATTTTAGGGTGCCTCCTTACTTGCGGCGGCTGTTGGAGGCGTATCTGGAGGACAGGGAGGTCGCCTATGCGGACAGCGAAGGAAGAATGGTTCGGCGGAACACAGGGTGTGGCGTTCCACAGGGGTCGGCCTTGGGCCCACTCCTGTGGAACCTGGGCTACGACTGGGTGCTCCGCGGCGCGCTCCCCATTGGAGCGCGCATTATATGTTACGCGGATGACACCCTAGTCGTAGCCCGAGGGGGGGAATGGGGAAATTTGGTGCGTCTGGCCACGGCTGCCACAACCGCCGTGGTCGGGCGCATCCGTAGATTGGGCCTCAGGGTGGCCCTCGATAAAACCGAGGCCCTACTATTCCACGGACGCGCGGTACGGGCGGTATACGGTGGAAGCCGTCCGCCCGGTCCTGTCGCAGTGGTTAAATAGGGAGTGGGGCTCCCTGACTTTCCGGCTGGTGCAGGTGTTGACCGGCCATGGTTGTTTTGGTCGGTACCTGCACCAGATCGCTCGCAGGGAGCCGACCGCCGCATGCCATGAGTGCGGCGCTGAGGAAGATACCGCGCAGCACACATTATCTGAGTGTGCTGCGTGGGAGGTGCAGCGCCGCACTCTGGCTGCGGCGGTGGGAGGAAATCTGTCGCTGCTGGGCGTGGTTGCGGCCATGCTCGGCAGCGAAGACGCCTGGAGGGCGATGGCCTCTTTCTGCGAGGATGTAATCTCGCAGAAGGAGGCGGCGGAGAGGGCCCGTGAGGCGGACCCTCTCAGTGGCCGTCTCCGCCAAAGGAGGGCCGGTGGAAGGAGGCGGCGATTTGCCCTCCTCCTTCCACCTCCGTAGCCGGACCTGTGGGGATGGGTCGGGGGGCCCATCTCCTCATTGCACAGGTTCGGCGGACGAGGGGAGGTAGCTGGTCGTGTACCCAGTGTACCTCCCTATAAGGACGGAGCCCGGCGGCCATCTTTCGCCGGGCTGACCGCTGGGGGCGGCATGGTGATAGCTCAGTTCGGTCCCATGCCGCCCCAACTTAAAGCGGTGGCCGGTACACCGTGGGGTTTTAGTCCGTGCGAGTCGGACATAACCCATTCTCTCCCCCGGGAGGATGGGTATCCATAATGGATTTCCCCACGTTAATAAAAAAAAAAAAAAAATACCTCTATAATTTTATATATATGGATAAAAAAAAGACACTCACTTGAGAGAATCCAAATCCAGGAAGACTGGGAACAATTATTTCAAAGACGAACTTATAGCCCGATTTAGGTACAATTAATTTTGGAATAATTTCGTAGAATTCTCTAAATGATCCTGGCCATCCATGCAGCATTAGAAGAGGAACAACCTGCAGACAAAAACGATAAAAGACAAATGAAATTTAAGAGATATCTTACTTCAACATAGAATTGAAAATATTCAAACTTGAAAAAATAAATGAACTGTGATTGAAGTCCATTGTAAAACTGTTCAGTGCAATTTTCTCCTTCGATTGCATTTTTTTTTTATTTACTGTTTAGTATGTGTTGAGTTTTAAATTTATTTTTTTATTATTTAACCATTTCATTAATTTTTGGGACACTTTTCAATAATAATTATGGTTGAATTTCAACAAAAACTAGTTCTATTAATTTGGTAAGGAGCACTCTCATGTTACTTCAATCTATATTAAGGAAAGAACAATTACACAGCTAATATACTTACCTCTACATTTGTTGTAACCTTAGGTGTTACTCTTAAAAAGTGTATATCAAGTCCTTGTATTTTAGTGACATAATGGTCATATATATTAAAGAAATTTTGACGATCCTTGAAATTGTAATTATTTTTCCAATAATCAACAACTTGAGTGAGGAATAATGAGTTAAATCCATATGTGAACCCAGCATTTTCCAGTGGAAGTGGAAGTTGGCGTTGATGTAGAAGTCTCTCTCTCAGATCATTGACCATCTAAAAAAAATGTTTTTTTATTACTGAAAATGGATTGAAACTCAATTCTAATGCATCAAGAAGAAATTTATGGATATAAAGGATAGATTGACTTTAATTCCAACTATACTTCTGCTACCGCTTAACTGCTGACTGTAACATCTTAAGGTTGGAAAGAGGTAATAATGGTGATTCCTTATTTATTTTCAAATGTTTCTATTATCACTTATCACTGAATTTGAAAATATATTTATCTGTTCACTTTATTGAAACGTACAACTTTGCTATTGAAAAAAAAAACACTATATCAATATGCAAAATAATTAGCAATAATTGAATATGTATTATTTAAATAATTATTATGTCATCTCATACCACATCAGAGAACTCAATCTTGTAAGGTCTTACAGATACATCTTGCTTCTGATCAATTGGGTATCGTCCCCACCATTCATTCATATCAAACTTTGGTATTTCTGGAGGTGTTGTTACCAGTTTGTAGACATAATAAGATGTAAGAGCTCCTAATATTGCAAAAATGAAGAAAATTTTCTTGAGCTGTAATTGAAAAAATTGGTTTTTGAATATTGCGTTGATTTTTTTCCATTATAGTTTTTTTTTATCAATTTATTGTAGAAAATAGAGGATGAACTTAAAACGGTTTTTGTATTGTACAGGTGCCATTTTGATTAGTTGAGTAACTGTAAGCTTATTTGTTTACTTGAGATAACCTGTTCAAACAGTTGAATATATAAGGATGACTTATTACTTATAATTTTTTATTTATTACTTGTTTTGTTTGAGCTTTTGCATCATTATAATTGACTAGATATAATCGAGGTACATTGGCAATAAACTCTACTAATAAGCTAAATGTTTGTGAATTCAATCCCTAGTAATTGTTGCTATCTCTAGTACAATACACTAGAGGAAAAAATTAAGGGATTTAAAATTTTCCAAATGGCTGTATCTTCATTAAAAATGATGAAAAAAAAAGCAATTCTAAGGTTGAAGTTTCTAGTTTTATGAATACAGTGTAAAAAAAATTCAAAACTTTTTCGGTTTTGTTTTGTACAGTATTAGAAATTATTCTGATATATTCACCATTTCGACAAGATATCATTGTCATTTAACTTAAATTTTTATAATCTTTAATCTGTCCATTTCTCACTGAGTTGATGCTGGTTTTTTTCCATTCATTTAAACAATTTTATTGAAAAAATGTCAATAAACTGTTTTTTTGCTCCTTTACTTCTTTCCAGTAGTGTATATATTACAATAACGGTTTAAATTTCGTATAGTTTAGCAGGAGTGAGAGGTAGAAAAGTGTCAAAGTTGATATATATTAGGTTCCTGACTTTAACAGTACCATTCTCACTAATAGAAAATACAACATGTTCAATGAAATTAATAAAAACAATTCAAGCTTCAACCTGAAAAATGTTAAATAAAATGCATAGTTCAGATTTTGCTATAATGCTACTCGTATGGATCTGCCTTTAGTTAAGTAGTGTTTCACAAAATTATATTACACACACAATTAACTTTTCAAAGTTTCTTGATTTATTGCAATGTAGATCAATACTTAATATTACAAATAAAAATGATGCCAAAGTTTTATGCATAGTTTCGGCACTGAGTAATTGACATAAAATGAAATTACAAATTAAATATTAATTTCATACAGGTGTCACATTTGTCCTTGAAACTTTTACCCTTTATAAATCCATCTGAGGTAGTTACCTTTTCATGGGAGTGGTGTTAAAAAAGAAGACGTTTACACTCTGCATTTTCTCTTTAAGCTACACTTTCCAATCGATTCTAGATTTTAGCCTATAAATATCTTTCAGACTACCATTTACCAAGTAACTGAAAGATTAGTTTTTAAATAGAGTATAGTACTTACCGGTAAAGATGACGATGTTTTGTTCGTTTTAACAGCTCTTTCATTTTTATTACCTTGTTTCTTGCTCATTTTGTAATTTTCTGAAAATGATAAACTTACTGAAAAGTCTAAAAGACAAACTTTGAAATAGGTTGTCTTATGAAATAGGTTAATATATTTACTTGTTAAAATATTCGATTGTTTGGTATAATACCTTTTATAAAAATAAACCTTACTGTACTTACAAATATTCAGTATCAATATTTAAATGTAGAGGGTATAGAAATCAGAACATATAACAAAATGATAGATCAAGATGCCGCCGGTACAGCGGTGCTGCCAGATGAAATGGTAAAATATTGGTCTCTGTTGTACTGTTGCAAAATTTATCAGTGGATTGGGTGTAGTAATGTAGATTTTTTAGTTAATTATTTATATGACTTGAAACGAAAAATATCAATTAATTAATTACGGTAAGCGAAGCAAGTCCTAAGTACTGAATGGCTTTATAATCATTTCCATATACGAACTCCATGTACAAACATACAACCTATACACTCGCCAAACTTTTTAATCGCTCTGCATATTGTTGGTGCAGAACATAAATTTAGTTATAAATACGCGTTATATTATATGCATAACATCAAGACAACTTAAGGATAAATAAATGCCAATTGTAGATTCATATGATAATATTTTAATTTTATTTTTTACCAAACTCTTGAGTATATTGCGCAGAAGCTCGAACTTACGGCTATTTTCAGAGCTGCCAAAAAGATTGACGAGGACTGCATAAAAACTACTCAACATGTAGATATTTTATTAATATCAATTTTTTCATGTGTTGAATAACATAGCAAAACTATAATTGCTTTCCAATACTATGAATGATGATGAACCTTGAAAGACTAACAATGTAGGTCAGTTAAAAAACAAAAAAAACTATGAATTATTATGAAGTAAGAATCGAGTCATCTGCTGATTTTTTAGCACAATACTTTATTAAGGAAAACTACAGATTAGTAATTATGAAAGTATTTTTATAGTCGACAAGCTTTTACTGGCATCCCTCACGATAATGTAAATTTTATCTAACGGTACTTCTCTGAATGAAAGGTAACCATGTCTTTTTCTACACTTACTCTTGATAATGTATATTTACAATTTCATGTCGATCCGTTGAGTAGTTATGGCGTTAAAACATAAGAAACAAACAAACTCACATTCGTATTTGTATTATTAATTAGAATATTATAAATGTTGTACAAAAACTATTACTTATAAACATATATAATAATTGTATTGTTCAGAATACCGAATCTTAGTGCTTTATCGACTTTATAACATCATACTCAAACATATAAGCTTAAAGGTGCTAGAGTTTGTAAAATTAGGCTAGTGGTTACATTCTGTTATGAATTTACTTTTTGTAATTAATGGACCTTGTCTTTCTTTGAGTCTAACGTATATTAGTATGGTACACTTTGAGTAAGCATGAGCGTCATATGAAAACTACTAAACTAAACCAATATGAATCAGTTTCCACAATAAAATCAAATGAAGGCTTTTTATTAATTTTCAAAGTAATAAATGATACCCATTATATTTTTAAGATTACCCATTATATTATTAAGATTTTATAGGTGCTATATACTACATTATGCGTTAATTTATGAGTGGTTAATGTATAACATTTTTCATTTCATATCAGTACCAACACATAAATATGTAAAAAAACATACGAGTTTATTGTATCGCGACGATATTTGCTATTTTTCTTAATAAATAAGATGTACTTGCGAGTCCTAAATCATGCTTTAGTTACATATTTGTTTTCTGGAAATTAACCAGTGACATTGAGAAACTGGCTGGGACGAGTTAAATAGAAAACGAACAATATTTTACAGCTCATAAGTTAAGTTAATCCAGATTTGACGATAATTTTAAGTGTTTTGTAGAACTAAGAAAGATAGCCTATGTCTTTTTCTGTACTCGTGACAACATGTATGTAAAATGTAATTACGGTTAGTTGAGTAGTTAAAGCGTGAAAGCGGAACAAACAAATTCACATCCTCATTAACCATATTAGTAAGGATTATTATAGAAGGTGACTATGGTACCTGAAATTCTATAAATAATCTCTCAGTACAACAGTTATTACTTTTAAATCAATGCAGTTAAGTCCTATAAAACAAATACTGAAGAAGATATAAATAATTTTAATTAAACAATAAAGGAGGTTGTCGATGTGTGAAACGAATGCGGTGAATAAATCCAAAGGGATAAAACACGTCAGAATAGACCGGCCGCGTTAATTGAACTTGTGGGGCCAATATCGTTCAGTTTTTTTTTAATTTTTCACTCAACCGCGGAAGCTCTGTACAGCCTTGTAGGGTTGTCTATGAAATTAAAATTAATTACTCGATTAAAAACATTTAGTATTTTAGTGGATAAGACGAGACGTATCGAATAAGGTACGATTAATAATTACATAGTATTTATTTTTTATCACGTACAGAACTTGCTGAATAATTCACTTGTAAGAGTTCTTTTAAGATTTAATCTGGACTCCTAGAATGTCCTACAGGTAAAGTCAATCTTTAATTAATTACATTTTAGGTATGTTTTAATATAATAATAGTTAAAGTAAAGAATATGGATTCGTTTTTTTTTCCAAATTTAAATTATACGTTATTAATTAAAATATTTAAGTAGCCAACCCTTGTATATACACACCCACCACACTTTCGGTGCTATCACGACTCTCCGCCCTGTCACCATTTTCCCCGTTTTTCCCTCTCAATTTTAATCTCCCGCATTAGATTTCAAGCGAAAATCGCTTTTATTTGTATGTAAAATATGACATAATACTGTTAATATAAAATAAAATTGAATGTTGACTTACCACGTTACGTTTCGACGCTAGGCTTAACGATGCGGTTTTTCGAATGAAAACCTCTTTTGTGAAAACTGACGGGCGAATATAATATCGGTTTTATTATATAAATTATATTTTGTACCAGCACACACCTGTGGTTCGATTGTCAATGTGATAATAGTCTGATAAGACCTTGGCTCAGTCACGACTAAATGTTTCCAACATAATATTGTTTTTATATTACGTAATCTCACAGGTAATACCACCACATAGGTATAAGACTATTTTATACAATAATGTATGAGTTATTCTCGTTTAAAAATATTTTGTACAACTTCTCCTAACAGATGGTGTTGTTATCATTATTTACAGTCTCACTAAATTATGCTCTTTCACAAGGAAATAAATTTAACATATATATCTCTTTTGACTAAACTTAATGTAATGAAAAGACTGACATAAATATTACATTAATATCCACATGTGTAGAATCCTTATTTTTTTATTGTTTAAATACAGACATATATTAAACCTCAAGTAAAACGGCAAATTTTGTATTATAAAAACACAGCAGTCTGTTTAGTTTAACAACGCGAAATCTTGAAATATTAAGACGCTCGAAAATTAGGTTAAGAAATTGTTAAAGTCGATTTTAATTTTTTTTATATTAAGAAATCAACTAAAATTTAAGGCATGATCCGTCGTCGTCAATTGGCTGATGTTTGAATTCTGTGAAGGATTGGAACTGTTCATGAAGTAAAACATCGTGATAAAACCTTACTACGATGGGTGACTTTTTCTAATAACTGCCTGGCTAGCTAAGATCACCAAATTGAAAGTATAGATGTATTTGAGCAGCTACACTTGAAACGTCTTGATTTAGTGTATTGTCATAATAAGCCCTTATTGTCAACGTGGATCAGATAAAATTGTGGTCAAAATGTAAAAAGTACAAAACTATTAATCTGACATTCAATATTTTTAGCTCTCGTTATTTTTTTGTAGGTAAGAAGAATTATTGAATAGTTTTATTTTTAAACTGAAAATTTTATTTGCTGGAGAAATAACAGAGACTGCCATCTAGTTCTATATAGTAAATATTTTATTATTTTTGTTTACTTTTCTCAACAGGTGGCGTTAGTTTTTATAGGTTTGTATAATTTTCAGTAATCTGCGGACATGTACATACCTGCTACACGGTATCTAGTGATTGTAATTTTTTTTGATAACTAAAAACTTGCACCATCATAGTGTTATTGAGATAATAAACATACATTTTTTACCTATATCCTCTTCCAATTTACGTCATTCTGATTCGTTCATTGCTTGTACAAATTAAGATTGTAGTACGTCTTGTATTATTACGGATTCGTAAATTGTTCGGCTTTTTTATGGTTTGAATTAGCAAAAGGTATAAAATTTACTATATACGTTATTGCAGCTCATAGTAATTTAAAACTAACCTTAATAGGAGCGCAGTTGTTTACTTATAAATTCCTTGGCGCAGTTCTATTAAACCCTGGACTGTCGAAAAGCATAATAGTTAAAGCCCCATACAAACGATTGTAGACCTTATAATGCATTGGTCAACAGACTAATTGTTTCGAAATTTAAAAACATGGTCCGCCATTTTGATTTTGATGTTACTTCTAATGTACCTATGTATAGTCTGGGTGCAATGATTAATGTGACTCCCTATACTTGTCGCAAATCATCAATTCTGATCGTTCTACTGGTTCTTTAATAACTTAGGCTTGGACTAACTATTTAGCTAAAATAGTATATTCTACAGGACCGACGCTTAAGTTTTATACTTATGTGATGTTCACTGTAGATCGCCTCTGGATTAGTCACTACTAAACTTTGTATAGAGACAGCACTGGCGATAGTTATGGTTCTTTTACAGTTAGGTTATAAGTTTCAGTGGTATTTCTCAAGGTGCTAGGATCATTTAAGAAAAAAGACGAGTGACAAGTATTTTATTTTTATTAACAGTAGAAGACATAAGTTCAATAGTGGGATTTGTTAAACAACTATTCAAACGAAATGACATTAATCTTTATTAATACTAGTAGTCTTCTAGTTTTCGAAATTTAACCATAACTATTATCTTTCTAATTTCTACGTTATTGAGTTCTTTTTGCCAAAGTGTGTAGTATAATTATTGTAAATTACTAATAGTAAGGGATCGTTAAGAGAGTATAGAGACTTCTTCTTCTTTATTTTTTGGCTCCGTCACGGTTTGTGCACTAGCCAGCGTCAAGTAACAAGATTTTGCCGAGTAAGTGTCTTGTGATAATTATAATGTTCTAAGAAGATGGTGGTTTCCTTGTTAGAACTTTCCATGGAGTTTTGGTGGCATCTCAAAATGCATGCTCCGTGGTATTATTTCCCATCCACTTTACTTGTGCATAATAACCGAACTATATTACGTAAAACACCACCAATATTACAAAATATAGAGTCTAAAAAAACAAGATTATGAATAAAAAACCACTACATGACAGACTAAGACCCCGCCAAAAACTCCGTATAGAGACTTATAAATCAAGGTTTCGATTCGCTGATGGCGAGGGAAAAGAATTACATAGGTATATTAGTTATAAGTACACTGCCGTTAAAAGAGAAAGGAGAGCATTTGTTGTTTTTTTCAATATCAAGTTTTAAAAGTGTATATTCCGGATTAGGGAATAAACGGTGCATCTAATAGCTTCTCGTTCACCTATTAGCTTCAGCTTTCAAATTACACTTAGGTAGACGTACATCGTTAAAAGTGCAGGCTATTACAGACTTTTCGAATTTTCTCTGATTTTCGTTTTTCTTCGAAGCGCCTCTTAGCCTTACGATGGTAGTACAGACTTTATTGAACTGACTGATACCCGTGACTTCCTATGCTTTGTTTATTATTTTGACAATATACTATGTGTACAAAACAAACACGTAAACACCACATCGCTTGCCCCACTTCTCCGCGACAAGAAAACAAATCGCTAAATGCATAATGGCTATAAAAATTGTAGCTTATTAAAGTTTAAACTTTACTAACCTTATGTAATAACCTTAAACCTTTAACTTTTAATAACCTTATAGTAAATGAAGCTTTCGTGGTAATTTTGTCTTTTTGATAAGAACCATCGGTCTTATTACAAAAACAAAAATGAACATGCGTTTAACACGAGTTTTACTAAACAGTATCTAAAATTTTGTAAATTTCTTAAATGGTTCAATTTATCTATTATGTTCAAAATTAATTATTCTCCATTATATTAAATTCATAAATCACTACGAAACGTCTTTTGCCTACAAAGAGAAATTCAATAAATCACAACAATATAATAAGAAATGTCAACTTACACAATGCTTCAATTGAAATAGTATCTATGTTTAAACATGGGTAAACGCTCTTTTGTAATTAAACTTTGTTTAAACAAGTGCCCAATGCATATTTAATTTTTTTGTAATTAGACGGCAAGTGTCTAAAAAGTAAAACCTATAATTAATCGAAATGTATTGAGTAGTTTCACACGTGATTCGCTCACAATACGCAACTTCTATCGTTTTATTTGTATGGATTCTGAACTGTATCATATTTTCTTCTAATACAATGCTTTTTAAAACAAAATCGTTTGTGCAAATTAGGCCTATAACAATAACAAAAAAAAATTGGCATTGAAGTTCAGCACGTTGTCCGTAAACTGCTGTATGAAATTGTTAGATTAATAAATCAGTGGAAGACGCTATGCGTGCGTCTCACAGATAAATACCGACGTCATCCTGCCCCGTTGAGTACACGTCGCTCCCGTGGGATCTCGCTGCGATGTCGTTCAACAAAGGATCGTATCAAGAACTCTACTGCTTGTAATAACACTGGCTTATTTATACCTGCTAAAAATAAAGTAACCCGGAAATAAAAAGCGGTTTATAAAGGCCTAAAACGTTCATACTAATTTTCATGTCTCTAAATTTAAAAACTTTCGGCTTACCCCTGCAATTCCATGCGGCTTTTGACCACAGCAATTGTTTATTTACCAAAAGTAGTAAGCTCTTTTTTATTTGTCTTTTACAAATTGTGATTTGATTTTGTTCTTGTTGAAAATTCTTGTTTTGTTTAAATCAAAACGACGATAGCGATATTAATTGCTATTTAAATGTTGTAGGCCTTCATTTTTATTAAATGTTTTTACGTTTACTTTTTTTATATCCGGACCTGTCAAAGGCTAAACCTCTATACTAATTAGGGTTGATATAAAGTATATATTAAAAATCATGCCATATCTCTATAGATGTAAGTAGAAAAAATGAAAGTCGAAAATATTAATTATTTTAAGTTTATTCTCTTAGTTCAAAACTTCAAAATACAACTCGAACTGGAACAGAACTGGAAACGAACCAATTATTTGGAAGAACCGATACGAAATTCGATCGGGTTTATCCAAACTAATAGTATAAATCAGAGTGTTGCGTTTGTTTGTTTCTCACAGCTTCACGGTAAAAACTAGTCAATAATATATTTTTAGTGTTCCTTTTTTACTGTACAGATGAGAAAAGTTTGCGTGTGGCAGAGATGCGAATGTTAAGATGGATGTGTGGTGTAACCGGAATGTATAAAATTAAGAATGAGTATATCAGAGGAAGTTTGAAAATAGCACCAGTGACAGAAAAGTTGAGGAGTAATAAGTTAGCATGGTACGGGCATATTATGAGAAGAGATGAAAGTCATGGAAAATGAAAGTTTTGAAGTTGAAAGTGGTCGGATATATAATGAAAGGTGTGGATGGATTGCGTAAAATACGATATGTGTATAAAATGTGTGAATACTGAGATGACATCTGACAGGGGAGAGTGGAGAAGGAAAACATGTTGTACCGACCCTACTTAGATGGGATAAGGGTAAGATGATGATGATGATGATGTAAAGACCACATTATTATTTAACACCAGGTGCGCTTGTATAAGGTTGTAAGATGTATATATCAAATTACTTACTTAATACGAACTAGCTACTCGCTTCGCCTTCACATGGATGTG
This sequence comes from Antheraea assamensis, assembly GCA_035772565.1. Lineage (NCBI taxonomy): Eukaryota > Metazoa > Arthropoda > Insecta > Lepidoptera > Saturniidae > Antheraea > Antheraea assamensis. Next base: position 13,800 of record JAQQSE010000264.1, read on the forward strand.
GTAACGAAGAAACTGAGAAAAAATCATCCTTTTACAGTACGACCAATAACTGAACGTTAATCAGTGAATTCTGTACATATTTTTTAATCTGTGAATTCTGTCCGTATTTTTTAATCTGTGAATTCTGTCCGTATTTTTTAATCTGTAAATTTTGTCCATTATTTTTAAATATATTTCCACTGTCTTCTATCTCCTTCACTTACTCACTTTTTATATGGAAAATTTGAATCCAAGTTTCTTTTATTTCCCAGCGATTTTTCATACATTTTCGTTCATACAAACCTTGTTCTGATAACTACAAACACAGAAAATATAAGTCTACTTGCCTTCATTCTTTGCCGTTCGGATGTCGTGTGCTTGCATACATTTGACAATAATTCCAATTTATATAGATTAATAGTTCTATAGAAAAAAAATATTTCATCATAATGGATTGACGGTGTATTCATGAAATTTAGGAGACGGTATAAGCTTGTAAGCGGGAAGGTGAAGCTGGATAATGTGACAGGGAGCATAGCGGTCACGAGGCGAGTTTCGCTTGACGCGCCGCTTGCTCCGGATGGGAGTTAGGTGATATTGGCTCTGTGACTTAGGGTTCACACTTTGAAAATTATAACCAAAATTTTATAATATATATCAAGTTAATTTGGTATTGTACAGGATGTATTCGATATGCGATTACACAAGGGGTAATGTCAGCCTGTAAATGCCTTATTAAACACTGGACTGTTCAAAATTATAAAGGCTTAAGTTTCATACAATCGAATGTAGACAATACGATACACGGGTCATCAGGCTGTTGGAAGCATAAGCTTAAAAAATACCTGGTTTTTAATACAAAACTTTGAAAAATAACAAATGATGTGTTGTAAAATTATAATATTTATGTAAAATGTATTTTTAAATTATTTTTTTATTTGAACGAACATTTTTTTTACTAAACCATAAAATTTACAATGTACGATGTCGTGACATAAAAAAAACGTAATCCGCCATTTTGAGATCTGGGTCTTAAAAAAATAGCCGAGGGATTAATAAGCAAACTTTTTTTCTGTTTAAATATTATTATCAGTATTGAATATTTTTCTTTATTATGGCATCTGCTAAAGTATGCAATTTCGCCAGTGTCAAGTGTAATAAATACACGTTTTAAACTTATTTGCTAAATATTCATTATAACGCAGAATAACCTAAAATGGCACAACACAGAACAATCACAAAAAAAAAGAAATATATTGTGTTATAGGTACCACAACGATAATATATAATAATTTGCTGGAAATATAGATACATGTACACAGCATAACTATATAAATACAAACATTTTAGACGTAAGAAGCATGAAGTATGATGAATATACACTTATAAATAAATGCTTAGAATTGTCGATGGTATAGAAAAAAAGTAACTGTTTCTCAATTGTTTCACTGATAACACTAAAACTTGCCACTAGCTATTAAAAGAAATAAAGAAAACAGACAAGTATTTTAGTTACAGTACACTTTTTTCTCCTCTGTTTATCAACCGTTTGTTTTTTTGAGTTTTAATATCATCAATAAAAATTGGAAACAGATACTTTGTTCTTACCATCGACAAGTGGAAGGCTTCACTTATGTCTTTATTCTTCATACTTTACGATCCTTAATTCTACTAATCTATAGTATTGGTACACTCTTTGGCAAATAAAATACGCAAAATAATATTGAAACTTGGAAGAATAATAAATTATTACATCATAGTCAAATTTCGACAACTCGGCGATCATTATTAGTAAATTAAAATGAATAAATCAATGTTACATGAAACTCGTCGGTCTGCACTGAATAAAAGTTAGCACTGGGTATAATATAACGGAAGAATTGTCTTAAATTTAACGAATTATAGAAAGGTTTTCGGTTGAGACGATTTCAATGCCTTCATCTAGAGAATAATATTCATTACATTTGATATCATATAATACTTGGCATAGTTAAAATAATGAAACGTTTTATTTACGTAACATTATTACATTTACATAACTCATGATATGTAAATTAACTAACTTTTTTTTTTCTTTTCGAGTTGAAACCCTGTTGACTCTTATGGCCACTACAAATTCACCGGACTACAAACTAACGTATTATTATTATTATTTTTTTCGAACTGACGTACCCTGTTGACATTTATGGCCTCTACAGATTCACCGGACTACAAAGTAACTTATTAAGTTCGTATATTTTCATACATTTGTCTTTAATAAGAATGTAAATAAGACGTGTCTGTAATTTTTTGATATTTGAGACACAAAATTGTTGCAGGTGTCTTGAAATAATTAATAGAATTATAAACATTTCAACCATTTTTAGAAATGTCTCTCTGTCTGTGTGTCTGTCTGTCTGTTTGTTTGAACAGGCATCACTGGTAAACTACTAGGTTTCTGATAAAACATCAGCAACAAAATCATCGTAAATATACACAGACATCTTAGTATATCTACCTCATTTATTCTTGAATGATAACGCGAGTAATGCCATCAATTTATAATTATAACATCACAATTTTCCACACGGCCATTTAATTTTAAAAGCATAGCTTGTTATGTAAAACAAAAAAAAATATACATACATATATATATTTAATATATAGGTAAACAATTACAAGCAGCCAAATCACAAAAAAGTTATTCAAATATCACAATTGGACTTAGGTATATATTCTGCTTTTACTTGTGAAGATTAGTTTAGGCTCCAAAACATCAAGATACTTGTCTCGCGTTTCTCTTAAAAGCTATTTTCCTACATGAACCTAACGCCAAAACAAAAAATGCTCGATACTGCGCACAAACTATTGTATCACTGCAACCTATTCTGTCACCAGTGCCGCATCTACAATGAGTTTCGTGATGGCGAATCTTGAGGGGATCTGTATCAAAGGGAACCGAGAAAAATAGGTTGTCGGAGGGCCCGTAGGACGATCAGAATTCGACATCTACAGCAAGGATGAACAGAGTCAAACTAATTGTTGCATTCGGACTGCAGTCGGTCTAGACAGCATCAGCAATGGTTTCATAAAATTAGTAATCTATTATTGCATAGACTCTCATAGCATTGCGATGTAATTGAAGGTTAGTTATAAATATGCATTCTTACATTAAATATAAGTTATTATTAGTCATATATTAAATTAATGAAAAACATAAATTTTGTGTACAGAGTGAATGAGCTGTATTGACGAGTAAGTGAAATTCAAACCTAACATATCCGCAATAACCATATTCACTTGTTGGTGAAAATAACAGTCGAACGAGTTCAGCTCGCACCTTATGTTATACTGCTTATTACGAAGTTGTTATAGATTTCCTCGCTTTATTAAACGTACGAAAGGCGATACCACAATTTTGCCGCAATGTTGACATTCTTACAGTGTGTCATAATCTTACCTATATTTAACTATATTAATAGAAATAATAAAATACATATATATCTATACCAAGAATGGGTGACCTTCAGAAAATTGTGAGCCAGATTTACGATAGTAATTACCTTTTTTAATTTTTTTTATTTGTTCTACGAAACTGAATTTAATTTTTACAATGCGATACTATTTATTCTAAAATTATACTTAAAATTAAATTCTTTCTTGACGTAGACACAACCTACTTTCTTGTGCATGCAATCAATTAAAAAAGAAAAAAAAAAACAAGATACATAAACAAACATGGCGCGTCTGTTGGAAAAATATATAATAAAAACAATTAAAATTAAAATTTTACTTAGCAAATAAATAACGGCTACAAAAATAAAAAAAAAAGAAAATTAATAGAAAATTAGTGAACTAATGAATCCGTTACATATATTAAAAACAAAACAACACAAAATAAAGAAATAAAAGGGACGTATAAGTACGGAAAAATATCAAAATTTGGTTTTAAATGAGGCTACAGGACTACAAACAAACAGATATATCTTTTTGAATGTTATTATATGACGAACACATTCGATAAATGGGACATTACCTTGTTGTAGAAAAAAGAAACGTGTTTTTATACATTTATCAAGTGTATTTATGGAACGGAATAATGTTGTCAATGAGATGGTTTATATGCTACACAAACTATGTACGAGTATATGTACACAGCTGTCATGTTTGTATGTTCAGATTTTTTCCCATATGTTGGTCACGGGGAGGAGAAGGAAAACCGTATTTACGAATTAATACATGAAAACTAGAGGGAGGGAATATTCTCATATACTACTGATGGTCACCAAGGAGTGGGAAGGAGCTAAAAAATTGTCAAATATGGGTCCCAAAATGGGAAACTTGTTTTTTTGTAATCAATTAATTAATATGAGAGATAGAAGCTTTAGTCATTTTATACTAACATTTCCCAATTATATCATCATTTTCAGACATAACGGAAATAAATTAGATGAATATAAAAATAAAAGAATAACACAGAAATTTGATGTTCTCGAAAAAAAAAACCTGCCCAGTTTTTGGAGAGGGAACGGGAATACGAAATTATGATTTCGTCAAACTTATCCATGTAGTACCAGTTTTGTCAGCAGCTTTGCTCGAGGTAATATAGATTTGATGTCGAGACAGCAATAGATTATTTTTCAAACTCTTTCTTCAAATCACGTACCGCCAGCGTTTCTCTAATAATCTTCGAAGAGTTGTGCTTAACTCATGGTTATTTACGTACGTAAATACAATTCGAATTGACTAATATCAAAAGTGACAGCCCTACGTCATCTCGTTACGTAGCAGACCTCTCCACGGAGTCATCAGATAAGAGCAGGCGCTCAAGTTTAATTGAATTTCCTCGCAAAGTTTCCGCTGCCACCCCTAGTCCTCGCTCGCTGTGATTGGTGCGCAGCGCCGCCCCGGCCCCGTCAAAGACATTGTTCCCGGCCGTGCGGCAGGGCTTAGCTTATGTATTTAGTTTGCGAGATGAATCGTTCGACGTACATGAATGGTTTCATAATAGCTGCGCTTAGAATAAGGAACAATATTGCCAAACTCGCTTTAAACATTTCATACAGCATGTTTGAAATAAATCAGGTTATTTATTTAAATATATCAGTTGTGAATATTGTCAAAGGAAAAGTCGAATTAACAAATATAAAATTAAAACGTACATTATGATTTGGTTTTTTATAAATACGAAAATTGATTGCAAAGGATTATACCTATCTTAACCGTGACAAATATTTTAAATGCGAAGGTGCGTTTGTTTGCGAGCAAAGTCGCGGGCAAAAACTAGAATATTTATAATCTAAGGGAAAATAACAACAAGACATAGAATTGTTAATCTTATCACATAAAAGTTAGTTATTTGGAAATAGAACCTGTGATTTCTAAACTGACTAGTATTATTGTCATTGCGCCACGAGGCTCTAAAGTTCTGCGTCTTTCACGATCTTTCTTTCAGTCAAGTCATTCTAATTTATAGGTTTTTATAGAAAATCGATGTCGATTCATTTGTTAATAAAAAGTAATTGAAAATTAATAAAATAAGGATACGCTCGTGGGTAAATTAAATCAGATGTACGTCAAAAGAAAATGATTTTTATTCACAACTAGCAAGCCCGGCGGACGTTGTCCTGCCCTGATAATAAAAAAATATATACTTATGTGCAGAAAATGCTTAAGGTAACTCATATATTTTATTTGATAATTATTAATGATGTATCCGTCTAAATAGCTTTCCAATTACCTCCTTATATGTGACCATTTTTAGAAGATAGATGGGTATAGTAAGCTATTCTAAAAAGATAGTTATATGCCATCGTAGACGTTTTTGTAGATCTATAAAAGAGGAATACCTCAGTATGCATTATTTTGTTTTATCTCAAAAGGGATTAGGCAACGTTTTCGAAGAAAGCTCGCAGGCGGCTTGACTTTTTCCGATTCTTTCAACAATTACCATTATATTTTAACCAATTTACAAAAAAACCTTGACAAATTATGTACATAAACCTTCCCCGTAAATTACTCTATCTATTGGTGATAAGTGAACGCATTACAATCCGTTCAATAGTTTTTGCGTTTATCGCGAACATCCAGACAGGCAGACAGACGCGGAGGACGACTTTGTTTCATAATATGTAGTGAGGACATGAAGGCAACAGTTTATTTTTCGTATTGACTAACGTTGACAGGCCTTTCCACCTTTACCGGACTTATTTGGATGGTGTTTGAGGCTCTCAGTCGATAGACAACAAGTTCAAGGTCGCCAAATGAAACAGATTCACTACCACTCAATTATACTGTGGTCGCACTTACATCTTAAAATGATGTGGTTGTAAACGCATGTAGATTTCTTTCTTTTGTTTTTGTTCATATTCGCTTGTATTTTCCCAGAATTTAACTGCCCTAGGATGCCTCGATACGGCATAGAACAGAGGATAGAAATCTCTGAATGGCTGACGTCATAACTCGAGAGATGGGACAAGAGTTGAGACAGGCTCTTCTTATAACCCTTGTCACACCTCGATGACCCGTCTATTTATTTATAGCAGCGAGTTTTTGCGACAATATAATGAGTTTTGGTCGTTACAACGCATTAATGTATTACATTATTATTAGATTTGAGTAATTAATTTTGCATATTGTTCCTACCTATTTGTTGATTACGTGTTATTACTACGACCTTTAGGTGTAGGACAGAGAGAATGCTAAAGGAGAAGGAAATAAGTTCTGTGTGTCGTGGAGCGGGCTATCAGTGGTTGAGCAGGGATTGCTCCTATGGGAACTGGTCTGTACCGTGAAGGTGCGAACTGTGAATGCCTATGCCAGAGAGATATAACGAACACCCACAGGCTGGGGTATGAAAAAATAAAAATCAATAGCCAATAGCATATAAACTTTCTTTAATTTGTGAATATATTTGAAATCCGTGCTCGCCGCCGATAAATTTGTTTCGAATAAAAATTCCTTTAATGTCCTCTGAACTCTATTCGAAACTATTATTCAGAATTGAGGAAAGTCGCCACGATCGACTTAAGATTCACGGCAAATATCGTTCACGACGTAATCCGTACACTTTCTATGTATTTACATATGTCACTTATTGTAGTACATATTTAGTTTACTTGCGGTAATTTTTTTTTAAATTCTCTAAACACATGATTAATTCATGTTGCATACGACAGAAATTATAGTTGAGTCGCTAGCGTATTGGGTTGGGACTCCGCGTTGATCGACATGGATTCGAATTTCTTACCTTTGATGCAATTTTTCTGACTAAAGAAATGTTTAAAAATATGCTTCCTAGAATCGACTTGTCCCGTAGTAGTAAATATATATTTTTTTTCGACACTAACTACACAACCGATTATCATGTAATTTGGTAAGCACGCTGTGAGGGATATAGAACATAGGGCACCTTTCATTTAGAAAAAATATACTATTCCTGAGGGCATGTCAAATATATATTAACACTAGGAGGCCCGGCGGACGTTGTCCTGCCCTGGCAATAAAAAATATATATTTATGTGTATGAAATGCTTAAGGTAACTAATGTATTTAATTTGATAAGGATTAATACTGCATCCGTCTAAATAGCTTTCCAATTACCTCATTGTATGTGACCATTTTTGAAAAGATAGGTGGATGTAACAAGTTGTCCTTAAGATATAGGTATATGCTATCACAAACTTTTTTGTAGATCAATAAAAGAGGAATATCTCTCTCTGCTTTGTTTCGTTATATTTCAAAAGAATTAGGCAACGTTTTAGATGAAAGCTCCCAGGCGGCTTGACATTTAACAACACTTCCAACAATTAAATTTATACAAAAACCTTAACAAATTATATACCTAAACTTCTGTTACGTGGTACTCTATCTATTAATAAAGACCGCATTACAACCCATTTAGTTGTTTTTGAGTTTATCGCGAAGAGACAGACAGATAGATGCGGCGGACGACTTTGTTTTATAATATGTATAGTAATATAGTAACAGTAACATGAGGGAAACCACGTGTAAATGTAAGTTTATTAGACTTTTCTCCTGTACTTGTTAACTGGTTTTCTTTTTTTTTGTTTAGAAGCTATTGTCGAGTGTTAACGATAAAAAAAATGTGAAAATAGTTTTATATTCCAAACCATCGACTCGGAGCTTTGATTTATAAGTCTCTATTTGTTGTACTTCACACTCTCTGTCACTTAAAATAAAAAAGCAAACATACGGTTAATAATATATATGGGGCATTCCACACCAAAAGGGACGCTTTGAAAAAAAAAATTTCCTCTTTTTTGTGATATGTTTTAGTACACCTCAAAATAGCCCTCCTGGTAAATATTAAGATGTTATTGATTACTCGTTCCAAAGACAGATATTTTTTGACATAACTTTCTTAAAAATGGTCTAAATTTGCTTTTTAAAAAAAAATGTTTTTACATTGCCTTTATAGAAAATATATATATATATATATAATAAATTGAAAAAAGGTTATTATACTTTAGGTATGACATTGAATAGTTAACCGACCAAGCGTATTGTAATTTTAAGCCGCTTAAGTAATTAACTTAAGTGTAAAATAAAGTAGATCTTAAATTACCTTTCTATACGTATTCATTGTTTTAACAATAATTTCCGGTCTCGTTACAAAACTATAACAAATCGAGAAGCCATCGCAACCTTGCTAACTATTACAAGCATACAATGACACAGAACAAAATAATATATAGCTCTTAAGCTAAAGCGGGAAGATTGAAAATAAACTGAGAATGATTTAAGGGAACGTAAAACCATGTTTTCGTTACAAAAGAAATTCTTCGTCACACCCGTTGCATTTGATGACTTCTGAAGATACTTATATTGTTTTGTGGAGTAAAAAGTCCGTTAAATATAATATATATATATTATTGTGGGTTCCTTGACATAGTTTTGATAATGGCGAATTGTTGAGACATTTGAATACGTTAACTTTTTAAACTAACTTTGTGAAATGAAATTGCTCACAGAATAATTATAATCCTCTATCTAATCTTCAATTTATATAAATAATATGACGGCGGTTGTACGCGCATCATTAAAAAAACTGCTGGATAGACATTGGTCAATTTTTTTTAGTTTCACTGCGTAAACGATTGCCTCTTATCTAAAAAAATACTACGTATTCAGCTATGCGTGTCTTCTTACGATAGAGAAGTGGGGCAAGCGGTGCGGTGCGCATGCAAAGGAGTAGAGAAGTACGGATACCATCGTTTATAAAGATTTTTTCTAAGTATAACATAGAATATATTGTCGAGATAATAAGCAACTCTGACGGCGTTGTGGGTTTCGGCTGGCCCAAACAAATATTATAAATGCGAATATGAGTTCCTTAGTATGATACTTCCGGAGTTGATTCCCCGTTAGTCGGCTGCTGTCGCGCATCCTGGGGCTCAGCACGAGGTGCAGGCATGGTGGTGCGGAGTCCGGTGTGGGTAGCAGATACCGTCGGGTGAAAGTCGGCTGCTGATTGGCCCGTAGAAGGGCCTTTTCTAGTACTGCCATTCGATGTAGTCTAAATGGCAGAGGTGGCGCTAGTGGTACGAGCTCTGCACACGTCTTCGCACGCTGGACGACGCAACGGGGCGACAGTGTTAAAATCTGTCAAACCATTGCAGTTTCAGAGTGTATTAAAGAAATAGATACACATAGATATATATATATTTTTTATCTCTTTTGCGCAGTCTGGTAAAAAATTTTTCAAGGTATATGTAGTAGGTATATATAGGTATAATTTTTGACAACAATCTCATCTAATGTTAAATAATGATGTGGTCTAAGATGGTAGTCACGCTAAACCTAGAGGGAGACTGGCTCTCAAGTGCAGCTGCCGGAACACACCAACAGGTGCTTGGCGACAAATTTCCAACATGAGGGTGGTAGGCTAGCCGGGTGTACTTAGAAAAAGCTCTACCACCATGCTTTGATTTCATCACGATTGTTCCTTTCTTCTACGTCCTGCGACGCTGAGTCCGAACACACTACCAACTGAGCCGTCATCGCTACAATCGCTCGCTGATCTTCTTTTGCATAAACGAAATATCCTCACGAATCGTCTACGCGGCAAACTCGTTATCGTGCGCGCCTGATTATTGTATGCTATATAACAGTTATTTACAATCTTTTAATGTTACAGCTCACTCAACCGACTTAGCGCATCCGCCATTACTGTCTAATTAAACTGTCTGACAAAGCGTACGTCAATTAATAGAACGTAATTAGAAAACAAATTACGGCACGCGCCAGACGATCTCGTAACTGGATTACTCGGACGGTGGTTATCGAGAATTATTCGTAAATCAATTGTCATGCTTATTATAGAGTTGATTTATCAAATTTTATTAACAATTTAGCGACGGGAAAGAATTCGTAATTGACCCAGACGTTCTAGATTACAGTGTTTTAGAATGTTCGCATAAAGTTGAGTAATTTGGAAATCACTTATTTTGAAAACCATATGTATCTACTTAATAAATTATGTTTCGAAGGTTATAATACTTTTTTTGGTGCGTTATGAGAAATTGTTGAGAGTAAATTTTTATCTTGAAACGGATGTTATCGCGCTTCTATGTAACACACCATGAAGTCAGTTTAGTATTAGTTAATACTCTTAACTTTATCAGCGTTGTTTAAAATCTTCGGAATATATTTGATGTATAGAAGAAAAAAAAAGAAATCGAATGAATAAACTTTACTTTGCTCACAAAAATTCTTTTTAAACAACGTTATCCGTCTCCTGCGCATGCGCACTACATCGTTTGTACTACTTTTCTACGGCAAGAAAATACGAACGAATATTGAACGCGTAGTCCTTATAAAATGTGTAGTTTCTTAAGACTTGTGTAACTTGTATTACTTTATGTATTCAAAAGTAAAACTAAAAGAAAATGTCCGAAATTTATCCTATAGTTTTTAAGTGATACACGCACAACAGTAGACCTCTATCGTTTTATTTATTTCCATCATTTGTCTTCACCAAGAGCATTACAAGATTCAATTGAACCCACAGCGATGCTGGCTCCAAAAGATTCAACACACTACCTTAATTTAATTTCTACCAATACTTATACTTTAATCTATTTATTTAACTAATAAGTAACCGCTTAACGATCGTAGTATTTAGAGAAACATAAAGGCTAATGGCGAAATCGAAAGTAACGCAATATAAATTTTACGACGCTTTCAATGCAAACTATTCTGTTACTTAAATGTATATTATGTTAATTGAGGTAGCATAACATCCTTTTGGACGAAGCGAACGTTATATGAATGGAAGCGAGGAGAGTGTAATGCCGAAGGTCATTTCCGAACAATTTCAGAAATATCATAATCTCAGAAAGTGTATACATTTTTATTGGAAATCAATAAAGGATTGGCTAAATGTGTCGACAATATCACATACTTTGCAAAGTAAACAGCAGCGTTTGCGTTACCCGAATCTTATTAGGCCAAATTTAGGCTCTGCGAGGGCGCTTATAAACCTTGAACTCACCACCGGTTCGGAAAACAATTCAGTAATCGAGAAGAAACGGGAAGAAATTCGATAGGGTTTTTTTTTCATAGCAGATATTTTTGCAAATATAAATAGTTACGTCCGTTTTTAGTGGATACACAGACATTATTATAATCGTTCACATATTGGCTCAACATTAATGACCTTAAAGACATTACAACCCGTTTGACATGATGCCTGAACTTGCTATCCGGTAAATCGGTAATGTGCTTTGGGGCTTTGTTTAAAACCTAACACTATCACCTACAAATTGTTACTGATCTTAGTCAGTATGAAGAAATATGTGATGACCAATATGCCATTGTTTATAGTATTTAAAATATTTGGGTATTTAACTAAACTTAGCTTATCTTAGTTTTTTGCAGATAAACATTATATTATCGAGAATAATACTCAGGATTATACTAGTAGATATTAATTGACTTAGCAACACCCTACGAGACCGTTCACAATAATTAAAACATATAATAGTAGTAATAAACGGCATAAAATATAAAATTTAATAACATTTCAAAATTGTTTACTTAATTTGTTTCCTATTAGTAATATTTTTTTTTAGAAAAAAAAAAACCCTGTGTTAATTATACGAGAAATGAAAAAAATCAACCTCTAAACATCAATACTAAAGGTTGATATCTTGACAGTCTCTGTTTTAGTATTCTTTGACAAAATTGCACGATGCATGATGCTGAATGTCGCCAAAGAACCTATTCAGTGAAATGAATCGTCATCATCGTCATCATCAGCCTGTAAGAGACCCACTTTAGGGTCATAGACCTCTTCCCGAAGGAAGGTATGGGCATGTCATTTTTTGCAAATGTGTACCTTTATCTTACGCTGAGGAAAATCAACATAAGCCTAAAGTGGAACAAAGTACGAATGTTTCGTCATCGAACGCGTCGTATGATGCTATCTATTAGTGACACGCGAGGCCTATCAATGATTAACCATAACATCACCGAGTTTTATAACATGTAATAAGTTGCGATGCGTAACTTTGCATTCCCGTCAGCTTACTTCTATTAACTTTGTATGTACGCTTATTACCTCATCGATTACATTACTTGTTAAAGTTTAAGTTAAAGTTTTATTGAATTTTACCAATTTTTTTTTTATTTGGTAATGTCGGGGCTTCGCTTGCGTTCGTGTCAGTATTTGCATAATGTATTGTTTTTACGACTATAGCTTGAAGGAATTGAGAGAGGTGCGTAGTTTTGATAGTGTGAAAATGGCTTTGTTTACGTTTAGGTACCAATTATGATAGGATTTGAAGCGACTAAAACATTTTTTATTGTTTTATTAACTTTTATCCGCGACTCTCTGTGTGTGTCATTTATTACATTAACAATATATTTTATGTATACTATAGGAAAAAAATATAAGCACCACACCGCTTGCCCCACTTCTCCGGGGAAAAAAACACATGGCTGAACGTGTACTTACAAAAATCGTATGTGCTTAAAACATTAATAGCTTTGTATTAAACATTGATATCTTGACATTTTTTTAAGTAGTGGACCAAGTGTCTAAAAAGTAAATATTTTTTTTTAATAGAATTATATCGAGTAGTTTTTGCGTGATGCAACGGCAGACCTCAATCATTTTATATATGTATATGTAAGAAGATCGTATAAGTAACAATCTATTTTGTAGTATTTTTGTACTTTGTGTGTATACCTAAGAAGGTATACTCGTACAAAGCCGGGAGGGCGACTAGTCCTATATAAATATAAAAGAAATACAATACGCGAAGGGAACCGCGAACGTAATGTTTGAGTCAAATAATTTTAAAATCATCTATAAACATATTATGTAGCAAGTATGTAGGTATATGTTGGCGCCCGCACTATAAGACTGGGTCAAGGAACTTCCTACATGAATAAAAGAATGTGTGTAAAAATTGACTTGTAATTTTATATTAAACAACGTATAGCTTGCAAAACGTTTATATGCAGGTTGTCGTAAAACGTTGCTGTTAATATTTCTCAACTAAATCTGGAATTATTATCGTTGTAGCGGCGTTTGCGATAGCACACTACTTATTAAAGTGGACTTAATAAAAGAAACTGCGATTTCTTGAGATTTAATTCCGTTCTACAATGTTGTAATGTGCGCGCAATTCGAATCTAGTTCTCGAGTGTGACATTTGTGCGGATAGTCCATTGAAATGTTACATTTTTTAGGCCTTACCTTGCGTTTTTTAGAGGACGCAATTTTATTTTTTTGATGTGTAGGGGGGGTCAGTGTAAAGCTAAAATCAAGTTTGTGGGGTCGCCACCCTTGTCCCACGGCCGCCATCTTGAAAATAGGGGTTGAAATGGTTATTACGATTTATCTCTTAAACTATTTATCTGATAAAAAAAAATTGTTACCATTTTTTGTTGCAAATTTAATTGTCTACAACTTTGGTCCAGTATCTTTTTGTCGTAGAATTATAAATAAAAAAGTTATAAGCGAAAATGTTCAGAAATTCGAGAAAAAATTTATATTTTTCGATATAACTTTTTTTTATCATTTTACGAAAAAATGATATATGAGCATTTTGTAGATCGTTTTTTAAGGAATAACTTTCATAAGCAACATTTTTTAATTAAGTCAATAGCTAAGGTTTTACAGCGCTCCGAAGTGAGTATTATTTTTCAGTACTCTTAACAATACATATATTATACGTGTGTACTAATAATGTGTCATCAGTTATTTTCTTTTTTTTTATTTTGTTATTATAATTTTTTTAATTATAAATTTTGCAATATTATGAATAATTAATTATTGACTATTTTCCACTCCATTACAGAATTTTACAATTATTGATTTTTAAAATAATTTTAAAACTTGCTGTTTCTTCATGCTTTTTCAGGATGTGACACAACTTCAGCTCCTTACAATATCAGTAAAATGAAATTTGTGAAAACCCTGGAAAAACATATAGAGTTTGCAAGTGGAACGGCTTTGTTTCTCAACAAGAAAGTTGACCCTGCTTTGCTCACTGTAATTGGTGAACGTTTTTTTATCCCTTTATACGGTGGCAATAAAGATGATAATTCTCTTGACAGCCTAAGATACAAACAATTCGCCAAGGCAATGACAAAAAGTACATTTAACTTATCTTCCTCCAACACAAGAAACAGCTCGCTTTCATACTTTCCGAGTCTACTTCAGGTCCAGTCGTGGCTTGGTAATAATAATGATCCTGAAGACTGGAGTTGGAAAAAATGTGGAAAATTATTGATGCCAGTGCAGACCTCTAAACCTCCAGCACCCCCCGAGCTTCTAAAATTGACAAATTGACAAATTTCATTTTACCGATATTGTAAGGAGCTGAAGTTGTATCACATCCTGAAAATAATATTGCAAAATTAATAATTAAAAAAATTATAGTACACACGTATAATATATGTATAGTTAAGAGTACTGAAAAATAATACTCACTTCGGAGCGCTGTAAAACCTTAGCTATTAACTTAATTAAAAAATGTTGCGTGTAAAATTTATTCCTTAAAAAACGACCTACAAAAATGGTCTGATATCATTTTTTCGTAAAATGATAAAAAAAAAGTTATATCGAAAAATATAATTTTTTTCTGGAATTTCTGAACATTTTCGCTTATAACTTTTTTATTTATAATTCTACGACAAAAAGATATTGGACCAAAGTTGTAGAGAATTAAATTAGCAACAAAAAATGTTGACTAATTTTTTTTATCAGATAAATAGTTTAAGAGATATATCGTAATAACCATTTCAACCCCTATTTTCAAGATTGCGGCCGTGGGACAAAGGTGGCGACCCCACAAACTTGATTTTAGCTTTACACTGACCCCCCCTACACATCAAAAAAATAAAATTGCGTCCTCTAAAAAACGCAACCCCAAATGTAACTTTTCAATGGACTAGGATGCAACTTCAGGTCGCTTGTCGTTTGACGTTTCGTTCCGAAACAATCGTTCATAACAAAGAGTGTTAACATTGAATTGATGATATTAGATATTGGCCAATTATAACCAGCAACATGCCTTGTGATTATTTGTTCTGAATAAGGTTGAGATTCGTCCACACTAATATTACATTATTATTGTTTCTTTTATAGATCTAGCGTTCGACCACAATCCCATCTGATGTACCTAAATAATGACGTGGTCGAAAATGGTAAACACGCTAAACTAGAGGGTGAATGACTCTCAAATGCTGCTGACGGTACACAGCTATAGGTGTTTGGCGACAGATTTTTAATTTGAGTGTTGTATCTAAACAGGCGGTCGAAGAAAAAGATTTACCGCCATGCTATAGTTTGTTCACAATGCTTTTCTTCACTGTAAGCGCTGGTTCATTTGCAAGGATATAAATCTACGTCAAGTCGTTAT
This sequence comes from Antheraea assamensis, assembly GCA_035772565.1. Lineage (NCBI taxonomy): Eukaryota > Metazoa > Arthropoda > Insecta > Lepidoptera > Saturniidae > Antheraea > Antheraea assamensis. Next base: position 29,654 of record JAQQSE010000264.1, read on the forward strand.
ACGCGGTGTTCGTACACATTAACCATTGAGACATTATCGCTTGAATATACAAAGTAATTTTGTTTCATTCATAGTTAGACCAAAAAGCCGTGTAACTTCGTACGAGCTCCTAAACAAACACCGCCCCATAATATTACTGACTCTCTACACTAACGCTCTTTTCTAATAATGTTACACGCAGCGTATTTTTCTTCGGGTCGCCTCCATACTTTGACCCTTCCATCATTTGACTTAAAATAGAACTTGAGCTCGTCAGTAAAGAGTATTTTACTCCAAACGTCATCAACCCAACTTCAGTGCGAACAAGCAAAGTAGGACTGAGCTGTTCAATGACTTGCAGTAAGCCAAGTGCCTTTGGTGGGCAAGTACGCCCCTATTCTACCTGCCTTAAGTTTTCTTCTAATCGTTTTGGCGCTAATAGCCACTTGTTCAACTTCCCGCAGTTTGTTTCGTGCCACGTAATTTACTGCTTACAATAAATCTGTCGTACCTCCCTGTATTTACTCTATTGTGACCTTATATTTAAAGTCATGTATAATCTCCAGTCTAACGGTATCGTTTGATATTGCAGAAAGTCACAGAGATGGACACTCGTAATATTTGAGCCTCTTCATTGTAGGTGTAATTATTTTCAATTAAAATTATAGTTTTAGACCCTTGAGCAACACTGTGATCCTGCATTAATTCTTAAACTCATCAAATGAAGTTCCCTTCTCTCGAGAATAGCAATTGTCTATTAAAGAATTAAAAATAATGTTTAATTTATTAAAAAACAAGAACCTGCAGAATTTCATACGTATCAATAAATGAACAGATAGCAAAAAAAAGAAAAGAAATGAAAGTCGTCTGTATATATAGCTGTAGATGGACTGTAGCATACACACTACCAAAACACCCTATGGTGGTATTCTGCTAGCCTGGGGAGACTCAAATGGTCTTATGAGAAGTTTTAAGTATTTCCGTTTAGATATAGCTAACAACAGTAAAGATACAATGCACGTACCTCAAGATCTTCCACTGTGGTAACACAGGCCGCTGTACTTCCACGACTCTGCATGTGATGATGATTTGGAGCTACTGAATGTCGTGATGTGCTGAATGTGATACTTCTCCCAATAATAGATATTGTAATGATTCGGTAAAAAAAGAAAACGATATTGACATCCGTCACGATTCTTCGATTCCCAGTCAGTCCCTATGTTTTCTTTTTTAATTGTCGTTCAGGTGCACGACAACCAAAAAGTTGGCGTCTCGATAATGTTAATTAACTGAGCTCTGAACGGCAATAGTTTATTCACTATTATTATACTTTTTTGTTATATTTTCATAATGGTACATGGATAGTACGAAATATGAACATATTTTCTGTTAAAGGCCTAAGAAACCTTTTTTGCTTTCCTCTAAATACGTCTATGAGCTTTTATGTTTACTTGCAAGCTATATTGAGTTTGGAATTAAATGACTCTGACGCAAACTGTGCTGTTACATTTATTATATTATATTATTTATTATTCATGTGTCTTAACATTTCACAAATATATATTTTTAAATATATATCTTATTGCGGATTCTAATCCAAATATGAATATTTATAATTTAATTGCAAATTGTTACAACATGCATGTTCATTTATAATTCAATTACTCTAAAATCTAATTTGGCTACTAACTTTCTCTGTATTAATGTGCATTTGAAGTATCCCTCAGGAAGAGGAGTATATTTTTCTGGATGAAATGTACACTATGTCGTTTTTTGTATTTCAGAATACAGGTATGCCAAATTTAATGTCGATTGATTAAATACTTTAGGCGTGAAAGTGTAACAAACAAACTCTCATTCGCATTTATGACCAGTTGATGCTCGCGACTTCATCTGCGTTGTTCTCTTAACGATATATTTTGTGTAAAGAGGAAAAAACATAAAACAATTGGAAGCGAATGTATAATTTGGTTACAAATATCTTTGTAAACAATATTACTAGGTTCATATCTCCTGCGCATGCACATCACTACGCAGGTGGATACGCGTCTTCACAGTAGCAACCATCTCGGCAAGAAGGAAGAAGTTCTAAATTTCTTATCTCTGCCGTACCTTTTTTTTTTTTTTTTTTTTTTTTTACGTGGGGAAAATCCGTAACGGATACCCACCCCATCGGGCAGCGGGGGGTGGGTTATGTCCGATTCCCACGGACTAAAAACCCCACGGTGCCTCACACACCTATTGGGCCGGGGAGCAGGAACTGCCAATGGCATTACTTCTGCTCCCCGACAGGTGTCGGCCCCTCATCAGGGGCCCCTTCTGCGGTCTGAGGGGTCAAGGTGGTAGACCCCTCAGGAGGGGGCGGGTGTTAGACCCCCCCCGACGAACTGTGGGAGTCGCTCGGCACAAGCGCCTCCACCACGCGGGCCTGTACAGTTAAACTATGCTCAGGGCGACGGACGTGCCCGCCCGTCCCGTCGCCCACAGGCCCTTTTTACGGCGGCATGAGGTCGTCGCCGACCCGTCGCCGCCGTGTTCGCCGACCGCGGGAGGGGAGCCTGGTGGTCTGCTCCCTCTCCCTCTCCGCCGCCTCCTTCGCGAGCATGACTCGCTCGCAGTACGAGGCGACGGAGATCCACCCGGCCTCGCTCTCGACCATCTTGACGATGACGGTCGAGAGCGAGAGATCCGGGCCTATGGCCGCGACGAGCTCGCGACGTGGCTCGTCCCAGGCGGCACACTCCTCCAGAGTGTGCTGCGCGCGATCTTCCGCGCAGCCACAATGATGGCACCTTGGCGTCGGCTCCCGGCCAATGCGACACAGGTAACTGCCGAAGCAACCGTGCCCCGACAGCACCTGTGTCAGCCGGAAGCTCAGGGTGCCATGCCGCCTGGTGAGCCATTCGACCATGACCGGCCGAACGGCTCCTATAATAGCCACGCCCGAGCTCGGTCGCTCAAGTCGTCGTCGCCATTCTTCTATCACCAGGACCTGGTGGAGCTGGGACCGGAGCACCTCGATTTGCCGAGGTGCGAGTCTCCGGCCCTGCTCCAGCGCCTCCACGCGTCGTTCGTACAGTGACGCGTGGGCTCTCGCTTCCAGGTCCCAAGATGGGGATCCGGCCAAAAGGGAGGCCGCCTCGAACGAGGTCGTGCGGTATCCGCGGATGGCTCTGACGGCCATCGCGCGCTGCGGTTTCCGCAGCAGGGCGCTGCCAACGGCCGTCAGGCCACACGCCCATACGGGGGCCCCGTAAAGGGCCACCGACCGCACGACCCCGAGGTACAACTTCCGGCAGGCGGAGTTGGGCCCCCCCAAGTTGGGAAGCAAACGGGCTAATGCGCCCGCTACTCCCATTAGACGGGGGGCCAGCTGCCGGAAGTGTTCCCTGAACGTCCATCGGCTGTCGAGGAGGAGGCCGAGATACCTCATACTCGACCCGACACCGATGGACTCGCCTCCCACGACGATCTGGGACCCTGCGGGTGGCGCATTCCGAGGCCCGTGAAAGTACAGGGCCTCGGTTTTATTGAGCGCCACCTCTAGTCCCAGACGCCGGATCCTTGCGACGACTTGAGCGACTCCTGCAGTTGCCAGGATCGCGGCCGCGCGGTGCGTCTTCCCCCGGGATAACACCAAAGTGTCGTCAGCATAGCAGACAATGCTGACGCCCCGGAGGAGCGCACCGCGCAACACCCAATCGTATCCGATGTTCCACAAGAGGGGGCCCAGGACAGACCCCTGCGGAACACCGGATACCACGTCTCGCCGACTTATCCTCCCTCCCTGACCCGGGAAGGTGACGTACCTCTCGCAGAGGTACGCCCCGACTACTCGGCGGAGGTAGCGAGGCACTCTGTGATGTCTGAGTGCCTCTTCAATACAGGCCCAGGGTAAGGTGTTAAAGGCATTGACGATGTCAAGCGACACCGCCAGTACCACCTCACCCCGGGCAAATGCTTCCTCCGCCTGGATTTTGACCTTCATCACTGCATCAATGGTGGAGCGCCCCTGGCGGAAACCGTACTGGTTATCCGCCAGGTCCGGCCCAACTTCTGTCAAGTGCCGGACGAGGCGGCCTACGATTATGCGTTCGCAGAGTTTCGCCGCCTCGTCCAACAGCACTATGGGCCGGTAGGCGGACGGACTGTCCGCCGGGCGCCCCTCCTTCTTCAGCAGGACCAAACGGCCGGTTTTCCAGATGTTCGGAAACCGGCCCTGCTGAAGTGATGCAGTGAAAATCCTGCGCAGTCGGGGCTCGAGGGCCTCGTAAGCCAGGACCCAGATGCGGCCAGGTATGCCGTCGGGTCCTGGGGCGGTGTTTTTGGCCTGTAGGCGTTTCACCGCCGCCCTCGACTCTTCCCGGGTCACCTCAGGGACCACGTCGTCCTCGCCGCAGCCAGCCGCGTTAGGCGTGGGCGGAGCCATCGTGGGAGGCGTATGCTCTGTCCGCGAAGGGAACAGAGCAGCCAGAATCTCGTGGAGGAGATCTGGCTCGAGACTCTGGGTTACCGGGGGGCCACCCTGGCGTAGTTTTCCGCGAACTACGCGGTACGGGCGACCCCACGGATCCCGACTGAGCATCTCGAGCATCTCCTCCCGAGCAAGGGCCTTCCCTTGCTCGATTGTTTTACGGAGCGCCAATCTGGCTGCTCTGTACCCTTCGTAAAGCTCTGCCTCCCTTGCGGACGTGACCTGCGAGCGGCCCCGCCTGCGTCGCTGACGGGTGTACTGGCGACGGACCGCCGTGCACGCTTCGCGCAACTGCGCGATTTCGGCGGTCCACCAGTACACCTGACGCTTGGCGGGGATCGGCCCCCTGATCCGGGGCATCGCCGCATCGCAGATTCGTGTCACGTCCGCTCGGAGTGACTCCGCCTCCTGGTCGACGTCGGCAGGCCTGTCCGGTAACTCTCCTGTCACCCAGGCCTGCACGACGACGGCCTCCTGAAGCGCCTCCTTGTTTAGGCGCTTCAGTGCCCAACGCGGTCCATCCGCCACGGGGGTCCTTCGGGCTGGTCCGTCCGAGGTCTGGGTGGAGACGTCGAACCGTATATAGCGGTGGTCCGACAACGTCTCCACCCCTCAAGGACTCTCCAGCCCCGAACACGGCGTGCTAGAGCAGGGCTAGCGAACGTTAGGTCCACTATCGACCCGCCCTGCTGTCGCACGCACGTGTTAACGGACCCCCTGTTCAGGAGGAGTAGGCCCGATGTTATGGCCCACTCCTCCAGCACCCTACCCCTGGCGTTCGTGGCCGGGGACCCCCAAGCCGTAGACTTGGCATTGAAGTCCCCGAGCACTAGGACGGGGTGAGGGTGGCTGCGGGCTACGACGATTTGTAGGTCCCCGAGGAATCCCTCGAAGTCGGCGAGACTCATGCTTGGGGGTGCGTACACCCCCACTACCACTACGCCGCTGTGATGTGCCGCTACGTATCCCCGGCCCCTCAAGATGTTAGAGAGGGGGGGGGAGCCGGCGGCGGCCTGGGACACTAAGGCCACCGAGCCGTCGAGGTCACCCGCCCAGTTATCCCCGGGCGGGATGAAGTACGGCTCGGCCATCACAGCAACGTGGATCAACCACTGCGCCATACTCTGGAATAGTAAATCCTGGGCCCTGGCGCAGTGGTTGAGATTGCCCTGTAAGAAGTGGAGCGCCGCCATCACGGGCACTCCACTTCAACCTCCAAAACCGCTGGCGCCCCGGCAGCGATAGGCGTCGTGGCGGGTGGCGGAGGGGCTTTACGGTGCCTCCTCCCTCTCCCTCTCCTCCTCCGGGCCTTGCCTCTGGATGGAGGCGCAGGTTTGTGGCAAGCACTGCCGCCCACCCTATGGTCGGCGGGTTTATTGGCAGCAGCACACACCGCGCAATGTGGATTGGCGCTGCACCCGCCGGCCATATGCCCAGGTTGACTGCACCTATAACAGAGAAGGCTGCAGTCAACCTTGGAGGTGCATCTGGTGCCCAGGTGCCCGTCCCGCAGGCACCTGAAGCACCTCAGGGGCCGGGGCGGCAGAACTACAGCCTGGGCAGACACCCAGCCGATCAAAAGCCGGCGTCCATCGGCAAGCCTTCGCGCTGCCTCCACCGGACAGGTGACGACGGTCGTCCAGAGCCCCCTGAGTCCGGGGCGGACGCCGTTAGACTTCACCCTGTCCGGTGGGCAGTCCGCGGCGCTGGCCACGGCGGCTACCACCTCTTCAGGGGTTATGGACTCGTCCAGGCCCGTAATGCGTACATTTGCGCTCTTAATGGGTCTGGACACCTTAACCCCCTCTGGGACAACTTCCCTAATTTTTGCAGCCAGTGCGTCTGCCTTGTCCCCGCTACCAGCCCCGGGGATCTCCAAAAGGTAGCCGCCGGTGGCCGCTTTGCGCCACCGTATGCCGGGAGCACCAACGTCCGCCACGCTCACCTTGGCCTTAAGTTGCTTCAAGACCTCCAGGTAGGAGAGTCCCTTCTCCTGGCCCCCCTGTTGCAGCGTGAGTGTCACTGCAGACGATTTGGGGGGGCGGAGATCCTGGGTTCTCTCCTTCCTGGGGGCCTTCTTCTTCGACTTGCCGGTCTCGGGCCTTCCCTTCTTACCAACCAGCACCCATTCATTTCCACGCGTGGGTGCTGGCCGTTCCTCCCTGGTGGTGACAGGTGCCTTGGCCTTCCGTCTCCTCCGTTGTTGTTTGGGCGGTCTGGGGCCGGCAACATCTGCAATCCGCACCTCGCCAGCGCTGACCGCTCTTACTGGAGCCGATTCGGCTCTCCTGTCGCCTGCCAATGGTGGCCTCAGGCGTTTGGCCGGGAGGAGTCTGTCCTCCAGGGCTTCGAGACGCGCGCTCATCATGTTTCCCATCTGGGCCGACAATGAGCGCGCCATCTCCTCGAACTTGTGGTTCAAGTCCTGGAGAACCAACTCCCCCCGAAGCCGTCCTGATTGCCGCAGCGGAAGCGGCGGGAGATCGGCCGTGGTTGCCCACTCGGATGGTGGAGCGGGCAGAGGTTGAGCGGGTAAGGGTTGAGGTTGAGGAGGGAGGACAGTGGGAGCCTGCGACTGGACGCGAGCTTTCGCGAGCTCCAGCTTTACTGTCGCAAGCTCCGTGCGAAGTTCCTCCATGTCCGCCTCCTGCCTCGCGTACCTCTTCTCCAGCCGAGCGTACGCTGTCTGGGTCTTCGCCAGCTCCTTGTCGGTGGTGCGATCGCAGAGCTCCTGGACCACCTCTGTTAGCGACGCAACGGCGTCGTTGAGGGCTCTGACGCAGCTCCCTTGGAGGTGTCCCGACTTTTTGGCGACATTGCTGACCATATCAATGTCACCCATCGCCCTCCTTAGGGGCTCCGGGATGAACTGGTCTGCCGCGACCACTGGGACTACCGGAGCTGCTGCCCTGCGTTCAGCACGCTCGCTGCGTAGCCGGCTGGTCATTGTCTCCAGCTCCTGCTCCGCCTTCTGCTGGGCGTCGTCCTTCTTCTGGCGAGCAAGATGCGCCTGAGCTTCGGCAAGCCCCGAGTGCTGGCCGGTGGTGCACAGGCGGCCTCGACCTCTACTAACACCTCCTCGGCCTCTTTTGGCAGAGGGAGTGCAGCGCCCAGTGACACCAGCTTCCGGATCGGACTCATGCCCGTCCGTCGAAGCTTCGCCTTCGGGGGCTTGTTCCGGCGCGACAGTACGCGCAGTCTCCTCCACATTCCGTTCCGCAACCTCTGTGGTCTGGGTCTCCTCACCGTCCTCAGGAAGAACTTCCGGAGTCGGGAGTTTTTCCACTGCCACAGCGGGCAAATCCTTAATCCGTCGTCGAGTAGCCATGGTCGTCGTTTTCTTAGGAGAATCGAGAGTCCGTGGTGCAGCCTTGGTTCGTGATTTAGTCTTTGGCAAAATTTTGCCCCCCCCAGAGAACGTGGGGCAGCCCGAGCCCGAGGGCTCGGGGAGGGATTCTCCACTTCCGACGGAAGTGGTACCCTCCTGGGGTAGTGTACTTTTTAATTTTGCGCTCTTCATCACTCCTACGTACAAAATAAAGTTGTACAGTTCGCAGTACGCCTGCCGAGACCGGTGTAAGTAACCAGTCCCGCCAGCCGCTACCCGGTACTAGGCCGTTGGGGTTCAGACTGAACCCTCATCCGCCCTAGCCCGGTACTGAGTGCGCTGCTCACACGCCACACTCAGGAGCTTTTAACGGCCCTCCAGCCGGCCAGAGATCAGCCGCCGGTCAACATGACCGACGTTGCCCAGGGTGCGCCACGCGGAGGCTCTCTGACGTGCACCCCTACTGTGAAGATGAGTAATCGCCTCCCGGTCAGTGTGTTCCCACTCTCTTACAATATCGGATCCTTCAAACGAGGCGTGAAGAGGCAATTCTGTAGGTCGGTATGATGGCGACGATTGTCGTTGCTATTTAACACCGACAGTAGCCGTTGTTTTTGGACTGTACCGTACTTTCCATCAGGTATTGTGCAGTCCTTTTGCCGGATTAGTATAAAAAAAGCAACGCTTGCTTCGGTTTTTTACGGCAAGGAAATGCGTATCACGAAACACAGCGCTTATATGAAATCGTAGTTTGTTTTAACCTTTAATACATTGATATATAGACATCGTGGTATATTTTTAAACAAGGACCAAGTATTTAAGAGGTAAAACAAAAAAAATTGCTCGGAAATCTATGCTGTAGTTCTTGCATGATGTGCGCATAATCTATCTAATTATATATACGAGTATAGTCTATGTATTATTCTGATTTGTAGGCTATATTATTGTATATTTTTTACGAAGATCTGTTTAGTAGTTTATGCGTAAAACGGTAACAAAACACTAATACATCCTCACAGGCTTTCTCAATCAGAGTTTTTGGCGGGATCTTGGAATGTCATATAGTGGATTTTATATTTTTTTCAGAATCTTGTGTTATATGGCTCTATATTTTGTAATATTAGTAAAACGTTGTATAGTTTGCTTATTGTACACGAATGAAGTGGATGGGAAATAATGCCACGGAGCATGAATTCTGACTTGCCACAAAAACTCCGTGGAAAGTTCTAACAAGACGGCCGCCATCTTGTGAGTTCACTGAAACGAACGCAAAACATTTGTAATATCATTACCTACTTGACAACTTCAATACTATATAATAATAATAATAATCTACTAGAATATTGGTTGCCAAAAATAAAGCAAAATAAATACTTTTTCGTTCGTGATATTAACAGGATGTAATTATTCCCTTAAGTATGTTGCCTTTATCAAATTTTCAAATTGAATGTAACTATTTCTTTCTACATATTGTCCAATATTTTTGGCTATCTGTGCTTCCTAACAACATCCAATTACCTGGAAACGGTGTTGCGACGCGGAATAGTTAATTCCGTCTATCATAGGCCATTATTTGACCCCTTGTTCTAAAAATATTATCAACGCGTTTGACAACTTGTTTTTTAACGATTTCACGCGTTTGTATGCCGTAATACGGTGTTGTATATCCTAGCCGTTAATTTGGAAACACTCCTAGTCGCCTGCATTACTTTGTACGGGTGTACGAACGAAAAAAAATACACCTAAATCTTCTCTTTGCGGTACGACCATGTGATGAAATATAATGACAACTGAACATCAAAGTGTCAGTTCTGTCAAATTATTGAAGATCTTGTAAACTGTCTTCTGCTCACTCACTGTTTTTTTTAATTTTGTTTGACAATCAGCTGATCTTCTAGATTAGTAATACCATTGAGCATTTCAATGTTCTAACAAGATGGTGGCACCCTTGTTAGAATTTTTCTGGCAGTTTTTGTGACACCTCTGAATTTATGCTCTGTAGTATTATATCCCATCTGCTTCACTTGTGCACAATAACTGGACTATATTACGTCAAATGACACCTATATTACAAAATATATAAAAGACAACACAATATTAGGAATAAAATATAAAAGTCACTACATGACAGACTAAGATCCTGCCAAAAACTCCACTTATATATGAAGATTTTTAATCCCAAATTTTTCAATATACCGCGTACGATTTTTCGAACATTTTTTTTTCAAGCAAAGTGACAAACTTTGACTGACAATTAGAAACAATGAATTAGCCAAATAAGTGCAGTTGTTCTGAAGTGATGCGCTTACATACAGGCAGTTGATTTCTATTAATACAGATTACATACACATGGTGAAATTCACTATTTGTTGTAATGATATGCAGTTTTTTGGGTATGACCGTGTTACATGGCTTCCATTTTTAATTCTCATCCGTTTATACTGGTAAAGATATTATTTATTTAAGTAATAATTCGCTTCATCATAATTAAACTACTCGGCTGTTTTTTCAAGACCCAAATCGCAAAATGACGGATTACGTTTTTAATCCACGACATCGTGTATTGTACATTTTATGGCTTAGTAAACTATAGTAAAAAAATTAAAAAAATAATTTGAAAATATATTTTACATAAAAATTGTAATTTTACAATACATTATTTGTTATTTTTCAAAATTTTGTAATAAATCAGGTCTTTTTTTTAAGCTTATGCTACCAATAACCTGTGTCTCATGAGGTCTACATTCGTTTGTATGGAACTTAAACCTTATGGTTTTGGACAGTCCAGGGGTTAAGGTACATCTGTACCTACTTATTTAATTTTCCCACCAAAAGGCAACTCATTCCTCCACAGGCCTGTCGTATGTATCACGAAGATTCTACAGAACTTTGGTGTATTCGGGATATTGCTACATTTCTATAATAACTCTATAATCATTTCGTAGACCTGTGGAGCTACGCTGAAGCTATTACTGGTTTCAGCATGAATGGGTCGACTCGCCCGGGGTAGTACCACCCTCTCACACAAAACCGACGTGAAGTAACAGTGCTTGCACTGTTGCGTTTCGTTCGGTCAGTGAGAGCGCCGGAGGCCCACATATTTAAAAGGCCGGCAACGCACTTGCGACTCCCCTGGTGTTGCTAGTGTCTATGGACGGCGGTGATCACTTACCATCAGGTGACCCACCTGTTCGTTTGCCCCCTATAACATAAAAAAAAATTAATAATAATATCTTTTTGTTTGATAAATTTCTTAATCATTTATGATAAATATTTTATTCTATATTATAATAATTAATTATCTTATATAAAAACAATATTTATATAATTGTGTGGAACGTATAATTTTTGTAACTCGGTACACTAAGCAACAATTTCTTTGCTATTATAAGGTATAATGAGAGCAGAACATTAAAATCTAATTCAAGCATTCCGATATAATTTCATATACATAAGATCTTATATAACAAGTAAGTACTGTTACGAGTAGCAGTCCTTAGTAAATGATGCTATACTATAGTTAGCTATGCTATTCATTCGTGAACTAGTTACGCGGTATATCAATTTCCATTCAATGATGAATCTCATGGCGCAGTGATTTTTTTTTTTTCGAACTGTCTACACTCTTGACTTGGCAAGGCCTCTACAGTTTCACCGGACTACCAGTGGCGCAGTGCTTCGATCCGCGCACAGTACTTTATGTTTAAGTAAAGAAAATTATTGTTAGGTCCGCAATTGGGTACACAATAATTTTATTTGTATATGCATCAGCTGTCTAGTTATCATAATATAAGCTATGCTTAATTAGTAATTGAATAGCCAGACGTTATATTGTAGACGTATCTACATATTTTTATTCCTAAAATAATTATTGACACTGCAGTAATCTCAACAGCTATTTATTATAAAGATAAAGGATTTAATTTTTGTTTGCAATGGTTAAACTTGAAAAAAATACTTAACTGACTTTAAATGCTCTTTCATCTATGGAAACCTACATTATCAGCCAGTAATATGGGTCGTATTTTATTTACATCAAAAACTAATCTATATTTTTTGAAATTTGATACATTGATTATCATGTAGTCTGATGACCGTCTACACAAAATACCAAAGAGATTTTGTATAGTTGAAACCTCTCAAACGTGTATAATATAATATCTGCTTGGTCAAGCTTTGCACGGGCGTCAATCCAGTCAACGAATTACCTTTTACCGCCATTTGTTAGAATCTTATCGAACTAAAAGAGATAATCATGACTCTTTGTTAATAAACAAATAATTTGCAATAAAATAATATTGCGATTATAAATTGAGATATAAACTGTTCTATATTTCAAGTTGGATGAAACTGCACACAGCGTGCAAAATTTAATTCAAATCGGTTCAGTAGTGTAGGAGTCCATTGCGGACAAAGATCGTGACACGTAATTTATATATATCAAGATAATTTAAAATTAGTGGGTATCTGTATTTGTAATTGAGTCGAGAGTACTATGTGGATATGGATACACATTTTTATTTGGTCAAGATTTGGTGTCAGATACATACAGTTTGCAGACTAATATGACAGTAAGGAGAGGTGTGATGGATAGTCGATCTCGCGGTGGCCGCAGTTATTTTTTAATTAGGTATAGTGACGTCACTATCATGCTACTATAAGAAGATATCGCTCAAGTAGAAACTAAATATGTTAAAAGGTACGTTTCAGCTTTACAGTAGGCTATGACATCTCATCGCTTCGCCTGAAACGCGTGAGGCCGCAACCACCCAAACTAGGTTAGTGATAGGCGTTCGCCAACATACGCATAAGCAAAATAAGACAATGAGACAAAATGAATTATATAAAGCGATTCGTAATTAAGAAACGTAGGGTATTTTAATATTAAAAGAAAGTTCACGAATCAGAATAGATCAGAAAATACCTTCATAATTTTATTAATTGACAATTGCAGTTTATTTCTGGTCATACTTTGTTTTTTATGTAATTTTCATATGTATACAAAAACTTTAAGTATTAGCCCCCTACATTCACATCTCTAATAGTATATGATGTCTTCCATAAAGTTTGTTTATTCTTACATGAAATCATGGTTCATAAACATAAAACAACAGTTTTCCAGAAGTTTCGAGTTTTTATTCCACGAATTTATTGAGATTGAAATAAAAGGATTCATCATGCATGCACTCAAATGAATTTAAGTGTATTTTGAAGTATTATAAAAAAATCGCAGGCGTCATGATATACCATTTGAGGTTGGAACTTTAACTTTGAATAACTTTTAATTGAAACGACTTATCGAAAAACTGAACCTTTTTCGCAGATCGGTCAATTTCCTACGTGCATATGTATTCATTCCTACAAAAACGGTAATTCGTCTGAACGCAATAAAATTCCAAATGAAAAAAAGTCCTTTTATTTAAATAACAAATTAAAAATCACAAAGAGATACGAATCTCTTGTGTGTCAATTTTCGACCTGTTTATATTAAAAGTTCAAAGTTTGGCACAATTTTTTTCCATCTTCTTGGATGATATTTTCACGGTGAATAAAGAAGAAAACAGGTTTGTTTTTGGCCCTGCCTATTCTAATACACACCTAATAAGTTTTTTTTTTTTAGGGAGAAGGTTGTAACCATTTTGTCTTAACTCGCTGCTAGGTAGCGTTGAAGCAAATACATTTTTGTAACGTTGTTATTTATATATACATTAGTATTTTTATATAAATGAATACAAAGAATATTTGCTATTACTCCGCTATTTATGACAAAAAGAAAACGTAACAAAACGCGAGCGAAGCTCCACAGCCCACGGCACTAGTTTTAAAATATAAATTGTTACTTTATACAGCTAAAGGAAATTTTACAATAATTAAATGACAGATTGAAAGTATACGTTACCACATTTATTACATGAATCTTAACATAAAAAAAATATCGGAGTCAAAAACCTCCACTCTCTTGGCATCGTTAACCAGACTCGAAGTAAAACCTTGACTTGTGCAAAGTAGGATTGTATGCTAAAGTGTTGTGGTTGACTGAAAGTGGTATGTTGAAATTTCTATTAGATCATGTATTTCACATTTAGAAGCTAAATTCACAAAAAGGAACATTCTAGAAAGATATATATAAAAGGTAACAATAGACTAGATAATTTTATTGTATTGTGACACAGTTCATATCAAATTGGAATTATAGAAAAACGTGCATCATAACTTCGAAGCTTATGAAACTTTCTGTCAGTTTAGCAATTTTTAGAACGTGGTCAATGTATTCAAACATTACCTCCTACAAATTCACACACATTCCCAAACTCTTTTTATTATAATAGACAAACTTTTGTCTTCATCACAGCATCGTTATTTGTAATCGGTGATAATAACACCTACAGCATAGTTTGATAGAGTCTCAGACGACTGTTAACACACACCTCACGTGTGAAACAACTTTATGTTAATCGAGTACAGTTAGTTACACGTGTTTTTTCACCGTCACATTTTGAACATACGTCATTTAGTGAGTAGTAGGCAGACTCTGTGACATCTCTATAGTCTTATAATAAACTAGCAGGTCCGGCGAACGTTGTCCTGCATGAAATCGACTTTTTCCGATTAAAAAAAAAATCTTGACAAATTATATACCTAATCCTTTCCCGTGAATTACTCTACCTATAGGTGAAGACCGCATTACAAGCCGTTCAGTAGTTTTTGAGTTTATCGCGAACATCCAGACAGACAGACAGACGCAGCGGATGACTTTGTTTTATAATATGTATGTGGGATAATACTAATGAGATTTGTCACTCATAGGTTTCTTCTAAGCTTTGAGTTAGAAAATAAGTTGTAGCGGTGTAGTATAGTAGCTTTATGTAATCTAGCCGGTCTAACAACCACCCACAAGGTTTTTTTTTTCGAACTGACTACACTGTTGACCCGGTAAGGCCTCTACAGTTTCACCCGACTACTAAGGGGAGCGCTTAAGGCACTCACCCGATTTAATGTAGGCAACCAGCACAAGGGCGCACGGCGCGCCTCGGCTTGAACTGTCAAGACCCACAAGCAATTAATATGTCTTCATACATACAGTATATAAAAATCATACTCCTATCGAGTTGCGTGGTGCCGAAAGAATCGAGTGAAATAAATCGATAATTTTAACATGGCTAGGATTTTCTATAGTGTTTGAAATTCTGGTTCATTTAAGGTTTGACTCATAAAACGCTGATTGCTTAGTGATTACAGTGTTCGGTAATTGCGTCGATCAACTGTTAGAATCCTTGTGATTGAACTGGAGCTTTCGGCAAAGGAAAACATTATGAGGAAATTATAGCATGGTCGTAGGGCTTTTTCTAAGCTTAACTAGCTAGCTATCACGCTCAAATTAAACATTTCAATTTCAAGCATGTATTGGCGTGTTCAAGCTGCTGCACTCGAGAGCGAGTTCCTCTCTAAGATTAGCGTGTTTGGCATTTTAGATCACTGCTATCTTCAAACCTTAACTGGGTAACTTCCAATGAATGATATAATGGCAGCAAACGAATCATACCCCGTCGATTCTTCAAACAAAGCTTGCTCGCGTTCGTGCCCGCGTAACCACAGATCACGTCGCCGTGGTTTAACGGTGAATTTCACTCCCGCACACTCACCGCCGACTCTTCGGCAGCGGCTCATGCCTAGTTCTGCAACCCGGGAATGGAACCTTCTAGCACGCTATTAGTGTGATACAGTGACACGGCAAATTATCATTCACTAGTTCAACACAAACACAGTATAGATCACTCCACATACGTGCACATACAAACAATAACTACATATTGGTAGAAGGCTTTTTACTTTCTTCCTTTATCTTTCTGAATTTAGATAATTGGTTCAGCCAATTGATCAGATTAAAAATACAAGTCTGGGTACGTGAGGCACGTCTGTATGTGTGTTTCACTGCCTCATATATTTTAGTATGCTTAGTTTAACTAGATTAGGTTAGTTCAGATTCCCGATGTTTTGGCTCTGTTGCCGGCTCTGCTGCGGGATCTTGTGCTGGCTCGGTTGCGGGATCACGGGCTAGCTCGACCGCTGGCTCGGCTGCCAGCTCGGAGGCGGGATGTGATCTTCCCATGGACGTGGACGCCCTGGATGCAGAGTCATTGAAGACACTCGCTGGGGGCAAGGTGGCGACGATCTTCGATGTTGTGAAGAAGTCGAAGAACCTGAAGGGCCCTTGCGTCAAAGAGCTGAAGGGGGCGGCAAGGACTCTTCAGGAGGTCGTGGAGTCACTAGCTGAGCGGACGGAGGCGGAGGAAACCCTCAAGTTGAGGAGAGAGACCAAGAACCTCCGCCGCCAGGTGGACGATCTTAAGGCGGAGGTTTTAGCGTGGAAGAGGATGGTGGACGAGATGAAGGAGATGCCTCCTCCTCCTCCACGGCGACCGGTAGTAGTCGAGGCCCCTGCCCAGGCCTGGGAAGAGGTTCTCGCTGGTGCGGTCTCCCGGCTGCAAAGGTCGCTCCAGACGTCGTTTGGCGAAATGCTAAACGCACGTCTGGAGAACCTGGAGGGGCGACTTTTGCCGTCCGTTCCTGTCCGACCGCAGCTAGCAGCGGATAAAAATAAAGAGGTTCGCGCAGCCTCACAGCCTTTGCCGCGGGCTCAGGCGGTGGCGAGGTCCAAGGGCGTCCCTGTAGTTGCAGCGGGGCCCAGTATCGCCCCGTTGGGACTGGAGTGGGCAGGCCTTCCCGCCCCCGCAACGGCTGTGCCAGGTGCAGACTGGGCTACAGTCGCAAGCCGGAAGAAGACTAAGGCGGCTAAGGCGGCGCTGGCGCCCAAGCCTGTAGCCCTGGCCAAACCGCAGGCGAAGAAGCTTCCGTCTGCTCCTCGCTCCGCTGCGGTGGTTATAACACTGCAGCCAGAGGCGGTGGAGAGGGGAGTGGACTACCGGGCCGTCCTCTTGAAGGCACGACAGGCTATTCCCCTCGCGGAAATGGGAATAACCAACCCTAATGTGCGGAGGACGGCTACGGGAGCCAGGAAAATAGAAATTCCTGGCGCTGAGAGCGCGCAGCAGGCCGACCAGCTGGCTCGAAAGCTGGAGGAGACCCTCGCTGGGGTTGCCACGGTCTCCAGACCAATAAAAAAAGCGGACATCCGGATCGTCGGCCTCGACGATTCGGTGTCGCGCGAGGAGGTGCTAACGGTTGTGGCGGCCAAATCGGGCTGTGCGGAGAACCAGATGAGGGCTGGAGAAATCAGGCGAGGCGGGGGTGGGTTGGGGGCGCTATATATGTCCCTCCCCGTGACGGCGGCCAAAGAGCTTGTCCAGATGGGCAAGCTCTTGATCGGCTGGAGCGTGGCCCAGGTGGTTCTGCTGGACGAGAGGCCCATGCGCTGCTACAAGTGCATGGGCTTGGGGCACACCCGCGCCACGTGCCCCTCCTCGTCCAACAGGGGTGAAGTTTGTTACCGGTGCGGTGCGTCGGGGCATATGGCGGCTAACTGCACAGTGGCTGTCGCGAAGTGCGCCATATGCGCCGACGCAGGTAGGCCGTCGGGGCATCAGATGGGGGCCCGTAATTGTCAGCCCCCCACTGTTAAGGGTAGGGATGCTCCTCCCGCTGTCATCGCCAGAAGTATAGCCGCCAGGCGGGAGGATGTTGAAATGGACCACTAATGGATAGAGCCCATTTCAACTTCCTCCAGGCGAACCTGAACCACTCCGCTGCCGCACAGGACTTGTTTGTCCAGTCGGTGGCGGAGTGGAACATAGGACTTGCGGTCGCCACGGAGCCCTATCACGCTCCTACCCGGCCACATTGGGCTGACGACTTGGATGGCTCCGTGGCGATCACGGTCGGTGAGGGTTCGCCCCTGGCGGTAAAGGAGCGAGGGGTAGGATTCGTGACAGCCGCCTGGGGAGGGTACGCCGTTGTGGGGGCGTACTTCTCCCCTAACAGGCCCCTGCGAGAGTTCGAACGGTTCCTTGACTCCTTGCAGGGAGCCGTGAGGCGGCTGTCGCCGCTCCCCGTGGTCCTCATGGGTGACCTGAATGCAAAATCGAGGACTTGGGGAGCGGCAACCACGGATCTCAGGGGCATGGCCGTTGAGGAGTGGGCAGCCGAGCTAGGGCTGTCCCTCCTCAACCAGGGGAGCGTTCACACGTGCGTGCGATGGAACGGGGGGTCCGTAGTAGACGTCTCCTTCGCCACCCCGTCTGTCGCGCGCCGTGTCCGGGGGTGGAGGGTGCTTGAGGAGGTGGAGACCCTATCGGACCACCGATATATTAGGTTCGAGGTCTCCGCCTCCCAAACTAGCAGAGTCACCCGCCCCCGGAGGGGCGTGACGTTCCCCTTTTGGGCGATGAGCCGCCTCGACCGTGAAATGGCGGAAGAGGCGGCCATCGTCCAGGCCTGGGCCATGCCCCCTCCGACCGGGGAAGATGTCGACGCGTCCGCTGCCCGCCTCCGTGATGCCCTCACGGAGATATGCGACGCGTCGATGCCGCGGAGCGTACACCGCCTAAACAGAAGGGCGGTGTACTGGTGGACGGCGGAGATCGCAGATCTCCGTGCGGCTTGCTCCGCGGCCCGGCGGTTGTTCGGGCGTAGCCGCCGGAGGAGTCGTCGAGACCCTGAGGAGGAGGCCCGGCTGTATGGCGACTACAGGTCCAAGAAGAAGGTCCTGCAAGCCGCCATCAGCCGGGCGAAGGAGGAGGCATGGGGGGAGATGCTACAGTCGCTGGAGAGGGACCCGTGGGGGCGCCCGTACCACATGATGAGGGCGAAATTGCGTGGACGGGCGCCTTCCACCACGGAAACTCTCCAGCCGGAGGTAGTAGAAAGGGTCGTGGGAGCGTTGTTCCCCGACCCTCCTAGCATTGTGTCTCCTCCTATGCCTCCACCTCAGGCGGCAGTTGCGGAGGAGCTCGTCGGTCCTCCCCCTCTAATCACGGAGGAGGAGATGGGGAGGGCGTTTGAGCGCCTCCGTAACAGGCGGAGAGCGCCTGGCCCTGATGGTGTCCCGGGCCGGGTGCTCGCTCTTACGCTGGGCCATTTGGGGGGGTGGCTTCGGGAGCTGCTCAGTCACTGTTTGTTGGCTGGGCGGTTCCCGAAGCCCTGGAAGCGAGGGCGGCTGTGCCTACTTTTGAAGGAAGGCCGCCCCCTGGACTGCGCGTCCGCATATCGGCCCCTCGTGCTGCTGGACGACAGCGGGAAGGTGTTGGAAAGAATTATTTCCTCCCGGGTCGTCCAGCACCTGGAGGGGGCGGGGCCGAATTTAGCGGACGCGCAGTACGGCTTCCGGGCAGGGCGTTCCACAATAGACGCCCTGACCCTCCTGAAGTCACTGTCCGCAGAGGCGACTTCCCAGGGCGAGAGGGTCCTGGCGGTGTCCCTGGACATCGCCAACGCCTTCAACAGCCTGCCGCACGTTGTTATAAGGGAGGCACTCCGATATTTTGGGGTGCCTCCTTACTTGCGGCGGCTGTTGGAGGCGTATCTGGAGGACAGGGAGGTCGCCTATGCGGACAGTGAAGGAAGAATGGTCCGGCGGAAAACAGGGTGTGGGGTTCCACAGGGGTCGGCCTTGGGCCCACTCCTGTGGAACCTGGGCTACGACTGGGTGCTCCGCGTCGCGCTCCCCACCGGAGCGCGTATTATATGTTACGCGGATGACACCCTAGTCGTAGCCCGGGGGGAGGAATGGGGAAATTTGGTGCGCCTGGCCACGGCGGCCACAACCGTCGTGGTCGGGCGCATCCGAAGGTTGGGCCTTAGGGTGGCCCTCGATAAAACCGAGGCCCTATTATTTCACGGGCCTCGGCGAGGGCCACCACCTGGGGCCCATTTAGTTGTAGATGGCGCCCGTATCGGGGTGGGGCCCCGAATGAAGTATCTGGGCCTCACCCTGGACGGGCGCTGGCGGTTCGAGCCCCATTTTGAGGGGCTCGGACCGCGTATAGCAGGAGCGGCGGCGGCGCTCGGCCGATTGCTCCCCAATATCGGGGGGCCAAGTGCCGGGTGCCGCCGACTCTATATGGGAGTCGTGCGAGCGATGGCCGTCTACGGGGCCCCGGTGTGGTCTGATGCCCTCGGTGTCGATAATGTGCGGGCGCTGCGTGCTGCGCAGCGCATTGTGGCACTGAGGGCTATCAGAGGATACCGCACCGTGTCCTCGGCGGCGGCCTTCACGCTCGCCGGCTCTCTGCCCTGGGAGCTGGAGGCGGGTGTTCTTGCCGCCGTGTACAAGTTCACGGCGGCAAGGAAACGTTTGGGGGAGCCTCCGGCTCCCAGGGAGATAGAGGGAAAGAGGCGAGAGGGGAGGGAGACCGCTATGGAGCGGTGGCGGCAGGATCTGGCGGACGCGCGGTACGGGCGATATACGGTGGACGCCGTCCGCCCGGTCCTGCCGCAGTGGATTAAAAGGGAGTGGGGCTCCCTGACGTTCCGACTGGTGCAGGTGCTGACCGGCCATGGCTGTTTTGGTTGGTACCTGCACCAGATCGCTCGCAGGGAGCCGACCGCCGCATGCCACGAGTGCGGCGCTGAGGAGGACACCGCGCAGCACACACTGTCTGAGTGTGCTGCGTGGGTGGTGCAGCGCCGCACTCTGGCTGCGGTGGTGGGAGGAAATCTGTCGCTGCCGAGCGTGGTTGCGGCCATGCTCGGCAGCGAAGATGCCTGGACGGCGATGGCCTCTTTCTGCGAGGATGTAATCTCGCAGAAAGAGGCGGCAGAGAGGGCCCGAGAGGCGGACCCTCTCAGCGGCCGTCTCCCCCAAAGGAGGGCCGGTGGAAGGAGGCGGCGATTCGTCCGCCTCCTCCCACCTCCTTAGCCGGACCTGAGGAGATGGGCCGGGGGGCCCATCTCCTCATTGCACAGGTTCGGCGGACGAGGGGAGGTAGCTGGTCGTGTACCCTGTGTACCTCCCTATAAGGACGGAGCCCGGCGGCCATCTTTCGCCGGGCTGACCGCTGGGGGCGGCATGGTGATAGCTCAGCACGGTCCCATGCCGCCCCAACTTAAAGCGGTGGCCGGTACACCGTGGGGTTTTAGTCCGTGTGAGTCGGACATAACCCATTCTCTCCCCCGGGAGGATGGGTATCCATAATGGATTTCCCCACGTTAATAAAAAAAAAAAAAAAAGCTTCCCGATGTTTTGACCATTAAACTTAGGTAAAGCAGTAGTCTCTATTAAAAGCGATTTTATTTTCACACGAGCAGAACTCATATGAAGTAAGTATAAACGTATATGTAGAATTTCAAAATATTACATAATGTTTATGAAACAGTTTTTTTTATTTGTGAACTGCCTCAAGCCACCCGTTACTGAATAATTTGGGAACTGTTTATAATTGTAATATGTATTGTAATATGCGAAATGAGTACTTTAAGGTAATAATAATGTATACATTGGCATGAAAAGAATATACAATTACAAACTCCATAACATGTATCAAGTGGTGACAAACTGACAGGAGAATTTCATCTCTATCGCACTATATATAAACCTAATTTTATATTATGTCCTTACGTTGTAAAACTAAATTATCTCCCAACTTTTAAGCCGAAGTTATTTTATGGATATGTGTATTAATTTATTTCGTGTATCTCGGTAATTGTTAACGATTTGGATTAATTTTTAAAATATAGATAATATTTGTTTTCAAAGTTTATCTGTATATGTTTCTTCTGTGAAAAGCTCAATTTAATACAAAAAAATGAATGTCGTGGAACACTCAATTGGAACGAAGTTCCTTTCGAAGTATATTATATTTTTAGTCAAATTGTTAATGAATAATGAATAAAAAATAAATTATTCAAATACTGTTGCACTTTAACTTGACACTCACCTTGCATTATCCTTATTATATTTTTAGCCACTATCATAATGCATTATTGATGTATATCAACCAATAACGATAATTATTATTAATCAGCAAACGTGTTTACAAACAATTAGCAAGTAGGTCACGCAGCACATATTGTGTTAAATATAAGTACACAACTACACACGATAGGCTACGAAACAGCTGACGCGTATGCCGTGTACAAACTATACCTGCGCAGCTGGAGCGAACTTATTGGCTACCTTGATCCAATAAGCGCGCACCTATAACTGGGCTCAACCAATAGCATACGCGCTATGGATAGCCGTCTACACTATAGATAGGTCGTTACGGAAAATTTCCACTTTTTTTCGCCTAGCCCCTATTCGCCAAGTCCGTATCCAGGGATAAGAAACATCGTTTTATGAAACAATTGAATATTGTTGGAATATTCTTAGGTTCCGCTATATAAATGAAATGCATAATAAGAATGATTCAATGTACTGTATTTGTATTAATCAAATAAAATAATTACTCATAAAACAAGATGTCTTACAAAGTTTTATTTTTCACGTAAATTACGCTTCGCCGACTGTAAATTATTATTACCAGTGTACAAAATGAATCACAGTGCATTTAAGTATTGTAAACTAGGTCAATACCTTTTTATACTGTTTCAAAAGTAACTAACGTGTAATATGTCGAACAACTTTTAATGTAGTCATCTGTATGGTCGCTCATTAACGCGACGAACTCGTGTCAATACATTATGTCTATGAAAGACTTTCATAAATCGGACACGCGATTTATAAAAAAACTTATACCAGACTAAAACGACTGTGACCACGAGATTTACTAGTCGAATTTGAACTTCTATTTAAATAATAGATTTTTATGAGAAATCTATAACTGTGTTAAATATAGAATGCGTCGTGGGCTGGCATGATAATTAAGCTGGTACGATTCTTCAGAATGACATCTTTGGTCCAAGAGAGAGACTTACACAGCCTAGCATTATAATCTTAGACCTAGATAAAAAACTTTTTATTTTTTTTAGTTATAGATTACCTACCACTTATACTAAAAGGTTTGCTAATGAGTTAGCACTATGAGGTTATACAGTTTCTTGGTATCAATCGATCAAGATTCAGGCTAAAATCTTGTAACATCTACTTTAAGGGCTAAATGATACCTATATATAAATAGAAGGAAAACAGTACAAGTACATCTTCTTCCTCTGTTTTTCAACTGATTTTCTTTTCTTTTAATTCTTACGTCTACAATACAATACGATCTATACATATAAATAAAATTGGAGTGTTTTGTAATATCAAAATAACGACTTTTTACTGATTGGATATGAACGTATACATGATACTGATAACATAAATACAATTTTTAAAATTTTTGTCTGTCTGTCTGTTTGTTCCGGGTAATCTGCAAAACGGCTGGAACGATTTTGACAGAAATGTCACTGATTGATAGTTAAAATTGCAGCGGGCAATATAGGCTACTTTATTTTGGCTAGCTGTCATCCGTGGCATCGTCTGTAGTACTATCTCAAAATCGATTGGACTTATTTTCATGGGACTTTCACTGACAGATAGCTAACATTATAAAAAGTAATTAAAGCTTTTTTATTTTGGACTAGCTTTTACCCATGGCTTCGTTTGCAGTACTATCTCCAAAACGTTTGAACCATTTTTCACGGAACTTTCACTAACAGATAGCTGATATTATAAGAAGTAATTTATAATTATAAAAAAAACGCATGTGGAGCTGCGGGCAACAGCTAGTATACAATATTTGTTTACTCTTCGCTAAACAAAACCTTGGTAATATTGAAACTTTATAAAACTGTGGTTGAATTTCGGCCATATATATCTAGACATAATAAAGAATAGACACCATTACTAGTTATATTTAAATGAAGAAGATATATAATTATAAAACATATATAAATCTATGCAGTATATATATATCGATGAATCTCTTACATAACTTAAACCCGATTACATGTTATTGCCTAGGCGTGTACCGCAAATCGATTCTTATATTAAATGTCAAGAGCGCAGACGCAGAGAGAATCTTAGTCGTAAATTAAATTATGTATCCTCTTCTATACTATAATAAAAGTGTAGAACCATGTTGTCTGTATAATAGAACACAATAAAAACATTTTTTAAACTTAGTCTGTATGTTTGAAAACGCTAATCTTCAAAACTATTGGATGTATTTTCATGGGGCTTAAGGCGTTACTTAAGCCTAACTTGGAGCAACATATAAGCTTTATTTCTTAATAATCAGCTCATGAAAAATAAAAGACGTTCTAATTTAAAATTTGCGTAAAATTGCTCAGTTTAGTACAGTGCGTAGAAAAGTCAAAATATTGCGGCGCTCCATTGCAAATTGTGGATGTGCCAATTGCTTTTCACATGGTCAAAAGATTGTTCAGTTTAGTTATTATAGTGCATTGAAAAGTCAGAATATTTCGCTTCATTGGTTAACTTCCAGGCGTTGCGTGTTGCAGGTATGAACCTTACCTCAGACACTTTTTGCATGGTTCACTCTACGTGACTCTCT
Source organism: Antheraea assamensis (assembly GCA_035772565.1). NCBI lineage: Eukaryota > Metazoa > Arthropoda > Insecta > Lepidoptera > Saturniidae > Antheraea > Antheraea assamensis. The sequence continues at coordinate 53,826 of JAQQSE010000264.1, forward strand.
AACGAATTAGTGAAGCGAATGAGCTCTTTGTTCATATCCCTAATTATTTTACTTCGAAATGTTTTATACAAAGAAGCATACAAAGTTGTAGGTATAGATAGTTAAATAAATGTACTTATGATTACATAGACTCCTACTCACGCAAAGAGACACACATGTACATCTATAGGATTTAACGTACGAGCGAGTGAGATAGATTTCATTATACTGTGTTTCTTATTATGTTTGTACGTGTATGTACGTGCCTTTGTATTACGAAGTCTTTGAAAAGATATCATAACCAGCGTGGATTATTATCTTCGTGTATCGTATATATGAATATTTTATGGTTTTTTAAGGTTTTACTGCTAATGCGTGTGAACTCCCCTTTTTTTCTTTAACCCGACAGTGATACAGAAGATTGTAGTTCGCCTGATCTTTAAGAGTTTACTGTAACATATAGGTTATTGCGACACCAGAAGCATCACGCACGCGTTTCGGCCCCGTTAAACACATTTATACTTCTTTTGAAAACCCCATACTGTAGGCCCTGGGAGAACCTTAACAGGGAGTTCATTAATCAGCAAATTCCTAAAAGCCAAATTTTTCATCTAAACTGTAAGGACCTTTCTTGCTACCGGCAATTGTCACAGTGAAAGAAAGAAATCATTGTCATCAAGTAGAATAATACCTAAATCACACATAAAGAGCCAAAGGTTTTGTGTTTGGGATGGTGAAATGGCTCGAACTAGTGCGCAGATCATCATGTCTCGGCTGGATAGTATTAGATACTCTACATGGAGTCCATATTTATAGCAGCAGTAGTAAACAATATCCATTACACAAACCATGGAATACATGAATGGAGGCGAACTTTTTATTTAGACTTGATCCAACGCAGCTTGTGACATCCTATCAAGGATTCTCACAGCTCATCTTTGAGACGAGTCTTATAGCACAAGCTATTATATGGGTGCTTTCACCTAGGAATGATTCCATATTTGCATCATTATAGTTAGTCTTAAAGTTTCTACGTCGGTTTTGAGTTTGGGAACCTCAGCGTTTCTTACAGTTTATCTCTAAGTCAAGTGAAATGGCTCGAACTAGTGCGCAGATGATCACGTCTGGGCTTTATAGTATTAGGTACTCTACATGGCGTCCATATTTATAATAACAGTAGTAAACAATATCCATTACACAAACGATGGAATACATGAATGGAGGCGAACTTTTCCTTTAGACTTGATCCAACGCAGCTTGTGATATCCTATAAAGGGTTCTCACAGCTCGTCTTAGAGACGAGTCTTATAGCCCAAGCTATTATACGGGTGTTTTCATCTAGGGATGGTTCCATATTTGCATCATTATAACTTAGTCATTTCGAATTTTGAAACGAATATAAAGTTGCTGTAAGCTAACGGGCATTTAATTATTACGGGCATTACTCACGCGTGAACGAAATCGCAGTAAATCGAAAGGTAAATAATTACTATAGCTATAAGATGACAAGCTTCTTATTTACATTAAAACCCATGTGAAATGTAATAATAATTATTAATACACACAAAATTGTAATTATTTACAGTTACGCCCATATGATGTGGTAAACAATGTGTAATTCAGATTCGTTCTGGTCTCGCTTTGTAGTATCAGTTATTAGTCAATGTATGTTTAGTTATCAAGTGTCTTCATATCGAGATTTTTTAACCAAAACTTTTTAAATTTTTCGTACGATTTTACAAGCTTTTTGTTTCATACAAACTTTGTTCTGCGAATTACATACACAACAAAAAAAAAATCAAATATGTGTAACCATTCTGACGTGAAGCGTTTGCACACACTCAGGGATTGATTTATATAGATATAGAAAGATTACAAAAGCAATCTTGGAATTCAAGCCGAGGCGCACCGTGTGCCCTTGCGCTGATCGTCTAAATAAATCGGGTGAGTGCCATAATCGTTCCACTTAGTAGTCCGGTGAATCTGTAGAGGCTCCGGAGTCAACAGGGTATGTCAGTTCGAGACAAAAAAAAGAAAAAAAAGCAATCTTGGAATGATGATGGGGTGGTATATTTAAATATCCGCCTGGTTGTCTACAGTTTCAAAATGTGCCATCTAAGACCTATAGGTGTATTGTGGCACAATTTATCTAGTGCTAGTCTGGTTATCATCTAGCGTCATAGCTGCAATTGGGAGTAAAATTTAAAGCTATGAAGCATAAATATGAACGGACTCACATGCAAAATGTAATAAAATATTAGATGCACACAGTTCAAGGATTTTGAAAGTTGTTTCATTTTGCGCTAAGCAGGTTTTTGCGATCCATCATCATAAGAGGTGTACTTCACATTAATTTCAAATTGATGCCTTTAATCCGCTGTCTTGATATGAGACTGATAATTTACATTCGATACTCATTCCAATTGCATTAACAAAGCTCTGACATTTACACCCATTTATTTCATAAAGTTTGGTATTGAATGTTAATGTTTTATGAATAATATTATATCTATTATCCGCTGTTTTGCCTTTGTATATTGATTTCAAAATCAAAATCAAAAATACTTTATTCAGTTTTGGCCCTGAGAAGGCGCTTATGAACGTCAAAGTTACCACCGGTTCGGAAAAAAACCCAGTCATCGAGAAAAACCGGCAAGAAACTCGATCTGGTTTATCTTTTCATTAACATATTATAACTCATATTTTTAAAACATAGTTATATAAATAATTACATTCGGTTTTGGTGGATGCACAGAGACGGCGTCATTTCCAGACGTTACCGTCGTTCACATATTGATCCACCCTGTAATAGCCTTTAAACATTAAAACCTGCTTGACATGGTGCTTGAAATTAGTATCCGGCAAATCGGTAACGTGTTTTGGAATTTTATTATAAAACCTAACACTATTACCTAAAAAACGGTTACCGGTTCTAGCGAGCCTAAAACATGGAATGACCAATTTGTTATTATTTCTTGTATTTAGATTATGTCGGTTCTTTATGAAATCTAGCTTATCTAAGTTTTTGCGGACGTACATTAGATTTTCAAGTATGTATTGGGAGGGCAGAGTTAGGATACCGAACTCCTGGAACTTATCCTTTAATGATTCGCGAGGCTCCATATCATAAATTGCTCGAACTGCCCGATAGAACGAAGTTATTTAACGCGTCTTGCGGTATGAGTCGTTCGCTGAAGTTGTGACGGTTGCATGCGCGAGCGACTTCGTGCCATCGCTTTAAAGCGGCGGATGTACACCGTGGGATTGGTGAGTATATGAGTATTTCACCACGTTAGTTGTTACAAATCGTCATGTAAGAAAAACCGTTGTCCTTTTCTATGTCTCTTTCTTTTGTATATATTTATATGTGTGTGCATAGGTGTCGAAATTCGAGCAGATGCATCTTGAGCTGCCGGTTGTATAACATCAATACTGAACGTGTGGAAACTTCTTTCAAAGTTTTGTTTCAATGTACATATAAATTATATTTCACTATTTTATATCTAGTTTTGAATAAAGGAACGTTCTCCATAGAATATCGAATGAAATTTATTGATTTCAATTCTTATTTTAATGCCGTTTGCTTTAAAAAAATGATAGGTGATAAAAAGATGTATACGAATTACACAAAGAATGAGAGAGAGAGAGAATCGCACGGAGGAGACATAACGCGTTTCCCTTATATGACGAAAATGTATAAATATAAATCTATATAGCTATCTACATTCGGAGTTGAAAAAAAAGCTAACTTCGTTCCTGGCGGGGGTCTCCTGACCGGTTTTTTTTTAATTCCATACTAAGCAAGGTTCGTCCTATAATAAGGATTTTATGTACATACATATATAGATATCTAACACCCATAAGAAAACTAATAATTATGCTTGTCACACAAAGATCAGTCATGTGCGAAGATTGAACTTGTAACATTTCGACTCCATCCCAGTACTACTGCACCACGAGGTCTATTTATGGCTGTGTTTGAATTCTTATAGATAAATTGTATACATAGATACTTTTCGAATTTTACCCTTTGAAAGAAATTATTTCCATTTAGTGAACAATTAGTACTGATCAATAAAATTTCACATTTCAATTATATTATATATATTTTATTCATTTACGAAAGCTCTGATTCCGTCGCTAGGATTCGAACCTACGTCCTTCGACGCTGTGCCCAACACCCAACCAACTGAGCCGTCATCGCTTCAAGACCCACATGCTTTTTTTGCACATTGTGAGAAAACTTGAACTTGAGAATTGTTCTTGTAGTACTACCGTATGTCGAAAAATATAGAACTGTTTGAAATCGTCAATACTTCGTGGGCTGGCGTGGTGATTATGTCCATATCTTCTTTCGGGAAGAGGCCTATGATCCTGCAGCGGATCTCATACAGGCTAATGATGATGATGATTGGCAGTTGAAAATATCTGAAAGTGATAATCGCTCGGTGTTAGTTAGTTAGTTGTTCGTTGACACATGGGTTTAAATCCTATAATGAACCTGAGCTAGGTCTGAAGCAAAATGATAGCATTTATTTAAAGCGATGATGGGTCAGATTTGCGTGTTTGGACATCGTGTCGATGGGCGTAGGTTCAAATCCTTGTGAATGAGCCGGACCTTTTGGTGAAGGAAAACATTGTAAAGAAACTATAGCATGGTGTTAGGGCTTTCTCTACGGCCTTCTCGTTAGCTACCACCCTGAAATTAAAAAATTGTCGCCATGCACCCATAGGTATGTTGTGGCAGCTGCACTTGAGAGTAAGTACTCCTCTATGTTTAGAGTGCTTACTATCCTGGACCACATCGTCATTTAACATCAGATGAGATTGTAGTCAATATATGTGGTAGAGCTACGCTGAAACTATTACTGGTTTCAGAATGAATGGGTCGGCTCGCCCGGGGTAGTACCACCCTCTTACAGAAAATCGACGTGAAGTAACAGTGGTTGCACTGTTGCGTTTCGTTCGGTCAGTGAGAGCGCCGGAGGTCCACATATATTAAAAGGCCCGCAACGCACTTGCGACTCCCCTGGTGTTGCTAGTGGCTATGGACGGTGGTGATCACTTACCATCAGGTGACCCACCTGTTCGTTTGCCCCCTATAATATAAAAAAAAGCCAAACGCTAAAACCTACAAAGTAAAATAAGACTATTTTCTATCGTTCATTTACTTCGTTACCTTGCCTGAATTGTACATAGTCAAACACTCTTCGATGTGTTCCGGGCACTACACTTGAGAGCCAGTTCAATTATTATGCTTCGCGTGCCACCATTTTCGACTACATTGTCGTTAAGATCCGATCAGATTGTATTCAAACGCTACTTACATGTTTTATTTTACATGTATTATTTTTTATTTTATTGCATATGTACCTTGTTCTCTATATATAGTGTATTTTTTATTGGAAACCAGTTGCTCGCCCCGACTTTGCACGGGTATATTGAGGAAGAAACTGAGATAAAATATTCTCTTTACAAAATGACTCTGTAATGAAACAAAATGGCAACTGAACCTCAAGTTGTCAATTCTGTCTATATTTTTGAAGATCTCTATACCGTCCTTTGTTACACTCACGCTTACTTTTTGATATTGAGATTTTATTATCCAAATTTATCACTTCTCCGTACGAATATCATTTTCGTAAAAACCTTATCCTGACAATTAAAAACACAAGAAAAAAGAAATAAACAAATAGGTGAACCCGTTTTATTTCTGAGGAATTCTGATGATGAGGAATGAGGAATTCTCATCTATTGTTCGTGACCAATTGCTGATATAGCACGAACCCTGTTATCGAAGTTCACATTTTACTGGTAAAAATAATTTAAATTTTTATTTGTATAAATTCTAAATAAAAATGAATACATTTCTATTAGATTAAAGCATCAATTGTTCGTATGTCAGTCCTGTGAAGAATTTATTTGTTAGTTTCGCTGTAGAGATCAATTAATCTGTGCGAGAAATCCATAAAAACCAGCTAATCTTCTTTTATACAATATAGATTTACTTGTTTTTCTGTAAATTTTCTCATTGCGCTTTCTCTGTTTTTTTTTTTACATCTGTAGATAACTCTTTACATCCCGCGCCCGACGTTACCACAGTCACCTGTGTGAATTATATTCAAGATTGCACATTTGTCGGGCTATAGGTAATAATGGTGGATGAAAATGCATCTCTCTTTTACGGTCGCCGGTTACAATACAGGGTAAGCATAGAAATGCAAGTCTACAATACAATATGGTTGGTTAGTAGTTATTAGTGGTTAGTAATTGTTGTTTTTCGCTAGCATTCGTTGATTTGGTAATTACGTATCACTCCATAATCACGTTTGTAATCGTCTTATTAAGTGTAGTATCTATCGTAACAATACTTATTATATAATGCAATATCAAATACACCAACAAAATAATATTTCATTTGTTATATTACGAACTAGCTATTGCTCACAGTTCCGCATGCGTTTTTTGTTTATAATTGTAAATTACTTCTTATAAGATCAGTTAGTGAAAGTTCTGTGAAAAATGGTTCGAAACGTTTTAGATATAGTACTGCAAACGAAGCCATGGGTAAAAGCTAGTCCAAAATGAAAAAGCTATAATTATTTTTTATAATGTTAGCTATCTGCCAGTGAAAGTCCCATGAAAATAGGTCCAATCGTTTTCGAGATAGTACTACAGACAAAGCCAAAGATGACAGCTAGTCTAAAATAAAGTAGCCTATGTCACGCGCTATAATTTTAACTATCCGTCAGTGAAGTTTCTGTCAAAATCGGTCGAGCCGTTTCGGAGATTACACGGAACAAACAGACAAGCAGACAGACAGACAAGAATTTTAAAAATTGTATTTTTGTTATCAGTATCGTGTATACGTTAATATCCAATGAGTAAAAAGTCGTTATTTTGATATTACATACAGACACTTCATTTTTATAAAATGTATAGATGATCACTATTAATTCTGTACTGGTGACGTAACTAGTTGAAGTAGGTAAGCAGGTTTGTATTTAGAAAAGTAGGGTAAACGTTCATCATATACACACACAGCCATTAAATCACACCGATCAATGCGAATGACGACTGTTGTTTACATCTTCGAGCGTAATTAAACATTTGTTTTATGACGAATTAGTCATAGTTTTTACGGCTTGTGCGTATATTATATAATAATACGTGTTATTAGTAACGTTTCGTTTTAGCAAAGATTTGACTCTGAACTCAATACGTTTACAGCTTAAAAATATGTCGTTGCTGAATTAATTATTTATAAAACGGATGTTATCTAGGAAAAATATCGTGAAGATTGTGATTTTAACAGTTTAGTTAAGAAAATTGAAGCTTAATCAAAAAATCAAACTATAATTTTTCAAAACTAAAATATGTCTCTTATTAAAGTTCTATAAATGTCTATTGTCTCTAATCGATTTGAAAAATTAGATGGTCATGAATTTGGTTGTTTTTTTTTTAATTTAAATGTCTGTTAACTTAGAACTTGGTTAATTTTAAAACGATTTGGAAAGATTTTTTTTTAATTGGAAATGAGATATTTTCAATAGAGTCTCATTTGGATTTCATTAGTATTGGATCTTGTACTTCGAAGATACACCAGGGTTCTCCCAAAATCGAATAAGAAACCTATACTGATTAAGATGCTGTTGGGTTTACGACAATCTAACACTTGGTAGGTACATAATTATAGTCAGGGACGGTCTGGTGCATTTTGTGCCTCTGGTGATTTTTGGCTTGTAAGTCTTTTTGAAATCGGTTTTGGAAAATTTTATTCATATCACAAAACTTATGAATAAATGACGCGGAGTTAGATGGAAATTTCTCGGTTATAAATTTGTATGAATGCACATGAGAGCATTAATTTTATGTTGGTAAAATATTGCAATTGTGTTCGACTTTATCTCAATACAGCCGTGATAGTGGCATGTTTTAAAATGAACTGCCTATCCACTGTTGCCCTGATCGGCCCTCACAGTTTCACCGGGCTTTTTAGGCGAGCGCTTAGACAAAATGGCACCTAGTCCAAGGGTACCAAAGTTGTCGGACCTTGGCTTAGGCTGTTGCCTTGCTGCAGTATCGCGTAGCGACCTAAGCTATCCATGCGAGCTACGGTAATCATACATGTATGCTTTTGTGAGACACATATGCTTATCTTCATATGTCCATCATAAACGTGTACATGTAGTATCACGCTTGTCGTGCATATCGCATTATAGTTCTTATACTTGATACTGGCTAATAATGGCAACATCGTCTCTGTTGTCCTGCGTATGCGCACTACCCCGCCCTACACTTTGTATATTTATTTTTACACCCAAATTTTTTAAGTTCTCCGTACGATTTTCTTTCATGCAAACATTGTCCAGACAATTAAAAACACAACAAAAATTTTCCAAATAAATGCAGTATTTCGGAAGTGATACGCCTACATACATTTGGTAATTGTTTTTTTATTTATACAGGTAGGTTTTAGCATTCAACCCATAATCTTACCTGATATTAAAGGACGATGTCTGATGACTGAAGTGTTTGGCTCACAAGTGCAGCTGTCGGAACTCACATACAGTTCTTTGGTGACATATTTTCAACTTGAAAATGGTAGCTAACCAGACGGGTTTAGAAAATGCCCTACTACCATGTTATACTTTCGTCACAAAGTTTTCCTTCATCGACGCATTGTCCGAATACACTAAACACTGTGTTATATCATAGCTCCAAGCAATCAACTTGGTATAATAAATAACAATAGGAATAGTGTTTCTTTGTAATCGACGAGACATTTTTACGGAATAAATGAAGAAATTAATTACCCTAGACATTGTTCTAATGTCTCTGTTTTAAGGAGCGAATTTAACGCCATCAACGCCATTAAAGGTCATCAACGCCATTAAAGGTCATCAAGGCCATTAAAGGTCATCAACGCCATTAAAGGTCATCAAGGCCATTAAAGGTCATCAGCCGCTTACATCTTTGTAATTAGCATAACAAGTGATTACTATATCGTTCAAGGATTCGATATTTTGAGAGTCGTTCGCTGTTTATTATTGCAATATTTAAATTAATAATTTATTTCTAAATATATATATATATATATATATATATATATTTTAACATGTTTTGAATGAATTAGTTGAAGACGGAATAATTTGCAATCTAGTTTATTTAGTTGACAATAACTAAACGTTTTATGAGTGAAGTGTGTATTATTGCATTAAATTGGAGATTCTGAATTAATAATGTAAAGCGAAAGGGAGTTTGTTTGTTTGCTACGTCTTAACTCATCGTGATAATTTGACATAGATACTTCTAACTAAGAAATAATATATATTAACGCGAGAAAAGCCGCGAGCAAAAGGTAGTGATAAATATTTACAGAAGGTAATATTTAAAAGCATGTTTAGTGAAATGATCGATAAAAATTTGGTTGTCTGTATAGTCGGTTTACGGACGATAATTTTACGTGATACCGTCATAAGAAAATGTTTACGGAAAATTGCATACTTTTTGCCGCTATTGTTGTTGTAATAAACAATGTAAACCACATGAATTTATCACCACACTTTATAAACAGTTGACAAAACAGATCACATGTAGGTTGTATGCTGCCATTGTCTCTCTTCTGTTAGCCTCAGGCGGAACGTGACAATCAGTCATACTTTTTCGTGCATGCAGCCGGTGTTCATATAAGACGTTATCACGTCAAAGAATCCCTTTATGCTATACTATATATATATATATATATATATACACACATACTACTCTATACTATATGAATTTTTTAAATGTAACAACGAATGTTAACGAATATTTATCACCTGACCTCGAAATTGTTAAATTTTTTATAAGTAATATTATATTGATTTTATTGAATTTTTTTTTATTATTTTCAAATGTATGTAAATATATACTCATCTATTTAAAAGTCGTCTTTAAAAGTATAAATTATTTTAGTAAATAAAGTAAACTACGAATAGATACGAAAAAGATTTAGAAAATTAGAAATCAGCGTTTTTGTCTTAACTATTAGATAAGTAACTAATCTTGTATAATTCAAAATATGGCAGTAAAAATTAAAATATTTATTTATGCAGTCAATATTTTGAAGCATATCTTTTATTCATCCAATATTTAGAAATCAAGCTCTGTCTGTAGAAACAAATGACAATTTATTGTATTAGTTAGTTACTTGCAGAGTATACTGGATATATAAATATATATGGCATAATAAATAATAAGAGGAATATCGCATCAAATAAAGAACTTATCGTACCTAATATCTTCTATCTCTGTTCTTTTCCATGGAGTCTCTCAAATGTACAAAAGTTAACACCAGTATTTTTTTTTTCTTAACAATTCTATCAACTCATTCCGTGTAGTTATATCAATTTATATCGGTGTGAACTTTTTAAATAGCCTTATTTGTGTTATATTACTTTTATATTTGTTCTTTTATTACCTGTAAGAGAAGCTTTTATATTAAAATAAAGTATTATAACTTCCTTCGTCCATCTATTATTTGAATCCAGTTGATTTTGCAAAATAAACGTAACGATACAATTAAAATACATGTCATTACCGGCAAGTGTTCACCCTTCTCAAGTATATCTCGGAGTGAACGGTTAGTGGGAGGGTATCTATATAACTTGATGGTAACATTGCCCATACACACAACCAGTCTTCGGCAACGAACGGAGACTACAACAATGAAGTTTACGGTGAGTTTACCATATGTGCAGTGATCGTAGTGTGTCGTGTGATAAGTGAATATTTAGATTTTCCAATTATGTGCGTATTCGTTAGGTATTGTAAAAGTTTATTGTAATTAATTTTACATTGGGCGTGTGTTTTCTTTTAGACCATTCATATCGTAATTATAGTATAATGAAAGGCGGTCTGTTTTTTTTTTTTTTTACAAACAGATAGGTAGAGAGAGATAGTAATGTTTAGATTGAGAATATATTTTATATGTTCCAATAAAAAAAAAAAACACGATTTAACTAGACCATGAAATATTAAATACAATTTTTATTTATTATTTTGCTATGTTAAAAACGTTAAAGAGAATTTGACATTATCTGAATTTTAAACTCGTGTATCTAGCTGCGTATGTTGCAACAATTAAATTACGTACATATTGAGTTCGGGTTATTTGTGGAAATTTGTTTAAAAATTAATATTGTGTTAATGACTCCCGTTGAATTAGTTATAAATTATGAAGTAATTTTAAACATAAAAGAGAAGTAATCAAACTAATTTTTTATAATGTGTTAATTCCTGCGTAAAAGACTTCAACGCGCTGTTACACACAACTTATGCATTCTTAAAGAGACGTAAAAGTAACTACAGTATTCAGTTAAAGTATATATTAAATCATCTAATAACTTAGTTTCATTATGGTATTTTATGATTTAGCTAACGAACGATATTTTAATTATCCCTATCATTTCATAATTAAATATATATTTGGAATCAAATTTTAAAATGTACAGATTTATTTGCATGTGTTTTTTGTCTTACGATTAGTAAAAACAAATATATATGTGGCTATCATATAATAGTATACTTTGTCGATAATTTTATAACAGAAATATTTTTGGGTTTAACTTTTTGCGGTAATTATGTTATCTTTATTAAACGTATTTTAAAAGTATATATTGATATGGTAGAAAAAAGTAGTAAAAATGATTTTAAATACTTGGAGATTAAAATAAAAAGAAGTAGAATAGTATCACAAATAAAATTATAATAAAATAAAATTAAAAGTGAACTTTAAATGTAATATGTAAAAAAAAATCTTCAAAAAGTAGGCCTCAATGAAATTACAAGTATATATATGGCTTTTGTTCGCGGCTGCTTGTAGATTGTGAAAATTAAATACAGTCCATGTTAACCGCTGACAATGTAGTTTTCTATGGATATAGAATTTTTGAAATTGGAGATTATGCAAAACAAATAAAAAATCGATTCTTTCTTCTGTATAATCTAAATAATCAAATCTTATAATGTAATAAATAAGTATAAAAATCTTAGGTCATTTTTAATTTTTTCATGCAATTATCAGTCAGAGTAATATGTTTAAACTTAACAAGAATAACAAGTTCTAAATTCTTTCATCTTTATAACATCTCTTCTGGATCCTTAATTTGCTATAAACCCTTCAAGCATTCGCGCTGTCTCCAATCACTTTATACTATTCCTATAGGCATTAATTTTAAATCCAATTTTATATAACGATATGTAAACACCTTATACATTTAGATTACATTGGGTAACAAGTCAGTAAAGGAAGAAGTCTAGAAATCTATACCGTTTATAATTAAACCTATAATAATCTATGAACTGTTAAATTTGCATACTAAATTATAATTTTCTATTGCAATTTTCTTCCGCGTCTAACTAGTTTTGACGTGATGTGCTTAATATCCACTTTCGTATATTAGATTATGAAATGTAGGAAATTATTGCCTTAGGAAATTGTGCTTGAAAGTAAATAATAATACTACTACACACTTGTCTAGGTGCTAGAGCTACGCTGAAGCTATTACTGGTTTCAGCATGAATGGGTCGGCTCGCCCGGGGTAGTACCACCCTCTCACAGAAAACCGACGTGAAGTAACAGTGCTTGCACTGTTGCGTTTCGTTCGGTCAGTGAGAGCGCCGGAGGCCCACATATATTAAAAGGCCGGCAACGCACTTGCGACTCCCCTGGTGTTGCTAGTGTCTATGGACGGCGGTGATCACTTAGCATCAGGTGACCTACCTGTTCGTTTGCCCCCTATAATATATATAAAAAATAAAAATAGTAAGCGAAAATTTTGCGACATTTTCAGAAATTATCTCATTTATCATATCGATGTATGAATATGATAAACTTGCTATTTTATTATTAGTCGCTTCGTTAGTGATTCTAATTGAGTTTAAACTTAAAAAAAAAATGTTTTGAAATTATGATTTTGTAACAGTAATCATTGCACTGTTATTATTGTGATTCATACAAAATTTTACTTATTAACTTCTCTCTCATCTGTCGGGTCTGTAGTTATGAAAGCAAAAGAGAATTGATAAACTCCAAAATTGTTTACTAATCACAATCACAGTTAGAATATCTGAGTGCTTTTCCACGGAGACGATTTTTGTGTCATCCATTTTACTATAACTCGCCGCTAGGTGGCACTAGACGATGTGTTATTGTTATTAATTTTTATATTGTAATTCAATCCGAACGCAGTCACGGGCAGTTGCTAGTTATCACTTGTAGCATCAAGCGCAAATACCATTTGAATCAAATACGACATATGAAAAGCTGTTTCATTTTATGCCACGGTTACACTACGTATATTGAAATAATAATTAATATAATAAATGTGAGTGTACGTAGGTTTGCTTGTGTAAACTTAACTACTGAACCAATTTTATCATACAATTTCGCATACACTTTGTCACCAAGAACATCCAGAAAATAGTACTGTTACATTTACGCGAGAGAAGCAGCGAACAAAAGCTACATATAAATAAATACAGAGTGATGCAAATTGTGTACGAAAAATTATGTTTAGATGAAAGGGAATTTTGAAAGAATTACAGACTTGTTACCTTTTACGAGATTTAATATTGACACACGTAACTATGTTACTCGGTTAAATTACCTAATTACTTATAGGAAGTCGCGTTAATGCACCGTCACTTTCGTAGGGTTGCCAGCTACTGTTATGAAAAAATATATAGTGTTTATATATTACTTGAATGGGTTTAGTAATTTTTGTAAATTATAGTATCAATAACAATATTATGTTAAAATTTATTGGAAACTAGGTGGTACCCGTGGCTTCGTTCTTGTATTGCTTGTAATGTTATTTCATGGGGATTCAACTTTTACACTTTGTATTGTAATTTTCTCATTACTACTCGATTTCTACAAACTTTTAACCGATTTTGAGTTACTTCTGTTAAATTTTATCATAATAGCTCTCTTCCCTTTGAAAAAGTGTAATGATATAGCTAAAACAGTAGTATAAAAAGTTTCTATCTCTTAGTAAAAGTCATGTCAAAATCGATTTCGGAGCTTATTCAAGACGAACAGACACTCTACTTATATTTATATACGTAGATTGTGAATTGGTAGTAGTTATGATAATTGTGTATACATTTTTGTATAATCAGAATCGATTAATTACTTGAGGAATTAAAACATATCTATTTAATAGCTTATTAATTTTAAAATTTTTTGGGGATGAGAGTGAAAATTCCTACAAATGTTATGTAATAACATGAATGAGGGAATTCTATTCTGATAATTAGAAATAATCATTTATAACCAGTTTTCAAAAAAGCTGTTCAACTATTCCTGGCGGTTCAAGTTTCAATGAAGATATTTAAAAATCTATTTATGTCACTAATATATGTTATATGAATAGAAGAATTGCCAACCCTATATAAAATTAAAGCGTCATAGCATTTCGCATTTCCATATGAAAGCTAAATGTGCAAGTAATGCAACATTTAACGCATCTATTTAAGTTATTATGCAGTTTACATAAATTGTTATTTATTGAACTATATAATATTTATATAAGAAATTCCAATAATAGTTCAGTAGTAGGGTTGCTCGGAAAGCGCGTCTATTGTCGTATGTTCGAACCCCTACAATAAACTAGAGCTTTTGGTGGAAGGAAACAATTGTGATGAAAGTATAGCGTGATAGTAAGGCGTGTTCTAAGCCCGCCTGGCTAGCTACCGCCCTCAAGTTGGAAATTTGTCGTCAAGCATCTGTGATTGTGACTCTGCAGCTGCATTTGAGAGTGAACCCTCCTTAAAGCTTAACGTATTTACCATTTTATACTATATAGACATTTAACATCAAATGCTGCAACCAATCCTTGTAGAATTTTGTTTATAAATTGTCGGGAGTACAGAAAACGACACAGAGTATCTTTTAACGAGAAAACAGTACTGTTCTCAAGATTAAATCAATATTGACGCGAAGGAACTCGCGGTCAAAAGCTAGTTAAATAATAAAAGTAAAAATTCAAAAGTAAAAATTCAAGTAACTCCATATTAGAAGGGCGATATGAAGCGGGGAACGGTAACCATTCGAGGTCTTTTGAAACTCAGCAGGCTATCGTGGCGCAATAATATGTTTCGAAATGAATTCTATACGACGAATTAAATAATTCACCGGCTATTAACTGGACGATGCCAATTATTTTAATATATACAGAACGATGACCGGCTTCATATGACTTGATTGGATGCGAGCAAGGACGATTCGATTTTTGCATAATATGTGACTTACAAAAATACATCAGTAATTTTTTTTATAGAACAAATCTGTTATCTTTTGTATTTTAAAACAAACCATCTGATTATCTCAACTAATTTGAAGAGGAAATGCGGGCATAAATGATACAAGTTAAATTAAAAAAAAGGGGCTAATTGTTAATCGCTTCTGTCAGTGTTCGGAACACATCGATGTTTGTTTGCCGACAGATTTTATCTTGAAAATGATACCTTCTCAGGGTGACACTACAGAATCAATATACTGTTGTGGAGTCTTAAAGTGTTAATTACTTATAATGTTTATTAGAATAAAGATTTGAACGCAAAAACAACTTATCAATTTTTAACTTTAAATTTACAATGCCGCCAGCCCGTCTTTCACGAAATGCAATACTGTATTACAATTTTCAAAGCAATATTGTAACATAATATAATTGTCGTTAAGTATCAATTGTAAGATTTAACAGAAATAGTTTAAAAGTAGAAATAGCTTGATGGCAGTTCAGTTGTAATAAAAAAATACATAAAACCCACGATTTATTCAGATAAATATATATGAATAGTAAATATATAAATAAACATATAAATAGATAAATTCAGATAAATAACACAGAAAATCAAAATTACTAGGCAATAAACTTGTGCCATAGTGTAACATAAACACGTGTTACTAATAATTTAAAAACCGTAAAAATAATTCGTTCCTAAAACCGCAAAGTTTTTAAACGTTCATTTGCTTCGCATTAATAACTCTATGTCCATTAATACTCAGCTTTAAGGAGAAACATGGCGACATTTATTCTATATAAACGTATTTCTCAGTTTTATCTCTGTATCTAGAGAAAATATTTTGATGCTATGCAATCTATCTATCTATTATTCTCATCTTGCTTTGTTTTAATTAATTTTTTTTATTTAATTTTCTAAGCTGTAGATGCTCTCTCAACATACTAAAATTGCCTAATGACGTAACTATTCTCATATATTCTGCAACATATTTGACAAATATAGTAAGGAAAGAAAAAGATATAGATACCTCCAAAATCTTATTTACATTGATTTTCAATATATATATATATTAAGTTTCGTTCAGTTTTCGAGGAGAAAATGGGAGAATACGAAGTCATAATATCGTTTATTTTATTTTGGTATAATAATTCATCCGGGCTGCGGTTGTCTCTTTCGCACTCTAATTGATAGTTCGGGCAGAGTGCGACAGCAATAGACTCTTGCTTTAACCTGTACTGCAAATTTCTTGCATATCACATTTTCTCTCAACATCGGATAATGTATATACCGTATATATGATTTCGTAATGAAGTATTTTTATGTCTACGAGTACATGCAAGATAATATAGATATATAGATTATTAATGTTAAAAAAAATTACAAGACTATTTTGGTACAGATAAAAAATAATTGGTGTAAAAAATAAAGTTAGAAATTTAATTAGCTCCCTGCGTACAGTTAACCAGCTGGCCTCTATAAGCTGCGGTCGTGATATATCTCGATCCATTTCACTTTCACTCGGCGGATGATGGTGTAATTATATGCAAATCGGCGGACATTGAGCTCGAAGCCTTGGTTACTCGTTGCGTTAATTGGAGCAGTGATTTTATTTTGAAAACTATTAACTGTTTACGTTTATATATTTAGTGTGTACAAAAAATAAGTGTTATAAATTATTACACAATTGGAAGTATGGAATAAAAAACACCCTGTGACGTTCAGATAATGTTTATAGGAACTTCATCTTTTTACTCTTATCCCACCTAAGTAGGGTCGGCACAACATGTTTGTCATGTTGTGATGTATGATTTATTTGGCTTCATTTTTACGATCCGCCTCGTGCGTTTGACTTCAACCCTCTTTGTGATTATTTTGTAGTACCACGATATGTGGGTAAAAAAATATGTAACTGTTTATTTCTCTTCATTTGAATCGGCGCTAACGCAAATTTGTAGTTAGTAGAAAAATATATATACCTGACGCGACAATGGGTTTAAACTTGCTATGTAAATGCATTCGGGTTGGCGCCGACTTCAGATATATTATTAGGTAGCGCATATACTAATATTTTTTATTTAATTTATTGATTTTTCTTCAATTACTACAATTAATGTTTATAGGAAGGTTACATTTAAATTACATTCGATTAGTAACATTTAAAATTGCTGAAGAGTGTCTAAACTAAAGAAGGTATTGTTTTAAAAGAAAATGGAAGATTTTTGCTTAGTGTTAAGGCTTTTTTTTCTAAGTCCGCATGGGTAGCTACCACTCTTAAGTACATGTTGGTGTGTTCCGTCAGGTGCACTTGAGAACCAGTTCCCTCTAGGTTTACTTAGACCACATCGTTATGTGACATCAGATGAGGTTGTGTTATTTTTTTTCGAACTGACTACCCTATTGGCCTGACAGACGTCTACAGCTTCACCGGAGTACAAAGGGGAGCGCATATAAGGCACTGACCCGATTTTATATTCAATGAGATTGTGGTCAAACGCTAAAAAAATAAAGTATTGAAAAAATAACAAACATTTTTGTTATAGCTTCATCGGACGGTCGCTTGATTTTCACGTCGGAAGTAAAATTGTGGTAAACGATAGGTAATTCAATTAATGGCTTTAATTCCAATATTCTGGAACGTTTATGAAACGTTCTTTAATTAAAATCCATGCAATATAAGGAAAGAAAGTCGTTAAAGTATTTATTTCTTCCTAAAAACATCATCTCAGATTAAACGATTTCTAATTCGCTGACTCATCATAAACGCTGTACATAAATTTACGAATATCTACATATCGTAATCTGTGTGGGCTGTATTTTGCATTTAGAATATTTGAAATTCGATTGTTTAATAGTTAAAGATAAATTCCATTTTTATATTGTATAAATTATTATTCTTAATTTCGTAATCTCAAGAAGTTGTTCATTAGTTTACGTTGTATTTTTTTTATATAAGCGTATTCGTTTTAAAATATATTTTTTTAACTTTCTTCTATGCTTATGTGTTGATGTACAGCAATTTATTGCAACATAATAATAATTATGAGGACATGATTTCACATTGAATAATTAATTGTAATAACTAGTCGGCTAGTTTATATATACACTAGCAGTTTTCCGTGGTTTCACACGCATTGCAGTGACTATTTTCGACTTTTTTTTTTAATTTTCTATCTATATATATAAGAGTAATTAATGGACTAAGTGACGGACGAAAAAATATCGGCGTCTCATACAAATTTTCATCCTCCTTTTCACCACCGTAGTAGTTGAAATCCCCAAAATCATTTCTTGGTACAATACAAGGTGAATGGAATACACATACAAAGTGTCACGGTTCCCGCCACAATGGTTTTGGCTGTGCGTTGATATGTCTAAATATAGATATTATACATAACACTCAGACAGACAGCTGATATTTATACGCGTCTCGTTAAAGCCATGAACGAAAATCGAACTCTCATTTCATCTCGACTCAATAGAAGAGTTCACTAACTGCACCACGAAACCTGTCACTGTATCAAGATATACCACTCAAAATAAAACCGCATATCAGCTGTTTGTCACTGATACGAAATAATACATTATCGATACTCCGATTAAAGATAAAATATTCTTGCACAAGCATGTACCACAAACTAATTGCGAACAATTAAAATTACGAAAAAAATGTAATTCGAAACGCTATTTTGTGTGCATGTGTCAACCTATTGAGAAAGTGTTTGTCCCAACGTTTCCATGTAATTACATACACAGTGTTTTATGAAAAATTAACCAACTAGGAAGTTGTTGTTGTTGTTACTCAAGCCGTCACAATGGTATTTTGAGACAATGCGTCGAGAATGGAATAATACTTTTTTTTATTACACCGGTGAAGTGTTAGAAAGTTTGTATTTTTTAGTATTCTAAACTCGATATCACTATTTGTTAGTTGGAAACTAGATCAACTTTTACTTAACGTTCATTATTCAGTTAACGTAGACCGATGGACATGTATCTGGGGTTTAGAATTTCGTCATTTTTATCTGCGTTCCGTCATCACTTCGTATTACGCAATACTAGATATTGTTAGAAAGTTGCTTCCATTATTCATTTGTAGTCTATTGTAAAATATGGCTATATTAGCATCTATATACACAATAAATTATATTTTAACAACAGAATTTTCTAAAGCTATGATAACTCAATTGGTAATCTCTTCGGACATCACTTAGTTCGATATTGGTTCAAACCCTTTCATCGATTTCGGTGAAGTAAAACATCGGGATGATGCCATAGCATGGTGGTACGGCTTTTTCTAAGTGGATCTGACTAGCTACCACATCGAATTTAAATGTCGGTTGCCAAGCACCTGTTGGTTTGGTATTAATTTGTACGTTTTACGTATTTACCATGTCAGACCACATTGTCGTTTAACATCAAATGAGATTATGGTCAAACGCTATAACAAAAAGTATATTTTTTACACTAAAAACAGTATTTTTGCCATTTTAATTAATTTAAAAGAAATGTTATATTTTAACTTAAAATTATTTTTTTTTATCAACAGGTTGTTTTGGTGGCATCGTTAGCCGTGGTGGCCTTTGCCAAAGAGGAGAAAGGAGCACCAAAGGCAGCTGAAGAGAAGAAACAGGACAAACGAGGAATTTACGATTTGGGCAATTATGGACACGGCGGCTATGGGGGTGATGAAGGTCAGAGCTATGGAGGTCATGAAGGCGTTGGCCTCGGCGGTTATGAAGGAGGACACGACGTCGGCAGCTCTGAAGGCATAAGCTCTGGTGGATATGGACACGAGTTCGCTAATGCTGGCGGTTACGGAGGCGGCGGTTACGGAGGTGGTGGTTACGGAGGTGGTGGAGATTGGAAGCCGATCGAAGACCATGGTCATCATGAACACCATGAACACATTAAAACGATTGAAGTAATCAAGAAAGTCCCCGTCCCTTACACTGTTGAGAAACACGTGCCCTATACCGTTGAAAAGAAAGTGCCTTATGAAGTCAAAGTGCCGTACCCTCAACCCTACACCGTTGAAAAGAAAGTCCCAGTCACTGTTAAGGAGTACGTGAAGTACCCTGTCTATGTTCCCGAACCTTACACCGTCGAGAAGAAAGTTCCGTATGAAGTTAAGGTTCCCGTCGATAAGCCTTACGAAGTCAAGGTTAAAGTGCCCACACCTTACACAGTTGAGAAGAAAATACCTTATGAAGTTAAAGTACCAGTGCCCCAACCCTACACCGTAGAAAAGAAATACCCAGTACCAGTGAAATACGAAGTCAAAGTACCCCAACCTTATGAAGTTATAAAGAAGGTGCCTTATGAGGTCAAAGTACCAGTCGACAAGCCCTACAATGTATACGTCCCTAAACCTTATCCAGTACCAGTCGAGAAGCCGTACCCTGTAACCGTCCATAAGCCAGTGCCTTATGAAGTGAAAGTACATGTCGACAAACCTTACAAAGTGGAAGTTGAGAAGCCTTACCCAGTTCCAGTGAAAGTACCAGTGCCAAAACCTTATGAAGTCATAAAGAAAGTACCTTACACTGTAGAGAAGAAGGTGCCTTATGAAGTGAAAGTACCAATTGACAAGCCCTACCCCGTCTACAAGGAGGTGCAGGTACCTCTATTAAAGGAAGTTCCTTATCCAGTGAAGGTTCACGTTCCATTCTACATCAAGAAAGAAGAGGAGCACCACCACCACGGTTGGCATTGAGTCAAAATAGACTGGTAGTAAAAGTCCCGTACCTTATAGGCTAAGTTCAAAAAATGTGATCATTTTAGTATTTTTTTATGTTTTGCATAATTTGCAAATTTTTTTCGTTCGGTTTACTGTACGCTCACGTTTGTAAGGTTGTGATATGATTCGCTGTTACCATTCCATTGGGTAATGAAGTCTGGTTATGTGGCCGCATAGCGTCAAGTGTGATGTGCGGTCTGTTTTAATAGTTTTAATAATCTGTTAATATTTGTTAAGCTTTTACTTGCTTTGTTATAGTAATTATGTATTTCTCAGAGTACATATGTACTTAAGTTGAGGCTGATATAATAAATATGTGTAAATGTTCATTAATTTCTTTTATTCTTCTTACCCTTTTATGATTGCTATAAATTGTAAGCCTTTTAACGTTATGAAATAAATCATACTTTAAATTCTAAAACATACCAAAATATATTAAACTAGCAGGCCCGGCGGACGTTGTCCTACCCTGATGGTAAAAACATCTACACTTATGTGCAAGAACCACTTAAGGCGGTTTGACTTTTTTGAGATTCTTTCAATAATTATCATTAAAAACCTTGGCAAATTATATACCTAAATCTTCCCCGTGAATTACTCTATCTATTGGTGAGGCTCGCATTACAAACCGTTCGGTAGTTTTTGAGTTTATCGCGAACATCCAGACAGACAGACAGACACGTGGCTGACGACTTTTATTTTTAATTTCGCGAAAAGTTATGTCGAATTATGTTTTCAATTATCGATGGCCGAATTAGGGGGAAAAATAATTCATTAGCACATTAGAAATTACATTTACTTCTTGGTAAGGTTCTATTGAAAAGATATATAAACTTATCGTAAACCTAACACTATTACCTGAAAAACATGTGTGCTTATTAAAATTATACCTGCAGCTTACATAATCCATCTTATGTACTTACGTATTAAACTTACTAAGTAACTAAGTTGTCAAGGATGTATTCGAAGGCCATATTTAAGACACTGAATTCCCGAAACTTGGTATTTGATGTACCTATCACTCGATCCGTATATCGGAAATAGACTAGTGAAAAAGGGAAAATTAGTATTACCACTCCCCGCTACTACTTTTATATCACGTCTTTTTATGGAGAAAGTTAACCCCCCAGGTATTCGTAACTGATGATGATGAGGTCATCATGTATTGTAAAGTGAAAATACGTTTGAATGTTTGTCCTTCAATCACGCTTTATGCTAATTTGGTTTAATTATTACAGTCTAAATATATATATATCTGCATATAATTGAACCCAACAATAACTAAACATGACAGGTTTAAAAAAATCGAAATAATATTAATAAATAAAATGAAAAAAACAAAATTAAAAATTACAAGTAAATTTATTATTAAATGAAAAAGAACACCAATTACATAATTGTCTTCGTATTAAATTTTTATTAAGCCCTTATTACATGTTAACAAATTATAGCGTGTAATAGGGATCTAAACGGTTATCATTTATAGTTGTATATACCTACAAAAAATTACACTTTTTATTCATATTCTATGTATTTTAAATGTGTTTTTTTTTTTTTTTTGAAACATGTAATTATCAGAAAAATGTTTCGGAAGCTGTGACGTCACACGCTGCGGTTAGTATTTCTGTTTGCGTAATAACTAAAATGAATTGCTTTATTATTCAGTTATTAAAAGAGATATTTTGAATATGTAAATAAGAATTATGTTATGTGTGGCTTTTGTTATAAATTATCAGAAAAAAAAAAAACAATATCGTAGTGTAGTGTTTGTTATACCATTTAAAATAGAAGTGATGATGGCTTAGTTAATAGCATGTTCGGACACAGCGACTAGGAACTGAGTCGGAGCTATCCGTGAAGGTAAGCATCTTGATGAAATCATAGCATAGAGGTAGACCATTTTCTAAGTCCGTCTGGCTAGTTACCACCCTCAAGTTGAAGATCTCTCGCCAAGCACCTGTTGGTGTGTTCCGGCAGCAGCACTTGAGAGCCAGTCTCCCTCTAGGTTTATCGTGACTACCATCTTACACCACATTGTCATTTAACAGCAGGTGAGATTGTGGTCAAACGCTAACCTATAAGGTATAAAAAAAACAATGACGGCTCAGTGAATAGCGTGATCGGACACCGTGTCAATTAACGTAGACTCGAATTCTTGCGAACGAGCCAGAGCATTCCGTGAAGGAAAACATCGTCATAAAATCATAGCTTGGAGTTAGACCATTCTCTAAGCCCGCAATGCTAGTTACCACCCTCGAGTTGGGAATCTGTCGCCAAGCATTAATAGGTGTGTTCTAGTAGCTGCATTTGAGAGCAGTTCGCTTCTAGGTTTAGCATGTTTATAATTTTAGACAACATCGATATTTAACATCGCATGAGTTTGTGGTCAAACGTTAAATTCTATAAAGATATAAAAAGGAGAATAAACTTTTTATTCCAAAATATATTTCCTGAACTGACGACATTTTCATCAAGATAGTCGGCGTGGCGGTTTGTGGAGAAACAGCAATCAAATCAAATCAAATCAAAAATACTTTATTCAATTTAGGCCCTAAGAAGGCGCTTATGAACGCCAAAACTACCACCGGTTCGGAATACATCCCAGTCATCGAGAAGAACCGGCAAGAAACTCGATCGGGTTTATCTTTTTAACATATACTTATATAATTAAAATTCATTATACATTACAATCGATTTTAGTGGATGCACAGAGAGGAGTCAATTCCAGACATCACCATGGTTCACATATATGAGAATTCCCTTCAGCGTGTAAAAAACCTAAGGCAGAGCCTCTCTCCGGGGGTAGGTATGGGCACGTTCACTACGTCAGCTCAATACGCTGTAGCGTTCGGTCTTTTTTATGTACTCTCTGGTCGAACGCGCATTGACACGTGAAAAAAGAATAACGATATTAAAAAATCAGCCAGTATGTATGTTATAACACAGGACGACTAAATAAATAATATATATATATTTGATTTTTTATCTGTGTATTATTCTGAAATGGTAAAGGACCAATAACGAATGTGCTCTTATAACGACGTAAACCCTCGAGGCTACAAAATCGCCAAAACATATTGGCTATTTGAAACTTCTAGAACAAGAAGGACTCTCAGGTTCAGGTTTCCTCACGATGTTTTTTCTTTCACTGTCAGCCGATAGTGTTACCAATTTAAAATTAGTAAATGTACTCGAACTTCGAACAGTTCGTTGTTACATGACGGCATTTCGAACCTGTGACTATATTAACTCGATATTCCATCAAACCACTCGACCGACACGACGTTGTAACTATTAGTCATTCTTTTACTGAACTTTTAAAATCAAATTCAAACCAAATTACTACGATATAACAACGAAGCGCATCATTATGGAACCAGATTACGTCAATTATAGATCATAGAAGTCTTTAGAACTTTCACTGACGTCACATAAAACAAACAGTGCGTGGAATATGACGTAATATACTACTATGGTACTTTATGGGACACGATTAAATGTAAATTGGATGATTATTTATACATTAACTATAATATGAAAATGATAAGTGTATTAATGTTTGTATTTGTAACACGCTTTACATATTCCACGAATTTAACTTCGTTTTATATTTATTTATATTATGTTGTGTGGTTTTATGTATATTAGAACCATATCCTACTGTATTTAAAGATATTTTTTTATTTTATTTTCTCGTAGTTCTACTTAGTGGCACAGACAATAAGTATATAGATAACAAAACAATTTTCGAATGTACGTATGCGACTCACTTCAGAACTGCTGCACCTATATAGCTGATTCTTTTTTTAAATAAAACTTTTTTTAACATGGAGTAAAAATTTTTTGTCGCATTACAGCCGGCCGCGGAGTAGGGGTAAAGTGAAAGGCGCTCGGCAGAGCAGCGAAGGCCATTATGGCCCATGGATGAATTCAAAATGATTCAATGATTTAAATAAATATTGTACTCAGTTTTCAAAAAGGTTTAAAACGCGTTTTTAATACTTTAAATTGTATATATATAGTACCGAAAATGTTAGTTATATGATCTGGAAAAAAAGTTTCACTTGCATCGTGGTTTCATAAAAGCACACATTTTTTTGTTTTGTGTTGAATTGTCAGGATATGGTTTGCGGGAAAGAATATATTTGAAAAATCGTACGGAAAAAATAAACAATCTGAGTTAAAAAATCTCCATGAAAAAGTGTGTGAATCAAGAGATAGTAGAGAGATTAAAAAAATATTGACATAACAAATTGGCGCTCATTTGCTCCATTGCCAGGTTATTTCATTTTATGATCATAGGGTAAAAGTTCTTCTTTGAAAGATGCGCGCGCACACCGTCACGAAAAATCGACACCCTGAAGTTAGCTATAGTTAACTAACTAATTTAAAAAAAGTATGTATGTATTAAATACCTTTTTTGCTATTGTTAGTGTCGTTTTTTCTACAAAGGAGAAAGATAAAATTTTTGAAAAGATTTTTATCTCGTTACGCCAAAGAAGTATAACTTCTAACGCGTGTACATAAGTAAAACACACTTTTTTTTAGTCAAAATTCCATAAAGATTTGCCGCATATAGAATTTTGTTTACGTATTCATTCTCTGTGATTTCCTATCGGAGAAGTAAATTGTCTTCACAAGCCATCGACGCTGTTAACTAGTAAACGGGATCGGTTAATTATTGATGTTATAATAGTTAGTTTTATTCCGTTAATATTAGAGCTTTCTGAACCGATTCTATTTATTTACCATCATTCTCATCATCATCAGCCTGTAAGAGACACACCGCAGAGCCATAAGCCTCTTCCCAAAGGAAGGTACAGGCATAATCGCCACGCCAGCCTACGACGTATTGGCGATTTCAAACTCCGAGAAATCCACAGTTTTACATTTTCCCACGTATGGCGGTACGACAAAACCATTTCTCAGGTTTAGGTTTCCTCACGATGTTTTCAACCTTCACCATCAACGGATAATGTTACGAATATAAATTAGTAAATGTATGGGAATACAGAAAATTTCTTTGGTGCATGCCACGGTTCAAACCCGCGGTCATCGGATTGATATTCCACCGGTCAAACCACTCGGTTATCACGACTGAATGACCCAAAAATACCTCCAAAACTATATTTGGCACGTACATTTTGTATAAAATATAAAACCAATGTCGATTTTCGTCAAAACTCAACAAGCAGGTATTAAAAACGAAAGTACTTGTTGCAAGCAAGGCCTCACTAACATGTTATATATACAAAATATCATTTAGTTAAAAGTGTTTTAAATTTTTAAGCATATATCGCCGACATCTGTTGGGTAAGAACATATCGCAATCGAAATTGTTTCCATTTTAATTGGTACACAACACGATCAGATATACTATGGTTCGATTTTTTGCGCTGATGTGATCGCGTAGACTTTATTCGCGGTACTTGACGCATTTATTGGCTTCAGGCTGGCTCTTCTAAAAAATTTTAGCAAAAAATAGAATCCACTTAAAAAAAATTACTATACAAAAATGCACCAGAACGTCCTTGACCGTAGCCGGGTAGTTAGTTACCTGCATAGTCTTAGTCTTGAAGCGATGATGGCTCAGTTGGTAGTGCGTTCGGACACAGCGTCGAAGGACGTAGGTTCGAATCCTAGCAACTGAGTCGGAGCTTTCGGTCAAGGAAAACATCGTGATGAAACCATAGCATGGTGTTAGGGCTTTTTCTAAGTCCGTTTGGCGAGCTACCACCCTCAAGTTGAATCTGTCGCCAAGCACCTGTTGGTATGTACCGGCAGCTGCACTTAAGAGCCAGTCTCCCTCTAGGTTAAGCGTGACTTACCATCTTAGACCACATCATCATTTAATATCAGATGAGATTGTGGCCAAAACGTTTACCTATAAAGTATTAAAAAAAACCTCTGTTTCAATTACATTTACATTTCATATTCCATTTTGATGAGCTCCTTGGTGTATCTTCCAAATCCAAGGTTCAAAGCTGATGAAATTAAAATGTAACTACTCTGAAAATATTTCCTTTCCAAAGTATTTTTTTTTTACCAAATCCATTTTAAAATAACAAAGTTCTGAGGTAACAACCCTTAAAAAAAAAAGTGTCTGTGTGCTTATTAAATAAATATATAAATTAGTTTGTATGTTAGGTAATTCGTTAATTCGTCTATCCATCTCTTCCTTCCTTCATTTGCTTGTTTGTTAACTACAATAACTACTCAATCAGATGGTCATGGAGGTGATTGTTAGGGGTATGGAAAAGAACATAGGACACCTTTCGTCCAAAAAAAAACTACTGATTCTATGGGACCGGTCCAGTTAATACGATCGAAGCGGTGGTTAAGAGCTAGTTGGAAATAAGCGAGAAATGTTAAAAGAGAATAATTTTGTGATCCATCGACGCACGACTCGGATAATTGCTGGTTGTATTATGATGGTATGTGCCCTTACTTCACGATGGTTTCTTAAGTCATAATGCTTCAGTTAGGTTTCAAAACTCAGTTATAATGAGGTGGACTATACGAATGCCAAACCTCCAATAGAGTGGAACAGTAGATCATTGTTTTGATATTGATTTTGTAATTTTGAAATCATTTACGTGTATTTCATTTAGCTAATGTGGATACAAAGGAGATTTTATGTGACACTTATTTGAAGAAAATTTGTTATTGTTATGACCCATAAAGAATGAACCCTGAAATACTGTAATCGGTTTTATACAACAGTTTATAGTAAATCGGGCTATTAAATTTAATTGTACTCCCTATATACGAAGGCGAAAGATGATAAAATATTTCGTATCCTCAAAACGTGAGAGTGGCAGATAATAGTAGAAGTGTAATTAACTGAGAATAATCTTCTATATGCTATTTGAATAAATGCCATATTTTATGGAATAAGGACATTTTTTTTTAAAGATTTTGAATTATGAAATTGTTATAAGGTCACTACCGTTCACGGTCGTCTACATTAAGCTCAGATAAAACTGGAATTGTGTTCACGGTCGGTCTACGTTAATATTAATGAAAGCTAGGTTGTAAAATTGCATTCATTAGTTCGTTTTACCAAATAAAACAGCGTCTCTCTCTCTCTTTTTAATGATGTTGAAAAGTGTTAGTGCTTCAGTAGCCTTTTATGTTTTACAGGTTTTAGCATTTCACGACATTCTAATCTGATATTAAATGACGATCTGGTCTAAGATGGTAAACACGTTAAGCTTAGAAGGAGACTGTCACAAGTGCAACTGCTAAATTTTCAACTTAACTGAAAGTGATGGTTTAGCCAAGCGAGCTCATAAATAACGCAAGCACCATCGTGGTAAAGCTTTTTTAATGTTCTCCTGACTAGCTACCACGTCGTAGTCGAAAACCTATCGATAAGCACCAGTGAGTCTGTTTGATAATCGTATTTTTTTAATACTTTATAGGTTAGCGTTTGACCACAA
The DNA here is from genome assembly GCA_035772565.1 of Antheraea assamensis. Lineage (NCBI taxonomy): Eukaryota > Metazoa > Arthropoda > Insecta > Lepidoptera > Saturniidae > Antheraea > Antheraea assamensis. Next base: position 82,275 of record JAQQSE010000264.1, read on the forward strand.
TCTCAACTGATGTTAAATGATGATGTGGTCTAAGACGGTAGTCACAATAAACCTAGAGGATAAGACCTAGAGAGTCATTACTCTCAAGTGCAACTCCAGGTGCTTGGCGACAGATTACCAAATTAAAGGTGGTAGCTAGCCCGGTGGACTTAGAAAAAGCCCTACCACCATGCTATAGTCTCATCACGATGTTTTCCTTCACCGATAGCTCTGACTCAGTTGCCAGGATTTGTACCTACGTCCTTCGACGCTGTGTCCGAACACGCTATCAACTGAGCCACCATCGCTTAAAGTATTTTGAGAGTCAGTTATCTCCAGGTATCATTATCATCTTGGGCTACATTGTTACTTAACTTTAAGTGACATTTTGGTATAATACTAAAATTTATAATCAATATTGTATTGTGTACATTTTATCAGAACAAATGTCATAGGCGTTAGTTCAATTGTTTAATCTATGTAAACTTTGCTAATACAAAAGTTGCGTTTAGCAATCGTATGAACTTTCATACAATCGCAACTGGCAAGTCACTATACATTTGGGTAAGATATTACACAACTCTTAGTATTCGATCAAAAGTACTAACTCGTTCTTTTATATGAAGATGTTTTATTTATTCGTATTTCCCAGAACACTACTTATAGCTAAGTTGGTGTAATCGAATGGTTTATTTATTTTTCTGTCTGTTCTATATATCTTTTGCAATTTTGAAAGAAAACTAAATTAATTTTATTGATATACAATTATGGATAATACAACAGTTAAAAGTCTAAGTAAGTAATAAAAAAAAGAAATCAAAATTTACCAAGACTGCTATTTTGAGGGGAGCTGAAACATATCACAAATAAACATAATATTGTATCTATAATACGTTATAAACGATAGAAATGTAATTATTGGAGCTATGAACTCCTTGTGTGATAATAAACCTGGTTCATGTCCACTGGAGCCGAATATACACGATTCACTGCGTCACCAACCCGAGCGCGCTTGATGTCGTGTGAAGCCGAGTAGACCCGGTTCACCGTCACCGACCTGAGCGCGCTTGATGTCGTGTGAAGCAGAGTAGACCCGGTTTAGCGTCACCGAGCCGTCACCAACCCGAGAGCGCTTGATGTCGTGTGGAACCGAGTAGACAATTCATTTTCACTGTTCAAAGCGCCTAAAGAAGCTATCATTTAAAAAAGTAGTAAAAAAATAAATAGAAATATTATGCTTAACTGCTTACCAAATACAACTATAGCTAAGAACCATTGAGATAACCTCATCGGAAATAAAAGTTACGTACACACACACTCTGGAAATTTATATATAAACTGATCTAGAAACTTCTAAACAATGGAGTAACATTAAAGACAACTGTTGATTGCACAGCTCAACAATAAAATTTATTAGATTAATCCGAACTGATTGCACAAAGCCAGGCAGTTATGTATAAACTTATAAACTTTTACTCGCAGCTTCGCCCCGCATTAATGTACATTTGATTTATTCCTCGGGAACAGCAAATTTTTTTTCTATAGCCTATATTCTTTTCTGTGCCCCTGATAACGTGTGTACAAAATTCCATGATGATTGGTTAAGTAGTTAAGAAGTAAAAGCGTAACAAGCAAATAAACGCACGATCGCATCTATTATATTAGTAACGATAGTTATCGCAAAAAAAAAAATACATACGGACAAAATTGCCGAGTTATTAATATACATAGTTAGAGTTGGACAAGTAATACAATATATTTTTCTGTTACTCAACTATCACCGTAAACACTTTCTAGTGAATTGTATACTACTGGTACCATTGCTTTAGTTATTGTCAAATCACTAACATAAATCTATAAAATACTTTGTGATGCACTTACTATACTTTTTGATAGTAATTGACAATCATCAACCTGCAGGGCCTTAAACCTCTTCCCGAAGGAAGGTATTGGCATAAAATCACCACGGTAGCCCTCGACGTCTTGGCAATTCCAAACACTGAGAAATCCATAGTTCTATATTTTCCCCCCATACGGTGGTGTACAAGAACATTTTTCAGGTTCAGGTTTCCTCGCGATGTTTTCCTTCACCGTCTGCCGATAGTGTTACCAATTTAAATTAGTAAATGTACGTGAATTCCGAAACAATTGTTTGTACATGCCGGGGCTCGAACCTCCGGACACCGGATCGATATTCCACCGGTCAAACCACAAGACCACTAAGACTAGACAATTCATATGAAGAAATACCATGATTATTGATTAAGAAGTTAACCACTGTGTCGGGTAGAGTGTTGAAAACACTGGTTCTCTCGTCCGATCACTGAAGTTAAGCATTGTCGGGTGCGGTCAGTACTTGGATGGATGATCGTCTGGGAAGACCACGTGACGTTGAATTTTTGTTGTATTTTTTACTTATTTAAAATGTTTCTATGTAATACAAAAGTTTCACTTCTGCTGAGTGTCTTTACGACACACCCTATTTTTTCTATATAATTCTATAGATATCATTGATATTTTATTTTAAAGTTTTTACTCCTATCTCGTGGTCATAAGCAATTCCACTTTTTGCTTGATATAGATATATAAAGGATAGTTTGTAGTTTTTTTTTTATTGGAAATAAAAAGGTAATATATCTTAATTGTAGGAAGTATGCTAGTAGTTTACTCGGGGCAACTTCGACTTCTGATTAATGTAAAACTTATTATTCACTGTAGAATTTATTCAATTACAACATACTAATTTCCATTTAAAGCTATATATTTTAATATTTATGCATTTTAATGACAAAGTTTTTTTAATACGTATATATATTAGAAATGAGGTTTTTATTATATATACTAGCTTTGGCCTACGTTTTCGCGTGAAAATAGATTTGACCTAATCTTCGGAAACAGTAGTTTTATTTCGAGTTAAAAAGTACGCTATATCCCTTTCTATGTTCTTTCCTAGAATTTTATTTCATTGAGTTTAGAGTACTAAATGTATACGTGTTCCTAAAAGTGCAACCCTATGACGATCGTAATATTAAAGTTGATTACTCGTGAGATATGAAGATTAGAACAAAAATTCTGTTCAGTTCATTTAAATCATTTCACTTGTATCGTCGTCACAGATGAAAAGAATATCGAGTCCAAAAAAGACGTATGACAAAAAATACATAACACATTCTATAATATTTGTAAGAAAATGAGTTATTTATAAAAAAAAAAAACACGTGTTATGAAATGCAAATTTAAGATACACTATTAAGTAGAACAAGTAAAAAATACACGTCTATTAGTAGCATGTTGAATGGTAAGCTTTATAGACTAATGTTCGCTGCGTTGATAAACAGCTGCGCCGAGTAAAATCTCTACTTCCACGTGTTACGCGACTGTTGCGCAACACGCTTGCTTCGCTTCCACGACGATATGCACTAATGTGAACATTATAAGAACTCGTTTCGATAATGCGTTGTGTTATTTTTTAAGCGTTTTATAAATACATATACTATTGTCGTAAGTTGAATTTGATTTAGTGTCCGAGGAGATTATGAAAGTCACGATTTATAGTTTAAACTCAATACTGTGTCGCATAGCTCGATCCTATAATGATGTATATGTTACGATAGACATATTTCAATTATGTAAATGGTATTGTGTAAATAACAATATAAAAAGGATATACACACGTACATCTACATGCATAGAAGTTACAATTACAGGCACACAAACACACTCCGTCGCTTACACACCGACACACACATATACATCCACCTAAGTACGCACACGAACCAACTCACATATATATAAAATGCCAGTCATCATCATCATCTTATCCTTATCCCATCTAAGTAGAGTCGGCACAACATGTTTTCCTTTTCCACTCTCACCTGTCAGATGTCATCTCAGTATTCACCTTTTTTATACACATATCATTTTTCACACAATCCATCCACATCTTTTTCGGTCTTACTCTACTCCTATATCTGTCCACTTTCAAACTCAACATTTTTCTAGTTACATGGCTTTCGTCTCTCCTCATGAGCATGCTAACCTAATACTCCTCAACTTCTCCGTCACCGGTGCTATTTTGACATAATATAAATGTTAAAATAAAAAATTAACCTCGTAACGTATATTTTATTATATCGACTGAACTGTCGTCTGGGAAAAAATGTGACATAGAATGTGTTATTCTTTTTAAAGTGGCCAGTGTGCATAGAATTCCTTAATGGCCAGCTCGCTTCAAGAGTTTGGAATTGTAATCTGCCCACAATACTAAGTAGGTTGATAAAACATATAGTAGATAAACTTCAAAATAGAAATAAAAGCCAAACTAAAAATGTACTCAAACGATACTTGTTATACAAAAAATGTAATCAAATCATCCTAGATAACAACATCGTATAAGCTTACAATAAAATTGTTTTTAACTATATACACATTTAACTATAGTAAGATTGATTGTTAAGGTTATTGTAAAACGTTTGTATTTGTTCCCTTTTGAAGTTATACTTATACTTTTGGCGCGTTAGGGAAAAATAATGAGAGTAAATTTTTACGATGCGCGCGTACACCGACACGAAAAACCGACACCCTGAAGCTAGCTATAGTCAACATTTGACTTGATTTGAAATTAACAGTTTTATTGTTATTTTAAACTGTCATCAAAATCTGTTCGGTAGTTTGCTTCAAATAATTATAATAATAATAAAATCTTTCATTCCAGACAAACGTCCATTTGGTTGGTATACGCAGAACTTAGAAAACTAAATGTTAGTACTTACATCTACTAATTATAACAAGTAATTATTTTTGTAATACCACAGTGGTTTTTAGGCGTAGATACCCAAAATATCCCAGCGAATTTTTGAAGCGATTATGGCTCAGTTGGTAGTATGTTCGGACACAGCGTCGAAGGACGTAGGTTCGAATCCAAGCAACCGAGTCGGAGCTTTCGGTGAAGGAAAACATCGTGATGAAACCATAGCATGTTGGTAGGGCTTTTTCTAAGTCCGTCTGGCTAGCTACCACCCTCAAGTTGAAAATCTGGCCGCCAGGCACCTGTTGGTGTGTTCCGGCAGCTGCACTTGAGAGCCAGTCTCCCTTTAGGTTAAGCGTGACTTACCCATCTTAGACCACATCATCATTTAAAATCAGATGAGATTGTGGTCAAAACGTTTACCTATAAAGTATAAAAAAAAAGAATGGAACTGTCCCACCTGTCTGGTACAGCAGAGTAGCTCCAAACAGTAACAATTATCCGTCCATGCTCACAAACTTTTACGTTTATATTATAGTAAGATATCAAATGAATGTTGATAGAATATATCTGAGACTGATAAGTTCCAACGCTCCAATTTTCTCGTTCGTTTCCTTTTTATTGTAACATGTCACTAGATGCCGCTACAGGACATTAACATCAGAAGCGTTCAACTGATCCTCGTGATAATTGTTATCTCTCTATATAATTAAAACGATAGGAGTCTGCGGATGTGTGTGCATCACGTAAAAACTGCTAGAAGGATTTCGATTAATTTTTTCTTGGTTTAATTTCTTATAAACTTGGTCTTAATCTAAAAAAAAAATACAGCATCATCGTTTAATATAGAGTTATTAAAATATTAAGAAACTGCTATGTTTTATAACGACTACACGATCAGAAATGTCTGTTTTCTTGCCATGGGAAAGTGGGGCAAACGGTGTGGCGCTTATATTTTTTCCTCTGTACATGACATACATCACTAATATAACAAACTACGTAAAGGAAGTCAGCTAATATATTCATTTTTGAATACGGTGAATTATTAGACAATATCAATTTTCTTATACTCAATTATTTACAATAATATATTGTACTTACAATAAATAGTAATAGCAGAACAGTAACTGAGAGGCTGATGTAACTCGCATCCTTAGTAAGTGCAACGCTCATTTTAGTACATTCCCCGGGTGGTGCTAAAGAGTAAAAAATTTTTGGCCGCTGCACTGTTCCACATAAACTAAACGTCGCAACGACAAATAGAGTAATCAATCAATCGACGGTAATAAATCAAATCAAATCATTTAATCATTCAAGAAACAACGAAGGTCCATAACACAAAAATATACAAAACTACCTACTTAATTAAAATAAGAAATTAAATATAATTAAACTATACATAATAATTAAATTGACAATTAAACAAAAAATGCAACATTGTGCCCCAGTGTTATATAACCACCGATATCCAGTGTTTCAGTCAGATAAGGACTATCATAAATATCTACTAATGTTTCCATTATTCTGTTAAAAGAATAAAAATAAAAGTAATGTAATAAAAGATACTCTTTTTAGCCATACGATTAAATAAAATATTTATTGACGTGATAGCGTTTTATAATCCTATGAACGTTGGCTACACGCATGAAAAAGATTCACTCATTGTCACGTTCCGCCTGAGCCTGAGTAATTCATTCTTTTAATGAAGAAAAAATGTCGTGATGGTATATGACGGTAGACCTTTTTCTAGTTCCCGCCTGATTAGTTTCCACTTTTAAGTTAAAAATCTCTTGACATGCAATTTGCACGTGAGCGCTACCTCTGTATCTTTATGAGTTTTAGCGTCTGGCCACAATCTCTCCAGATGTTTAACCTGTATGTTGTCTAAGATAATAAACATGTTAAACCTAGGACTGGCTTTCAAGTACAGCTGCTGGAAGACTCCTGTAAGCGCTTGGCGGTTGTTCTTTTTTTTATATTATAGGGGGCCAACGAACAGGAGGGTCACCTGATGGTAAGTGATCACCGTCGTCCATAAATACTAGCAACACCAGGGAAGTCGCAAGTGCGTTGCGGCCTTTTAAATATGTGGGCCTCCGGCGCTCTCACTGGCCCAACGAAACGCAAAAGCGCAACCACTGTTACTTCACGTCGGTTTTCTGTGAGAGGGTGGTACTTCCCCGGGCGAGCCGACCCATTCATGCTGAAACCAGGAATAGCTTCAGCGTAGCTCTACCACCAAACAATCTTCAACTTGAGTATGGTAGTAGGGTTTGCTCGTAATGTTTTCCTTCACCAAAGGTTCCGTCTCATTCGTAAGGATTTATATTCGATGTCCGAAGATGCTAACCACTATGCCATGATTACTTTGAAGTTGTCATAATTTGGATAAAATTGTAACTTAACATCACGTGAGATTTTTGTCAAATTTTCTGGCGAGTTGATTAGACTACGATAGCACCTGTTACATGTCGTTTAGCGGAATTTCTGACTTACATTTGATTTTGTGATTCTTCCGCTTCTAAGACTCATAGCGTGATAGTTACTGGCCCACAACTTTACTTAATGAATGTATGTAAACAAAAATGTGCACCTTACATTTTATATAGTGATTCTTACGCTCCTAACACTCATAGCGAGATGTTTGCTGGCGAACAACTTTCCTTAATGAATATATGTAAACAAAAATCTGCACCTATTTCGTTAATATTTTTTTGTGTTTTTAACTGTAAGGCCAACGTTTGTATAAAGGTAAACGGTTTGAAATATCGTATGAGATAGAGAAAACGTGGATTAAAATATCTCCACATGTAAAAGGGAACAAGTGGAGTAAGGTAGGTAGTTCTGTAGGTGGTAGAGCTACGCTGAGGCTATTACTGGTTTCAGCATGAATGGGTCGGCTCGTCCGGGGTAGTACCACCCTCTCATAGAAAACCGACGTGAAGTAACAGTGCTTGCACTGTTGCGTTTCGTTCGGTCAGTGAGAATGCCGGAGGCCCACATATTTAAAAAGGCCGGCAACGCACTTGCGACTCCCCTGGTGTCGCTAGTGCCTATGGACGGCGGTGATCACTTACCATCAGGTGACCCACCTGTTCGTTTGCCCCCTATGATATAAAAAAAAAAAAAAAAAAAGACATAAGACAGTAAAGAGATCTTGAAAAATATAGACAGAATCGACAGTTGTTCACTTGTTATTTTATTACATGGTCGTAGGTACTTTAGAGTGAAGTCTCTATATTGTTTTTTATGTTAACAGATTCGTGCGAAGTCATCAGAGCAGACAACTAGTAGGATTTAAAAATCAAATATAATATTTCAAATCTCATTTGTATATCCAGATATTAGCGCTTTGAAACCGACAAGAAAATATTTTTTTGAAGTGAAACTTCTTTAGAATCGTTGTAATTTCAATCTGGATGCAACGGAAAAACGACAGGTAAGAACGCAAATACAAAAATGTGTAGGATGAAGCCGGCAAAGAATGAGACAGAAATCATACATACTATTTTTGAAGTGAATTAGTGGGCCAAAACGAGAGAGCAAAGGTCGGTGTGTATGTATATTGCACACTGTTTAATACTTGCTTGTATTTGAGCATTTATCGTGTGTTAGTATATGTGCAAAGTACGTGTACTACTGTACACTGTATGCGGCTGCGTATTACAGCTTTTTAGTAAGAAGTCAGCGTGGTGTGTTATTATTTAACTGTGTCTGTGAGTATTTTTATATCTTGTTTGTTGAATCTGAAAATATGGAACTTGAGCAATAAATTATGTAACATATGTTAAATAAAATAAAAAATGTCTTTTGTAATTAATCAAAACACTTTCAGTTTTAAACAAATAAATTTTGTAATTATCCTACTTTTGTTATATATATTCATCTCATTCTTTTGTCGTTTTACGGAAGTTTCACTTCTATCGTGTGTGAATCGCACACACACCTATTTTTAACTTTTTTATTATTGGTCTCCTTTGTTTTATTTTCCTTAATTTTTGTACAAATTACGTTTTTATAGTATTTTATTATCCAATTCCAACTAATAATTAATACGAATTTTATTTAAAAAAAAAAAACATCGTTTACGCTAACCACCCATTTATAAGCACTATCGAAACCAATAAATCCATCCAAATTTAAACGAGATCATTGAAAAATTATGCATTATCTCGGGACATATCGCCGGCAGTCGGGCATTCGTCCCTGTGGTCGGCTTATCAGAAGTATTTAATCAGATAGATTAGGGGTCGGAACGGCGCACCACTCGAGGGCGGAAACTTTCTGAAGGGATGATTTACAAATAAAAGGTTTTTTTTTTGTTATTTTATTGCACTAGTTTACGGTCCGTTTAGCCGACACCTGTGTTGTAATGATCAGTCAATTGAGACATTTGTCAGTGGATTTTGATAACGTTTTTAATTGTGCCTCAAACGATTTGTTACGAATTAGTAATTTATAATGCACAGGACCGTGACTTCGTCCGCGTTACATTACAGTATAAAACTTAATAATAACAGAATATTTTTTAATTTTATTTTCTTGATGTCGCATATATGTATACAGAATTAGCAATTATAATGGGAGAGAGAAGTGCTTGTAATTTGATACGAGTCACTTCCCTTCCCCTTGACGCGCAGTATGAAGTCCTCGGTCCTGATTTAAGTACAAAGCAGAGAGCCGCTGTAATTTCAAAGTCCGTTAAATGCCTTGAGGTTAATGATCACATGCTGTATAAAATTATCAAACGATTTGATAGTAGGCTCCTTCTCCATCAAGCCCACAAGATCGCAGCATATACGAAGATTGTAATAGAGTATTAAATAACAGAATAGAGGCTAAGTAGGTGATGAGTAATATTAACTAATGCGGGCATACTTCGCTGATGTTAATGTACGTTCGATGTATACTTTGGGGAACATTGATTTTTTTTCTTAATGTAATGTACGACCTACGTTATATCACTATGTATCCTTGAGAACGTGTACGCAAAGTTTCCTGAAGATCTGTTAGCTAGTTAAGAAGTGAAAGCATACAAACAGACAAACTGATATTCGCAATTATACCATCAGTTAGGATAGCACGAAAAGTTTTCTTTAATAAGAAAACATTTAGGTTTATCAGCTTTCATGATGTCCGGCCCATAATACTTCAATCCCACCTAAGTAGGGTCGGCACAATATGTTTTCCTTTTCCACTCTGCCCTGTCTGATGTCATCTCAGTATTCACACTTTTTATACACATATCATTTTTCTTACAATCCATTCACACTTTTCGGTCTTCTTCTACTCCTATATCCGTCCACTTTCAAAGTAAAAACTTTTCTTTTTTTTTATATTATAGGGGGCAAACGAACAGGTGGATCACCTGATGGTAAGTGATCACCGCCGTCCATAGACACTAGCAACACCAGGGCAGTCGCAAGTACGTTGCCGGCCTTTTAACTATATGGGCCTCCAGCGCTCTCACTGACCGAACGAAACGCAACAGTGCAAGCACTGTTACTTCACGTCGGTTTTCTGTGAGAGGGTGGTACTACCCCGGGCGAGCCGACCCATTCATGCTGAAACTAGTAATAGTTTCAGCGTAGCTCTACCACCTAATACTTTCTTGTTACATGACTTTCATCTCTTCTCATGACACGCCCATACCATGCTAACCTACTCAACTTCTCTGTCACTGGTGCTATTTTCAAACTATCTCTGATATACTCACTCTTAATCTTAACCATTCTTGTTACAACACACAAAAATCAAAATTAAAAAAGAAACATTTTATTCAATTTAGGCCTTAAGAAGGCGCTTATGAACGTCAGAATTACCACCGGTTCGGAGAATAACCTGGTCATCGAGAAGAACCGCCAAGAAACTCGATCGGGTTTCTTTTTTTGACATATATAGATGTATATTTCAAATAATACATAGATAATGTCTAATTTAATAACCTACTATCTTACACACCAGTTGATCTCCAATTTCAATTCGTATAACATTTTTTCTCCGATTCAATTTTTCTATGTTCTAAAGAACCTTATAATATTCAATTACATTTCATACTTTTCTAAATTATAATTACTTTTAATAATAGACTATATTGCTATATAATTTTTGTATGTGTGTGTAATGTTCTTTACAAATAATATTTTTATTCGCGGTATGTTGATTAGGTGGTAGAGCAACACCTGTTGGATCCCAAAATAGACTTCTGCACGCATAGAAGCGGTACATATTCTTGTAGTAAGTAATAAATCTATATAAATAAATTTGTAAAAAGTTTCCCGTTGTGCATACATCACGCTAAAACTACTAAATACATCTCGATCATTTTTTAAAGTTTCACTCCTTAGACATATACCTAAGTATATGGCCTTATCTAAAGGAAAGGTATCACAGTATATTCATTTAGTATCACATCACTACGCTTGTCTGTAGAGGTTAAGTAGTATTTATGAAATTTAGCAAAAGTAATTTAATGTCGGTAAAACGTGATAGAATTTGTCGTTTATATACCTTATAAGCACAACTGTATTCTTTATTGACCCAACTTTCCCCACTGTGAGTACAACACAAAACTTTTACTCCTCTCTTTTTGTGCTTATGCAAGTATTGACATTTTTTGCGTAAGTTTTGGCAAGTGTTTTCATAGTTTCGTCAAGTAAAAAAAAAATTAAGAACTAAATATTGTTGACATAATTCTCATTCAGGCGCCCTGTACCCCATGTCATCAAAAACAAATCATATACTCACTTTCATGCTAACATAATACTCGGACGAATCTAATTCGAAAATTGCAATAAAAAATATATAAGATTAGTCAAAATTACAAAAAAATCCATTCATAGACTAAAAGCATTATCACGAAAACGAAGCCGCGAGCGTCAACTTGTATATAACATAATTGCATTTTATTTACAAATATAATTTCATATTTAAATTTCGGAATCTTTTTAAAAATAGTTTTAGTGAGATACAGAGAAATACACGTAATTATTATGGCCGTGCGCTTTCTATACAATTAATAGTTCTACATACAACCATAAGTTTCACATGAATACACTCATATAGAGGTTAACATTTACACGTCTAACTAAATTAGAACGTTTATCCAAGATGGGATCTTTTTGATTAAATACCACGTTTTTATGAAATATACAAGATATATTGGACTTAAACTGTATTTTATATGATTAATTTGATACTTGTTTGATTAATAAAATGTTATGAATAAGAAAGAATTAACGAATAAACGGGTATAGAAGTCATTTTATTATCCGGCATATTTTTGTTTTTCAATATTTGTAGTCGTTTGTGTTGTGAATATTTATGTTTTATTGATTAGGTATTGTTTTATTGTTCTCTTTCTATTTATATTCTTCTTCGCAATTACTGGGCTGTTTGTCCGAATCGATGGTAGTTTTGTCGTTCATAAGCGCCTTCTCAGGGCCTCAATTGAATAAAGTATTTTTGATTTCATTTGCTCTTCACATATAATAATAAATATTATAACGTTTCTTTTAAAACGTAATTCAAGTTACCTACAAATCTGAAATACTAGTAGTAAATAAACAAATTAATACCAGTAAAATTGATATCTTATCCTTATTCTTACAATACTATCCTAATTCATACTATGAATGCGAACGTCAGTTTGTTAGTTTATTACGCTTTAAATTTTAAATGCTCAACCGAACGTCATGAAGTTTTTCTTATCGAATACTCAATCCAACGTCATGAAGTTTTTCTTGTCCAATACGCAACCGAACGTCATGAAGGTTTTCTTGCCCGTTGTCAAGTTTACAAAAATGATCTTGAGATACCATTCATTAATGTACAATAAAAGTACTGTTACTGAGCAATGCATCATATTTATATTAATGTGAGCGACGCCACGGGCAAAAGCTAGTATTCCTATAAATTAAAATACATCATATAATATTTATTTCATTTAAATTCAAAGACATAATTTTGTATAAATGTGTTTCGATTCATAACCGCAGACAATTTAGAACACAAATACCTAGAAAGCCTAATAACGCCTAACTAAAATATCATAGCAATTCTGTGAACATTTCTCTCGCGGAATCGGCTAGGAGTCAGCATGTGATAAAGAAGCGTGGCTTATCCTTTTGTACGTATTTTTACAGGTTTTAGTTTCTGAAATAAATGACAAAAACTTTAATAAAAAAAAGCTGTTTACTTTATAACTCTTTATTTAAAAATCAATGTTATAATTTGCGATGGAATAAAATGTACTATTTACATTAATATCTGTTATATATATTTTATTACACATAAGACACTTCGTAAATATTCTATTTTGTTCTTAATAATGAAATTCTTAGTTCAATGAATACATAAGATGGTAGAATTGAACACGCTAATTTATAAGTCTAAACTAAGCATAACTTATATTAATCTAAGTTAAAGTAAATATACAGTAATATCCAGGCACAGAATACATACCAAAAGTCACTAATATACCATGAAACCGCTCGGCTTAGAGGTAGGATTTACTACCACTTTGCCAGGACGTTTGTCGATTCTCATTGTTTTTAGTACATTTGTGTCCGTTTGTATTGTGATCAATGTTCAAATATATATAAATAAAAAAACCAAATGCCGAATGTATGCTGCATTTATTTGTGTTTGTAATTGTCAGGAATTGTTTCAAATATCGCATGAAATAGTGAAAAAATTGCGTTAAAAATTTTAATATGAAAAAATATATTGTGTGGTTTTATGAAACCACGATGCAAGTGAAACTTTTTTTCATATCGTAAGAACATTTTTGGACAATTATTGGATTTAGGGTATAATATTTATTTAAATCATCGAATCATTTTGAATTGAGCTATGGGCGCCATCGTACTGGCCTTGGCTGCTCTGCCTTTCACTTTACTCCTACTTTGTAGCCGGTTGTAATGCGATATTCGATAGATGGACGAAAAAATTAGTGACGATGAGAAAAAAGTTTAACTTTAATACACTTGTTAAAGTGAGTATGACAGAAAAAGAGATCTTCAAATATATTGTCAGATTCGTGTTTAGTTGATATTTCATGACATAGTTGTATTAGAAATGGTAGCTTTGACCACATTTACATCATTAATACGCCGGTAGGAAGTCCGGGAGGACAGCCAATTATAATATAATTTGATGTATCTACACTAACATAAAGAGAAAATATAATCAAAATTAATGAATTAATATACTAGGGCTTATGTATACATATAATAATAGGCTAACGAGACGAAATCTGTACATTAAATATACTTAAGAAAAAATACTCTGGGGAATACGAGAATCAATGACAGAACGCATTTCTATTGTTTTTAGAATTTTTGTCTGTCTACCTGTCTATCTGTCTGTATGTCTGCCGTTTGTACGTGCATCACGCAAAAGCTACTGGACGGATTTTGACGAAATTTGATATGTTAATAGATTATACAGCGGTATAACATATAGGACATACATATGTACATTAATATAAATGTATATATTAGTTATAAGAAAGCACAAAAGAGAAGCAATTTACGCAAAAGCGGCTGGACAGAATTTAGCATTGCTGAATGTTGTTTTGAGTGCCACACCGTGTATCGAAAGGCAGAATTATATATTCACAGTATGAGCAACTACTAGACATTGTAGTGCCACGCCACGCCTCGAAGGACAAAATCGTTCACAAAGGGTCGATGTCGAGTTTTGATACGCCTTTTTATCTATGATTTTATTAATCACTGTGTTTAGAATTGAAATTCCACGCGGACGTAGTCGCGGGCACAGCTAGTATTTAATAAGGATACGCTGACCCAACACAAAGAAGTATAAAAGTGAAACAAATCTTAATCATTAAGGTCTTGGGGGCTGCAAAACGATTTTTTTTGTTATTATACCAAAGTTAAATGGCTTGTAAATCTTCACGAGGAATTTGACTGGACGCTTATTGGTGCCGCCTATTGATTTAGACGTGTCGATTTCGTATACGATAAGGCGCGGTGACAGATTTTTTGCGTTTTTCGTCTCATTATCTAATCTCCGTTGGGGAAGTTGCAGAGGGTTACCTGAATCGATGTTTTATGTCGTTAAATTTGATACAATTATTTTAGTTGTACCCTTGGGAGAGCTTTTTTTTATAACTTTTTAAATTTTTTAAATTTCACGATTCTCTATATGTTTATTGAAAAGCATCACTACATAGTATAAAACAAAGTCGCTTTCTCTGTCCCTATATTCCTATGTATGCTTAAATCTTTAAAACTACGCAACGGATTTTGATGCGGTTTTCTTTTAATAGATAGAGGGATTGAAGAGGAAGGTTTATATGTATAATAACCTAAATTAAATAGTGGAGAAATACTGTTATTTTTGAGGTTACTCCAAATTTAACGCGTGCGGGCCACGGGCAGTAATGAATAAATCAAAACTACTGGATCGATTTAAATCATTTTTTCAGTGAATGACATAAGCTATATATTTTATACCCGTGCGAAGCCGGAGCGGGCCGCTAGTATTAGTATAATTTCAGTTAAATGTGTCAAAATTCTATTGAAGTCTGTGTTTATTTATAAGAATTATAAGGGCATTTTTCACGGTCATTTTAAGTTATATTTATGAGTTTTTGTATTTGTACTGTAGAGCAATTAGCGTTTCTATTTCCACTTCTAATTAAAAGGTTTTATAATTAACTAATAAGGCCCGAATTACATGGTCGGAATATTTCTTTGAAATCTCTAATCTGATTCATATCATTTATTCCGGAAATCGGAATGGAATACTATTTAATTAAGGCCCCACTCATGTTCTATTTTTTTTTAATGTAATAAACTATTTAGATCGAATGAAAATGAAACTGAAGAGCGTTATGTATTCGAAATTAAAAATTATTGATTATGCAGTATGAATATACAATACATATGAATGTTATTAGGTTTTTTCATATGAATTCGGCATTTCGTGAAACTGGCCCTTTTGATCCCGAACATCTGGGCGTTTGGTAAGGAATTCCGAATTCAAATTTGTTTCAAATTAAGACGCGTGTATTTGTGTTTTGAATTTAGTTATTCATTTGTTTTGGCACCATTTGATTTTCGCAAAATGGGAAACTTAACTTATGTATGAATTGCGAGTTCCACCGTGGCATCAGCGCTGCAGAAACGGTTCGAAGCGTTAATGATATGTATGGGAAAGCTACTGTAAAAGAAAGTACGGTACGTTTTGATATGGTTGTGGAAGCGGATCCATCGCAAACTATGTCAGAGTTTGCGGCAGTATTTAGTGTGAGTAAGAAAATAGTAAAAAAAAACTTGAATCAATTTGGAAAAGTGACAAAGCTTGAGAAACGAGTACCTCATGAATCGGCTGAAGCACACCGACAAGCACACATTGAGCGCTGCGTTACATTACTCGACAGTCACACTAACGAGGGAATTTCGAACCTATCGTTACTTGTAAAGAAAAAAAAGGATTCTCATCACAGTCGTTGAACTCAGGAGAACCGGCCGAATCCTGTCTCAAGCGAAAGTTAGCTCAGAAAAAGGTATTGGTGAGTGTTTGGTAGACCAGGGCTGGTGTCATACCCATACACTACCGCTTCCTAAGATCTGACCAGAGAATGTGTAAATTATTTTATACGAAGTTTGAGTTAGTTAGTTATCCAATAGTTAGTTTTTGGATAAAACAGTCACAAACATTATGTGATCCGATTGTAATGACCACGTCATAGCATAAAAAGTAATGAATTCCTCTTTTATATTCAAATTATTTAGGTTGAGCTGTGACCCATTATTGATCAATATATTTTTTTTAATATATGTGGCGATGCAGGCGTATAAATAGCCGTGTCCACTAAGCGGCTTGAGAACGTATTATAGCTGAACACGTGGGTAACGTGTCAGCCTAAAGTAGTCCGATCGAACTGTAGAGGCCTGACGAAGCCAACAGTGTAGTTCAGTTCAAAAAAAAAAAATTGCCAGCCTAACTGTGTCTAATATGGTGCCCAACAAATATGGTTTAAAACTGGAATATATCCTAAGCTCGTAAGGACCAATAAATGTGTATGAACGATAGGGAGTGTAAGAAGCACTTAATTCGCTTACCGAATCGCCTCCAGGTGCCTGGAAGTCGGTGGCCACTGGATCGTTCACGTACAGATTCTTTTGCGGCGAGAGATGCGGTGGTGGTTTCACAATAAAACCGAAGCGGGTTATTTTTTATGATAGGTATATATGGCGGAGATGTATTAGTATGACAAATGTCTCCTCCGTATCGAAATACGAATTTTGATAAAAACTTCATGGTGGAGCATCCGCCTCACCAATACGTGTTAGCCAAGGTGTCGGTATTCATATTATAAATTCCATCATTGAATTCCAAGAGATATTCCGTCCGTGATTAACTCATGGAATGCTAGGAATTAATAACCCATCACACTGTTAATTTAAATAATAATATACGATACAATTTCTATTTCAATACATTTGCTGAAGCTTCTCGTAATTAAAATATGTCGATTTGTTTAGTTAGAAAACATTGATACAAATGGCTATGAAACAAAGCATTGCTATCAGTTTAAACAATGGCGTTTCAAAAACTATGATTTCTTACCAGTGTTTTTTATATATCTACAGATTTTTTTAATGCTATATATATGATCACTATTATTGCTGATATTTATTTATTTATTTACTAGCTCATACCCACGACTTCGTCTGCGTCGTTTATTATTTTAACAATACATTTTATGTACCACACCGCTTTCTCCACGTTTTCATATAAAAAAAAACATGCATATCGCTGAACACAAAGTGATTATAGAAATCATAGTTCTTGAAATTTGAATTCCTTTGTCTTGAATGATGTTGACTTGATTTTTTTTTAGGTAACGATCAAGTGACTAAAACATTAAACAAACAAAAAAAAGACCTAAGTCTAACCAAGAATTTTTGAGCGATGTACGCACAACGACAGACATCTATCATTTTATTTATATAGATAATTTAAATAACAATGTAGCCGAAAGTTTTGAGTTTGAAAGTGGACGGATATAAGGGTAGAGGAAGACCGAACAAAGTGTGGATGGATTGTGTGAAAAATGATATGTGTATAAAAGGTGTGAATACTGAGATGACGTCTGACAGGGGAGAGTGGAAAAGGAAAACATGTTGTGCCGACCCTACTTAGGTGGGATAAGGGTAAGATGATGATGTAGCCGAAAATGGTGATATGCTAAAGTTATTGGTGTTAAGATATACACAACCGTTTTAACTTATTCTAAATACAGCTGATTTCGGGATTCGAAACCACGCCAATACACGCGATATCGTAATAAAAATTCCTGTACAAAATCATTATTTCTTTGTAGTAATACGTGCCATTGACACAGTGAGACAAACAAAAAAACGACGGTTAGAAAATATTGTTCCGGCACCATTTAATAAGCTTCTCGATGTTCATAATAATAGATATTATCTGGTAGCAAATAATGTCATTGGAACAGACGTAAGAAATTTGTGATGATTGTTGCGCAGCGGGTCTCTGGGATCCCGCTGCGAATAAAAAGTGATGCGCAACCCCCGGTAGAAGCCACCCCGGTGGCGATCAGGGTATGTCGTATTTTTGACGTATAATACATCAGATAAAAAGCGATTTTTGTTTTTGCTTTTATTTTAAATTGCATTAAAACATCTATAGGTGTATTGGTTTTTCAAAACGTCAAAGGGTATACTTATGATAGGAGGTTTTACTTTAAGAACATACAAATAAGAAGATAGACTTAAGTAACTGTAATTTTTAGTCAATAAATTATATGTATATAACATAATTCCCTATTTTTTTTTCTAAACTACGCAATTGTTCTCATTAACAATATAAGAGAGACTTCCTGGTAGGTTTATATTTATGCATACATGCACATCATATTAATCGTAAAACAGACAAAAGCGGATTTATTATAATCAAGTCGTCAAAAAAAAACACCAAAACGTCTTTGGCCATAGTTAGATAACCTAACAATACCTCAACCAATACACAATTCCTATTCGATTGTAAAGAGTTTCCTCGTCTACCTCCAAAACTCAAGATTCAATTCTAATCAAAATAGGATCTCCTTGAAGTTATCGGCATATCAATAAAAAAAGAATTATACACGTGTGTCTTTAAATGGCGAAGTTCCGGGGTAATATAGAAAAAAAAATACAACCGAATTGAGGTCCCTTTTTTTAAAAATCGGTTAGCAAAAGATACATAGAAATAATTATTTAAAGAATATATTAAGTGTCAGAAAAGTAAGGAACAACTTATATAAAATTAATGAGTATAAGTATAAGTATATAGTATAAGTAAGAGTATGAGAATAAGAATATTAATTTGGTAAAAACAACTATCTATAAGGAAATTGTATTATACCTACCACTGATCGTACAGTGTTCGATATTCGACCATAATAAGGGTTACAAAGTTTTCTCTTCGTGTTTTAATACATCAATATTGGAATTAATATGTGTATATCTTTTGGATCTTATAGTAAAGTAAAACTGTATTGAGTATTGTACAAATATTGTAGTTTGTATATGTAGGAAGCATAAGTATGAAGTAAAATTGTATTGAGTATTGTACAAATATTGTAGTTTGTAGATGTAGGAAGTATAAATATGACAAACAGTAACCAAAATGCTTTGAATGATGGTGATGTCTGAAATTGACACTTCTCTGTGCATCCTTAAAAACGATTGTAACGTGTAATGTATTTTAGATATACGAGTACATCTATATATGTTAAAAAGATAAACCCGATCGAGTTTCTTGCCGGTTCTTCTCGATGACCGGGTTGTTTGTCCAAACCGGTGGTCATTTTGACGTTCATAAGCGCCTTCTTAGAGCCTAAATTCATTAAAGTTTTTTTTTTTTGAAACTCCTTTATGGTATGAAAAAAGGAACTATTTTTGTATGGTCGATAACAATAACATCGGTACTTACTGTATGTATGTCAGAATACACCTAGAGGTGTTTTCGGACATTTTTTTTAAGGGCGGTAACTAGTCCGGTGTGCGTAGAAAAATCCCTATGACTACGAAAATCAGATCTAGGCTTAATGTTTATAATTTGCGCCTGAATACTCAATATAGCAAACTATTATTGTTGTGATATTGTAATAGTTTGAATTGTTAATTTTAAGATATAACAGACATCTCGTTCAGTTTATGATGTTCAGCCGACAGTAATTAATAAAGTATGGTCCTAATTTTACAACTTCAAAATTTTTTGCTCTTTTCGGACTGAAATAGGTCATACAACTTAGTAGTCAGATGCAAAATACACGTATGCATTCGTGAAACATGCACCCATCCCCGACCCATCCCCTCAGGTCCAGCTACGGAGGTGGGAGGAGGCGGGCAAAGCGTCGCCTCCTTCCACCGGCCCTCCTATGGTGGAGAGGGCCGCTGAGAGGGTCCACCTCTCTGGCCCTATCAGCCGCCTCATTTTGCGAGATGACCTCCTCGCAAAAGGAGGCCACTGCAGTCCACACCTGCTCGCTGCCGAGCATTGCCGCGACCACACTCGGCAGCGACAGATCTCCACCATGTCCCACCGCTGCAGCCGGAATGCGGCGCTGTCCGTCCCACGCAGCACACTCTGACAGAGTGTGCTGCGCGGTATCCTCCTCAGCGCCGCACTCATGGCATGCGGCGGTTGGCTCCCTGCGCACGATCCGGTGCAGGTACCACCCGAAACAACCATGTCCAGTGAGTACCTGCACCAGACGGAACGTCAGGGAGCCCCAGCGTCTCCCAATCCACTCCGACAGGACCGGGCGGACGGTGTCCACAGTATAACGCCCATACCGCGCGTCCGCCAGGTCCTAGGTAGCTTAGCTTTGATTAGCTTAGTCAGATCGGGAAACCCGGCGACAGTTCAAGCCGAGGCGCACAGAGTGCCCTTGCGATTATCGCCTAAACAAATCGGGTGAGTGCCTTAGGCACTCCCCTTAGTAGTCCGGTGAAACTGTAGCGGCCTTAACACGCCAACAGTGTAGTCAGTTCGAAAAAAAAAAAAAAAAAATCTCAAACTTTAAGATAACGTGTAACAAGTTATTGTGAGAATTAAAATATTGACTTTACTTAAAATTCCTTACATGCATATTATTGCCAATTGTCTATATTTCACGTACACTTAATTTTATTCAAAAACCAGAGTGTATGCGTTTCCGAAAGCACATTAAAACCTTAGAAAATACCTTACGTGTGAAAGAAAAAGTTGACATTACTTTTGGAGGGTGTTGTTGTTTTTTTGTTGTTGTTTTAAAATACAAACTACACCACAATAACTCTATCAGAGACTAGTTAGTTCTTGCGCCTTAGATTGTTTTGCAGCTTTATCGGAATTACATATTTTATTTCAAACAATAGTAGTTACCTTTCTTTTCTTGAATTGAAAACATTTTTAGGCTTATTTTCCGTTCTTTCCTAGCGTGTTTACCATGTCGGAACAGATAATTATCATCTTCAACAGCCTGTAAGGTACTCACTACAGGGCCATAGACCTCTTCCCGAAGGAAGTTAAAGGCATTATCACCTCGCCAGCCCACGACGTATTGGCGATTTCAAACTTTGAGATATCAAGTTGTATGTTTTCCCAGATTTTCCTCACGATGTTTTCCTTCACCGTCAGCCGATAACGTCATCAATATAAATTAGTAAATGTAAGTAAATTCCGAGAAATTCGTTGGTACATGCCGGGGTGTGAACCTGCGGACATCAGATTGATATTCCACCGGTCAAACTACTAGACCACCACGACTTCTACCACATCATGGACGACATTGTCCTCAAACATCAGGTGAGATTGTATTCAAATGCTAAAATATACAACGTATACGGAAACATCCTCAATCGAAGAGTCACTATTATATTCAAGTTCTTGTCGACTTATTCAAAGCATTAAATGTCAAACATGTGAAGTGTATGATTACTTATGTAGAAAAACTTAAATACGTTTGTTTATCACGGCGATTCATAAATGAGTGATGTCATACATAAAACTATACATCGCACTCGAAAGGGCTTATTATATTAGGGCGTATGCACATCCGTGCTGTGGACTGGAAAATCCCTGTACTTTCACACGTCGTCCGTTTAGTCAGTCATTTTGTCACGTGTCGGCGGTACTCGAGGGTGAGGAAATGTGTGTTGATACAGGATATTATAGGTTTAAAAGTAACATTTATTTAGTTTCATATTTTATGTGTAACTATAAAATAAAAGCTATTCGTGTCTTCTTTTTCTTGTTAAGCATTGTTATAAATGGAAAATTAAATAATGCAGTGATTTGTCAAGAATATTTTACTGTACAACGTACATGTTGTGCATGGACGAATACTGATAACAAAAATGCAATTTTTAAAATTTTTGTCTGTCTGTCTGTCTGTCTGTTTGTTCCGGGTAATCTCCAAAACGGCAGGACCGATTTACATGGGACTTTCACTGACAGATAGCTAACGTTATAAAAAGTATTTAAAGCTTTTTTATTTTGGACTAGCTTTTACCCATGGCTTCGTTTGCAGTACTATCTCCAAAACGTTTAAACTATTTTTCACGGAACTTTCACTAACAGATAGCTGATCTTATAAGAAGTACTTTATAGTTATAAGAAGAACCCATGCGGAGCTGCGGGCAACAGCTAGTATTTTTATAATAAAATTAGGTATAGATTATATCTGTGTGGGACTTCTAAATGGTTCTAGTTATGTTATTACTTCTATATTTGTTCATTTGTTAGCTGTAAGATCACCTTTTATTCTATAATAAAATAAAATACGTATTATACTACGTGTATAACACAGACAGAAGTTAAAAATAAATAAATGCCAATATCAGATTCCTATAATAACATTCTAACATTGTTTTGTCTTAAACTCTTGACTATATCAGGGCAATATTCAGAACGGCCAAATTGACGAAGACTGTACCGTGTTATAACCACGCGGCTGTATCAAACTCAACACGAGGCGAATTTGTGATCAAAGTGTAAAATAATAAAAATACTAGCTGGTACTAGCGACTTTATCTGCGTCGTTTATTATCCCAATAATATATTCAACTAGTTTCTGCCTGTGGCTACGCACGTATTAATACAGTTTTCACATATCCCTCGGGATCGGAACAATTTTTTTTGGGTTCATAACACCCTATATGTCTCTTCTGTACTCCTGATAACGTGTATGGAAAATTTCATGATAATCAGTTCAGTATCTAAGACAAAAGGGTACAGAAATGGACATATAGGGTACTTTTCAATCAGATAAGAAGAGTACTGTTCCCGAGGAATAAGGCAATTGTACATTGCAACAACCGTGAACAATTTTGGTACGAAATAAATAGTAACTTACCTATATATTGTTAACTAGTTGATACCTGCGATTCCGCCTATCTAATTGTATTATTGATTAATGTTAGTATATTTTTTTATATTAGTTCGGCAAAATTACTACACAATACCTGATGGAAAGTACGGTCAGTGTTAAATACCAACGGAAGGCGTCGCAATCATGCCGACCAATGAAAGTGCTCCATGACGCCTCGTTTGAAGGACCTGATATTGTAAGAGAGAGGAAACACACTGGCCGGGAGGCAATTCCACATCTTTTATACTTTATAGGTTAGCGTTTGAACACAATCGCATCTGATGTTAAATGTTGATGTGGTCTAAGGTAGCGGTCACGCTAAATTTAGAGGGAGACTGGCGCTAAAGTACAACTGTCGGAACACACCAACAGGTGCTTGGCGACAGATTTTCAACTTGAGGGTGGTAGTTAATGAGGCGGACTTAGAAAATGCCCCAACCACTATGCTGTGATTTCATCACGAGGTTTTCCTTCACCGAAAGCCCCGACTCAGTTGCTAGGAGTCGAACCTACGTCCTTCGACGTTGTGCACGAACACACCATCAACTAAGCCATCATCGCAATGGCATCCCAAAAAATCTTCACAGTACGACAGAGATAAGAATTTTCGAACTTCTTTGTTCTTGCCTGGATGAGTGCTGCTACTGTGAATTTGTAGAGACTCGTACCCGTCCGCGTAGCTCTTTAGTGGAAAGGAGAAGATGGGTTGAGGATCTTGAGTTTTACAATATTAATACAGATGATGTCATTAAAAGGCTATCAATAAAAGGCAGTGATAACAAAGAAGAATATCTCTACGTATGTGAATTAAGTATAATATCCACGTAACATTTCTGTGATATTACGCTTTAAAATTTATAGTTTATACTCGGCAGGTATAAACAAAAACCTCAGCACCACAACGGGTAACCGGTCCTGTAACTCACTGAATGTTTATGAGAAAATATCGAATTTGGACTGCGTTATGTCAACCGTCTGTATTATACGCTGCCGTACCTTCAGGCTCTTGTAATTTATGTTAAATGTATAAGTTAATGCATTTTACTTAATTGATGAAACGGGTATGTTGTCTTTCCAATGTAAGCATATTCGAACGGGTTTACTTTAAATATTCAGTTGTGATATTCATTTGAATATAATAGATTGTAATCAATAACTATTTTAATGCTTAACAGCTTGTTTGTTTTTTATGTTTGTTAAAAGGAAGTTAAATTAAAATGGAATTAAAAGTGTGATTTGAAAAATATTTTTTATATAATGAAAAGTACTTTTCACTTTTCGGTAACTTTCATAAAAGGTGGGCACAATTTCAAAATGATTTTTTTTTCGAACTGACCTACACTGTTGGCTTCGCCAAGCCTCTACAGTTCCACCGGACTACAATTCATAATGATTGCTTGAGTAGTTCGGGCGTAATAGCGTCACATACAAGCACATTTACGTTTGCACTTATAATATTAATAAGAATTACCTGTAACAGTAATGTAAACCTTAAAAGCTTGTTCGTTGAATTAAGTGCAGGAATGTTATTTGAGTTATTTTTCTTTTGATTTTATGGCCTATTTATTGAGAAAGTTCATAGTTAATCTCGCGCTACGATCTTTAGAAGCGGGGAAATTATCATATAAAATACAGATGCAACACTATGTCTAGCGAAAATGAAACCGTAGTCTATCGGTGCGGATAGCACATGTGACGCGACGCGGGTAACAGGAGCTAAAAGCGGGTAAAATTATGCAAGAGTCAAATCGAGGGGTATAGTTAATTATAAAAATTAATAACCAGATCTGATCATATCAGATTAAGAATGAGTATATCAGAGGAAGTTTGAAAATAGCACCAGTGACAGAGAAGTTGAGGAGTAATAGGTTAGCATGGTACGGGCATATTATGAGAAGAGATGAAAGTCATATAATAAGAAAAGTTTTGAGTTTGAAAGTGTACGGATATAGAGGTAGAGGAAGACCGAAAAATTTGTGGATGGATAGTGTGGAAAATGATATGTGTATAAAAGGTGTGAATACTGAGATGGCTTTTGACCGGAGAGAGTGGAAAAGGAGAACATGTTGTGCCGACCCTACTTAGGTGGGATAAGGGTAAGATGATGTTGATGATGGTGGCTTATTGGTATGTGTATTAGAATATCGTGTTAATAGAGTTTTGGGTGAAGGAAAATACCACGATGAAAGCACAACATGCTAGCATAATATGGGCTTTTGTTGAGCACGCCACCTTTTACTTTTTACCCTTATACCACCTAAGAAAGGTCGGCACAACACGTTTGTCACATTGTGATGTAAGATTTGGCTTGATTTTAACGATCGGCCACTTGCCTGACATTAACCCTTCTTATGATTATTTTATAGTACCACTAGATAAGGGAAAAACATGTAAGTGTTGATTTCTCCTCATTTACTACAATGGTGTGGGCTGAAGAGATGATTATGTTAGTCGACTGCACCCAGCAGAAAGGTTTGTCCCGTAGTGGTACACATACAAGCTGATATTATGTAACATTTTTATATGGAATTACGAAGGTATATTATTATATCATGTCATATTAATTTGTAAGGCCACCAGACTTATAATTTTTGCTTGGAGCAAATAATATCAAATGTCGACATACATTTCAAGCGAAACTGAAACATCATAACTCTTCTGATGGTTGAAATATATTTCTAAGTATAATCTACTATCCGCTACCTACCACTGTTAAGTGACAAGTGCACTGGCAGCTACACTTGAGAGCCAGTCACACTATAGGCTTAGCGCGTTTACCATTTTAGACAGCATCGTAATTTAACATTAAATGAGATTATAACCTATGGAGTATAAAAAATTAATTTATAAAGAAAGAACTAAAGCTGCTCGGACTGACCACATCGATATCTACCAGTGTTAAACAACTGATTACCAATTTATTTCATAACCTATATTGTAATATGAATCCGAAATTCGACTGACAACGCAAATGCAAGTTTCGAAATTATTAAAACTAATATTACAACCTAAATATTAAAGTAACTCGATCTATTTGTAGTTTTCTCGGTTATTTTAAACCGATAACAGTGGTATCTGGCATGAAGGTTAGCTAAATAAATAAAAATCAATAGTATGTACGCGCATCATTTCAGAACGACTGTACCTATTTGGCAGATTATCATTTGTTAAGTTTGTAACAAGGTTTGTATTAAATAGAATGTTTGAAATATCGTTTAGAAAGATGAAAAATTTGCGTTAAAAAATCGTCATAAAATAAAAAATGTGTGTGTGATAATTTGCTTATAAAAAGTACAACAAAAGGCCAACGTTACGCGGTGTCTCCCAGGCGGTTATCCATCGAAGTACTAGCTACGAGAACGGGTGTTTTCAATACTCTACCCGTGTCACAGTGTTTACCTCCAACACTTTTCGTCAAATAAAAAGGTTGCGGATCAGAATTTCAAAGCGCTCCTATAAAAAGTTTCACTTCAAAAAGTGAGTGTGACAGAAGATAATAGGGAATTTTGAAAAATATTGACAGACTCATGTTCCTTTGCTCGTTTTATTTCATTGCATATTCGTACTGTAAAGCAAAGAAATAATCTCATTTTCTTTCTTAATACATCCGTGCGAAGCCGAGCCGAGAAGCTGGTATGAAATATAAAAAAAAAAACGCATAGAAAAAGGAATAGGTACCAATTGTTTAGATACACCTTTAAAATGATGACACAGCGTAAATTTATACAAGAGTTGCCTACAAAAATATGGAACCACAACTTTATTAAATGTGAATTTAATGTACCAACTCTTTGGTCGGTAAAACGCGTTCACATATAAGAAAAGCATTTTTGATAACTGACCTCTGATAGAACAATAGTTCTGTTTGAACTTTGATACAAACTTCCATAGGTTTCAGTAACCTCTGAATGAGAATATATCACAAGTTATTTATATAAACACACTTATGTTATATAGAAGGAAACGAACAGGGTCTTGAGGATAAAGATCAAATGTTTTAAAGAAGCGATTAAAATACATATGGTTGCCCACCCTGTATGATTAGTTGATAATTTGGGTAAGTTGGTAACACTCTGCGCTCGGGGCGCAAGGCGTGCGCACGCAACGTTTGCGGCGGCGTGCGGCCAATTATAAGCATGCGATTGGTCGCAGTTGTCTCCGAGTTCGAAATGGATGCCATCTTTTATACATGAGATTTTGGATGACGGGTTTGAGTATTATAAAGTTGTTGATATACCTTACAGGTTTTATCGTTCGACTACAATTTCATTTGATGTTAAATGATGTGGTCTAAAATGGCAAACACGCAAAATATTGAGTGGGACTGACTCGCAAATGCAGCTGCCGGAACATGCCTATAGGTGCATGGTGACAGATTGTCCAGTTGAAGGTGGTACTTGGTAGTGGTAACCAAGCGAGTATAGGAAACACATCACCGTGTAATTGTAGTTTCATTACAATGTTTCTTTCAACGGAAATACCGACTTCTTCGCAATAATTCGCATTTTCGTCGACCAACGCAGTATCGGAGTACGTTATGCACTGAACTATTTTCGCTTAGTTATATAAAAATTGAACGCAATAATTATTATTTGTCAGTGATACAGAAAAGGCCCTTTTATTCAGAAAATAGTACTGTTTCTGAGAGTTACGTTCAATCTAGATTATTGCAAGTAAAAGCTAGTTATTAGTTATATAAGTAATAACCATTATAAAAACACGTCAAGATATTGATTAAAGTGATGGGTTATGAAGGAGACAGATGAAAGAAAATCACATGTGGCAGAAATGCGAATGTTAAGATGGATGTTTGGAGTAACCACAATAGATAAGATTAAGAATGAGTATATCAGAAATATGTATGAAAATAGCATCAAGGAGAGAGAAGTTGTGAAGTAATAGGTTAGCGTGGTATGGACATGTCACGAGAAGGAATAGAATCCTCATAACTTGAAGAATATTAAGCATACACTGGAAGACCACAAAATATGTGAGACTATATGAATGGATTGCGCAAAGAGTGGTATACGTATAAAAGGTAATAGGGGAGAGTAGACGAGGATTTCGGTGGTAGGTTTAGGTGTTTAGGTAGAATAAGGTGGGAAGATGATAAATTATTAAAGACTAGCTTCATTACTGTTTATGTATTTTTTTTTTCTTTTCTATGTTATAGGGGGCAAACGAACAGGTGGGTCACCTAATGATAAGTGATCACCGCCGTCCATAGACACTAGCAACACCAGGGGAGTCGCAAGTGCGTTGCCGGCCTTTTAAATATGTGGGCCTTTTAAATGTATGTATGTGTGTGTAATGTTGTTATTATGGAGCCTGCGACATATTTGCAAACGTAAATTCTAAGTTAAGTATGTGTGTATTCTGTTGGAAATAAGAGAAAATAAGCGTCGTTCCATATTCTTTTTGAATTTTGCGCTCGAAAATATGTATATAAATAAAATGATAGGGGTGTGTCGTTGTGCGCATACATGACGTTAAAACTACTCGATAGATATCGATATTTTTTTTAGTTGTGCTTCTTAGACACTTGGTCCTTATATAAAAATTATCACGATATCTTAATTCAATTTAAAGTTTTTTAGCGTTTAGTAAACTAGCTCCACATACGGCAAGCCGTGTGTTGCATACGCATAAGAGAGGAGAGTAAACGAATAACATTTTTTTTATAAAGAAAATTTCTAAGTAATGCATATTTTTGCTTTCTATTTTTTAATGTTTTATTCTTTGTAATTAACACTGCAGACGAAGTTGCATATACCAGGTGTTTTTTTTTTTAAATAAAGTTGCTTAAATTAAAATCTCCTATTAGAGTTTAATTCCGTATTACTTAGCCATTAAGATAATTAAAATGCCATTTTCGCCTCTGAGACCTTATTACTGATACCCAAAAATCGTTTACCTCCTGGACACGCGTCACGGGAGCAAAATTTGGTCCAATTTGATTGCGGTCGAGAAGCACGCTCGCTTTCGTCTGCCTTCGTCTGAGGTCAGATCTATAACACTTACTTGATTCAAACCAGACATTCCTAAACTGTAGTCCTTAAACCCCTGAATTTTTAAGAAATGTTCAGGATAAAATTACCTACGATTCAAATATTCATACCATGAAATTGATTAAATTTTACAACGAAATATGAATGTACATAAATGAACACCATGTGTACACAGAAACGCTTTTGCAACGTCTTTTTTTTATTCTCCACTGTAAAGTATAACTATTGTGTGACGGAACCGATCATGCTACTGAGATTCACGCCATGATATTTCACTGAATTAACCATTTACAGTTTGGACAGTCTTGGGGGCAGTAAAGTGTTATGTAAGCAGATTTTTTGTAATTTTTGACCGCCCCCTCTCCCGGGACAGCAAAAGTAAGCAGCTCTCTTACAATGCTTACGTAAACACTGACATAAGAATTTTTAATCTGTTCTGGTTTCCTTATTGATTCATGGGTAGCAGTTAACAAGTCTAAAAATAAGGATTTTATAGTGTATGGGGGAATTAACAATACATAATATTAAATTATAATGGTTCGGTATTAGGGCGATAATAGCCCAGTAGATAAGAAGCATTTCGCATATAAAATCTACACATGCAGATTTACCCCTCCCTTATGTCATAAAAAATCAGCAAATCAAAGACTCCCCCGACTTGTCCCCGGCCGCGGATACGTCGTGTCGCAACACACGGTTCTCCCGCATTATTACTTCCACCTCACTTAACGTACTTTCTCATCTACACTTCGTATGGTAATTTCTCTGCTCATAATGATCATAGCCTTCCTCAACAAATAATTTATAGAATAAAGATATTATTTTTAATTAAAAGAGGGTCATATATAAAATACTTTGGGCATCGTTGACATTTCAAAATTCACACCTATTTATTATTATACCAATTTATAAAATTATCAAAAGTGATGAAGGTGCTTCAGAAATTTGGATGGCAATATAAAACAATAAATACCTTTTTATCAACTACAGATATACGTTTATGTTTTCAATACGAACTGACGAATAATTTTTAGCCCCAAGCTTCGATGAAGGGTAATATATTTCGAGTTGTGACGCTGAAGTGTAGATTTATTACATTTCTAACCAACAAGGTTACACGACGTTAGATTTTCTTAATTAAATGTGTATTATACACATTACTTACATACATATATTTCTTTTTATTGTATTATATATGTAAATCAAGTTTATAACTATAGTAGTATAATTTGTGTACACAATAATAAAAGAGAGATGGCGTTAGTCAGATTCAAGATACATATCTGTGTTCGTGAAACATACTCCATTATACCTGTATGTTAGTAGCTTAGCTTAGTTTAGTTAGATCATGATATTCGGTGACAGTTCAAGCCGAGGCACGCACCGTGCGCTCTTGTGCTGGTTCCCTATAAAATTGGACGAGTGTCTTAAGCGCTCCCCTTATTAGTCCTTCGAAACTGTAGCGGCCGGATGGCTAACAGTGTAGCCAGTTCGAAAAAAAAAACAAGATGGCGATAATTTTAGAAAAATAAGTTTGTGTCAAAGAATACTTTATTATTTAATATAAGAATATACCGAAGAAAATCTGTGAATTAATTAATAACTTTAAGTGATATTTCTCTTTTTAGATAATATTTGCATTGATAATAATAATAAAATTTAGTTTTTATTTTATTATTTCCAATCAATACAATATATGTATATAGTCTCTTAATATATCGCGATAATATGAAATTGTATTGTTTTGTTATGTCCGTGTAATTTTGCTTTATATTTACATGTCTAGCATACTCGTATAATTTTATATTATTCCTCCAAAACGTATTACACAATATTGATATTTTTGCGATTGATTTATGTTGTCAATTTTCTTTTCTTTGTACCTTATTTTACATTATACTTATCAATTGGTAATTAGAGTAAAATCCGTATTTGTCACATTTGACATTGGCAAAATCGCATACATAGGCAAAAGCCATTTTTTACACTTTATAGGTTAGCGTTTGACCACAATCTCATTTAATGAGAAATAGTGATGCGGTCTAAGATAGTAGTCACGCTAAGCCTAGAGCGAGACTGGCTCTCAAGTGCAGCTGCCGGAACACACCAACAGGTGCTTGGCGACAGATTTTCAACTTAAGGGTGGTAGCTAGCCAGGCGGACTTAGAAAACACCCTACCACCATGTAAGTGAGTGAGTTTGCAATGATGCAAGTGAGTGTCCAATGTGTTCATATTTAAGTTTGACGTTTAAAATTATAGAAGACAGGAGAGATAAAAAAAGTACTTATTATGTTTAATTATAAAGACTGATCAGAAGTACATCATTAATATAGGTAAAATTATTGTCTACTGATGATAACGTTCCCTTTTCAATACCCCGTTTAACCTCGTCGAGGAATTTATTTTTTGGGATTCGTTTTCTGTGTTCGCCTATCTTCTATGTAAACAAAAATGAATTATATTTGAATACTTTCTTTTCGTGTTGTGTTTGTAATTGTGAGGGCAATGTTTGTATGAAAGAAAATATTTGAAAAACCGTATGAAACAGTGAAAAGGAATGGTTAAAAAACCTCCATATAAAAAGTGAGTAAGTGAAAGACATTAGGGTATCTTCAAGAAAATTGTCAAAATTAACAAATTGATATTCAGTTGTGGAATAGCTATTTTATTTCATGGTCGTACTGTAAAATCATGATTTCTTCTTATTGTCTTTATTATTACAAACGGCCGAAACCGGGACGGACAGCTAGTT
Source organism: Antheraea assamensis (assembly GCA_035772565.1). Lineage (NCBI taxonomy): Eukaryota > Metazoa > Arthropoda > Insecta > Lepidoptera > Saturniidae > Antheraea > Antheraea assamensis. The sequence goes on from JAQQSE010000264.1 coordinate 114,160, forward strand.
TTATATAAACAAATTTTATGCAATATTTCATGCTTCTAGGCCCACTGTTTCTGTTGTATAATGGTTTTAAAATTTGCATTATCATAGAAACAATCAAGATACAAGCAGTGATTTTTATGTATATGTAACCGAAAGATTTAATATGAACAGTTTTCGACATTCAATCACCACACAGAAGTTAATGTAATCGTTCTAAGATAAGCGAATTCACACCACAGAGCTGTTGATTATAGAATATTCGGTGGTGAATATAAGGTGTAGGATTAATTATATCGGTTATTGAGATATTTAAAATTTTCCAATTAAAATCACAATAGGTTAGTTCACACTGTAGAACTTTTAAAAAAGTTTTTATTTTATTGCTATTCGATTTCTTCTTGAGAAATTTTCCGCCTCTATTTATCCTTAACTAACATAAATACGAATGTGTGTTTGTTTATTCGTCACACATTTTTATATTTTAACTATCATCATGATATTTTGCATACACGTTATTTTTTTTCATCCAGAAAAAAAGTACTGTCCCCGAGAGATAGGTGAAATGTACATTAACAAGAGTAAAACCACGAGTCAAATTTAGTCCTAACTAGACCTTATAACTATAAAGATTCTATGGCTAACATAACATTTCAAGACGTGTAGTAATGCCTGCTTATTTACTGATCCTTTGTTGTATAAACTGTGGTCTTTAACTGTAATAAATAACATTCACAGTTCTAGAAATAGTATGTAAAAGTATTTAAAGAAAAAATTGAGTCCTATAAAAAAGTTTGTCGTATTTTCGATACTGGCAATAATAGTATGGACGATTCGAATACACACATTAGAATAAATCAACGACTTAATAAATTTATGGGCTAAGAGTTTTTTGCGAGATCTTAAACTGTCATGTACCTACTGTGTTTAATTTTTTGATTCATAAACTTACGTTAATTCACCCTGTATTTAAGAATAATCGTGGCATTTTGCTTAATATAGGTAAATGCTTATTATGCATAAGAGAAATGAATTATGAATGATACGGAACATGAATTCAGAAATGTCACAACACTTTCTGGAAAACTCTAACAAGAGGTCATTATTTTATTAGAAAAAATGAAGTCATCATAAGAGACTCTGTAACAATAAATTACATGGTAGTAATAATCATTAATGATAAAAATTAGTTGTCATGGATCCATATATAAATACGTGCGTGCTTATGGAGGGAGGGGTATCACTTGCGTTTTTTTACTCAGGTGAAAATATACTTTGCATAGCCTTCCACTACCTGGGTCAGTTATGCAGGACTTCTACCGGCTAAATACCCCTGCACCGCTATGTGTGTATGTGGACCAAGATCGCAGCCTCAACGGCCACGCACTTCGGGTTGCCCATAGGTGTTCAGACGGGGACCGTCATCGCGTGAAGAAACCATAAATATCTTTCTAAACTTCCTCTAGAAGCAGCGAATTATCCCTTCCATATCCACCACGGGTTTTCCTTTACATGCCAACCGATGCCACTGCATCAGTTACCAGGAGTCTATAGTTATGGAGACATATGGTATAAACGGACTCTAGCTCACCTTCTTCCACAGCCACATCCCCACGGCGAACAGTGGGTGCCCTGATCGTATTTTCTCTTTCCCGTTATGCTTCCTCCTTTCGCAAGAGAACATTCTCACAAAAGCAGAAAACGGCCTATGGGTATCACTTACTGTGACAACATGTAACAAGAAAGTTCGGGGCCGTCGAAGGTAACGCGATGTTCGCTGATCATCAATCAAATTTTCAAATTTCTCTCTCGATTTTTTTATTTTTTTATTTTTGTTACGATGATAAGTAACGCAATATTGTTGGCTGGTCGTAGGGAATATTATAGCGTGACAAAGGGGGTAGGGGGTCTAAAAGTAAAATTTTGCATGATTTTGCATTTTTTATGAACGGTTTTATACACTGTTTAATAACTAATATTTTTATATTCATTTCAATACTTTACACACCTAATGGATGTCCATGTCGTGTAAGAAAGCTGTTGTAACGTGAAGAAAAGGACTTACAGGGTTGACATTAATGTAAATACTCAAAAACCGTATTATGCTATATCTTTAATTACAATTTCAGAGTCATATTTTAACAGAAATAATTATTATGTTAGTAGGAACATAATTCAATACCGTTATGTGTAGGCTTGTTGTATATATAGCAAATAAAATGTATTACTTTTACTATTTATTCGTGGGGTATGAACGTTCCCGTATATATTTCGCGAGCCACAATTGACACCACGTTCCTTTCTCAATCGGACATCGTCCGAGTTTTTACATTTACGCTCCACAATCGGTATTCCTGGCTAGCAAAAACTATCGAATCAAAATTCCATGATGGCCGCATGTTTTATTTATGCGCTCCGTTTCGGCTAACAGGCGTAATTTTTTCCGGTAAACAATCAGTTTTGCCAGAAAAATGCGAGACGGAAAGAAGACATAAAAAGGTCGAACGTATTGTCGACTGAATTTTTTCGTTTCTTGCCTCATCAATATTTAGATTACGGCGATTATATCGATTCGGAATATATCGGTATCGATTCGATTATTTAATCGAATAATTGTTTCGTTTGAATTATTTCTTTTAAATTGTAGTACTATAAAGTGATAGCATTGCATCTGATGATACGGTGCAATTTATATATAATGGCGACCATTTAGAAACCTGAAACAAAAGTGAAATAACCTAAGTGTCACCACAACACGATGGTCAAAACTAAATCGATATGATATGATCGAAGCGATGATGGCTCAGTTGGTAGTGTATTCGGATACAGCGTCGAAGGATGTAGGTTCGAATCCTAGCAACTGAGCTGGAGCTTCCGGTGAAGGAAAAACATCGTGACGAAACCAAAGCATGGTGGTAGGGCTTTTTTATAAGTTCTCCTGGCTAGCTACCACTCTCAAGTTAAAATCTGTCGCCAAGCACCTGTTGGTGTGTTCCGGTAGCTGTACTTGAGAGCCACTCTCCCTCTAGGTTAAGCGTGACTTACCATCTTAGACCACATCATCATTGAACATCAGATGCGATTGTGGTCAAATGTTGATCTATAAAAAAATATTTGCAGACATATTTGAAGTGTGCCTTTTTTTAATTACGTCGCCTTACCTTCTCATTTTTTTTTTAGTTAATCACGCCTTTTTTCTCACTAGCTAATAATACCTAAGACTTTTTCTGCATTGTTTTGTATCTTAACAATATTTATTATGCACAAAGAATAAAAAAATTGTAAGGAACAATATACTTTGATATAACATTTTTTTAGTCTTTCATAGTGCTTAATAAATATATCTTTTAATGACAATAACTTAACATTAAATTAAGATATTCTGGTATTTTTTCTTTTATATTAGGACTCAATGTCCAAGAACTAACACTAACAAAAAATGTTCAAAACCTATCCAGTAGTTTTAGCGTGATGTTCGTATAATCAAGTCCTTGAATATTATATTTATATAAATTGGAACACATATCGATATACAAGTACTAGAATCGATTTAAATATAGTGTACCCCTAAAGCCGATATGATTGACGAAGAGTTCGGCGGAATGATCGATTCTTGTTCGGTTTTAATGCGTATTGTACTTACTTGGACCGTGTTAGAAAAAATGATTCGATTGTGTTCCGATGATCTTTTGTTTCGTCGACCCGCCGGAACATGGGATGTGCGCGATGGTATTGGGTAAAAACGAAAGAATTTTACCTACCACACGGCTTCTTAAACTGTAAGTGCTGTCTCTGTTAGATAATGGAAATATTAAGATATAATATTGTATTATGATAACTGGCTAGTTATACAGAATATTCAGTATTTCTTTATGAATGCGTGAGTCAGACACATTTTTTTTTACATGGGGAGTCACTAACGAATATCCACCCGCCGAGCTGATTAGGGTGGGTTATGTCTGATTCGCATGGACTAAATGATGCCTTCTCACACCTTCTATCCGGGAGAGTAGGGATTGTCTTACAGGGACAACCTTAACTATGTCTGCTCCTCCAACAGGTATTGGCCTCAGATACGGGGATCCGATTGCGGTCTGAGGGGTCAAGATGGTCGCATCGGCATAATGCGCTTCCACCATATGGGCCTGTGCAGTTCTAACTTCCGGTATGTCAGATATGTTCGTGTCCATCAGGCACCTAAAATTTTAGCGCTGTGTTTTGTTGAATGTGTGGCGGCTTGCTCCGGCGCACTCGGGGATTATCGCCAGCGCTCGAGAATGCTCGGCTAGTCAGTGAGTTTCGTACCACGACGCCGTGAACTTTTTATACGGACTTGCTTTCTTTGTTTTTATTAACAATGTCAAACGAAGACAATTTTTTCCGTGCACCTGCATCCGTGCCGAGCGAGCCGGCAGAGCGCTCAGTTGCTCCCAGTGATACCGCGTTGTGTCGAGTCGGTGTAAAAGTACCCCCGTTTTGGCCGGATAAACCTGGACTCTGGTTTGCGCAGTTGGATGGTCAGTTTGCATTAGCAAACATAACAGTAGACGCAACAAAATTTTACCACGTCATTTCTGTCCTCGATTATAAGTACGCGGTGGAGGTCGAGGATATAATTATAGAACCACCAGCCAAGGATAAATACGACACCCTAAAGCGAGAACTTATAAATCGTTTATCGGCTTCCAAGCACCAACGTCGGACGCAGTTATTGAATAATGAGGAACTAGGGGACCGCAAGCCCAGTCAGTTTTTGCGACACCTCCGTAGTCTTGCTGGAAACGACGTGGGCGATGACTTCCTTCGGTCAATGTGGTTAAGCCGCTTACCAGGGTACCTACAAGCCATCATCGCTACACAAGACAATTCCAAACTGGATGAAGTAGCTCAATTGGCCGACAAAATTATGGAAATACCGTCACACACCAGATTCTCACAGGTGTCCGCCACTTCTACATCATCAGCTCCTGAGGTAGCGGGAGCGGCATCATCTTCAACACCTTTGGAAGATCTAAATCGTAAAATAGATGAGTTGACGCGACGTATGGACGTTATGGCGATGACGCAAGGTTGTCGAAACTGCAGGTCTCGACCTAGGTCGCGAAGTCAGCGACCTTTTCGTTCCCGCAGCCGTTCTGCGGTCGAAGGCACTCGTTTTTGCTGGTACCATACCAGATTCGGAGACAAAGCAGAAAAATGTGTATCTCCATGTTCGTACACAAAAAACTAATAGAACAGTCATTATTTGCGGCGAGTGACTGTGCTACGACGTCGAGCCGCTTATTTGTGACAGATAATTCTAGTAAAATACAATATTTAGTGGACACTGGTTCAGATTTGTGCGTATATCCGCTTAAGTATATGCGTGGTGAAAAACGTTATAAAACGAACTATGAATTGTTCGCGGCCAACGGTACTAATATTGCAACTTATGGTTGGACTAGCTTATGTCTCGATCTCAAATTACGTCGTAGTTTTAATTGGCGTTTTGTTATTGCTGATGTGACTAAACCTATCATTGGAGTTGATTTTTTGTCATTTTACGGCTTACTGGTAGACGCCAGAAATCATAGACTAATCGATAGCGTCACGCAACTTACCACTTCTGCTTTACCGGTATCCTATGCTATTTGTCATGTTAAAGCTGTTGTAGGTTCTTCTCGTTTTCACAAGTTGCTGCAACAGTTCCCTGAAATTACTAGACCTGCCGGGTACCCAATGGGGCGTCAAGTCAAACATAAAACGGTTCACTATATCCGTACTACTCCTGGTCCGCCAGTTTTTTGTAGGCCCCGTCGACTTGACCCAAACCGATTAAAAATAGCTACCCAGGAATTCGAAGATATGATACGTACAGGTATAGCACGCCGTTCAAACAGCTCATGGTCATCGCCATTGCACATGGTTCCTAAAAAGATAAGTGGTTGGAGGCCATGCGGCGATTATCGGGCACTAAATGCAAGGACCATACCAGATCGATACCCGGTAAGACACATCGGCGATTTTGCCCATAATTAGCAGGACCGAAAGTACATAGTAACGACAGCATAAGTTGGACTCCCGAATTAGAAAACACATTTTTGAACTGTAAGAATAGTTTAGTGAATGCTACACTTCTTAGTCATCCTCGACAGAATGCTGATCTCGCCTTAGTATCTGATGCATCTGATGTAGCGATTGGAGCAGTCCTTCAGCAAAAGGTGAAGGGTGTTTGGGAACCCCTTGGTTTCTTTTCAAGAAAACTTAATTCAGCACAAAGAAAATACAGTCCTTATGACAGGGAATTGCTAGCAATCTATGAAGGCATTAAATATTTCCGGCACATGTTAGAACCCAGATCTTTTGTAATCCTAACCGATCACAAACCAATCACATATGCTTTTAACAAATCTCTGGACAAGTGCTCACCAAGGCAGTATCGCTATCTAGATTTTATAGCCCAATTCTCGACCGATGTTAGACACATTGCTGGAAATGATAATATAGTAGCTGATACATTGTCTCGATCCATAGACACCATCAGTGCAATAAATTATGAGGAATTAGCAGCATCACAAGACAAAGATCCCGAAATGAGAAGCCTCCTGTTAAAAGAATCTTCACTACAGCTGAAGAAAATAACCGTACCTGGTTCAAGTACAAAACTGTTTTGTGATATATCAATGCCTGTTCTTCGACCTTACGTAACTCCAGAATTTCGTCGTCAGATCTTCAATGTATTACATAGTCTAAGTCATCCAGGAGCCAAGGTTACGACCAGATTAGTGACACAACGTTATGTATGGCCCGGAGTACGTAAGGATTGTCGCGAATGGACCAGGTCGTGCTTACAGTGTCAACGTTCAAAGATTAATAAGCACGTAACATCACCAATAGGCGAATTTACGTTGCCGACTAAACGTTTCTCGCAGGTACATATAGACCTAATTGGACCTTTGCCATTTTGTCGCGAATATCAATACTGCTTAACAGCGGTCGATAGATTTACCAGATGGCCAGAAGTAATACCGATTACTAACATTAAAGCAGAAACCGTTAGCGAAGCATTTATAGCCGGTTGGGTGTCTAGATTCGGATGTCCAGACAGAATTACGACAGATCAAGGTCGGCAATTCATTTCTGATATATTCAGACGTCTCTCCAACATCACCGGTACACAAGTAGTGCATACCACGGCATACCATCCAGCGTCCAATGGATTAGTGGAGAGGTTTCACAGGCAATTAAAAACTGCAATTATGTGTCATGGCACTGCCGACTGGATAGAACGTTTGCCCTTAATTCTTTTGGGGATTAGAACAGCGTGGAAGGAAGACTTAGCTACTTCCACTGCTGAATTGGTCTATGGGGAACCTTTACGTTTGCCAGGTGATTTTTTTCAATCTTCGTTTCAAGAAGACTCCCAGTCCTACCCTGATTTCATATACCGTCTTCAAAAGCACATGAGAAATATACAACCGATGCCAATTGTACGTCATGGTTCTTCAAAAATATTCGTACATAAAGACCTTTCCACATCCACACATGTATTTTTACGACAGGATGCTGTCCGAAGACCACTTCAGCCTCCCTACACTGGACCTTATGCGGTAGTTAGTAGGGGAGATAAATTTTTCAAGCTGAACATTCGCGGAAAGCAGATAAACGTGTCTATAGATCGCATTAAGCCTGCTCATATGCTTGAAGATAATACTTCCATTCAATACAGGGAAATTGCACCGCGACACACGCGTTCTGGACGAGCTGTACATTTTCCGGAGTACTATCGACCCTAAGGGTCTGGAGGGGGCTGATGTGGCGGCTTGCTCCGGCGCACTCGGGGATTATCGCCAGCGCTCGAGAATGCTCGGCTAGTCAGTGAGTTTCGTACCACGACGCCGGGAGGCCGCTCGCACTGATTATTAGCGGACGTGTGAATACACTCGTAAACTACTACAAATGCTTAGTTTATTTAGGAGAACAATAGGAAGCCTTTGGGTATTACAATTTTCTATCACATCCTCACTATATAGCATAAACAATACTACTAAACTTTTATATAATATTCTAATATTAATGATTGTTTATGACAATGACTGGAGAAGTTACGAATATACACTATTGTGTCCGAAATAATTTTCACTTTTAGAGGAACATTAGCTGGTGTCCGCGACTTGGTTCTTGTGGTAATTGTATTATTATTTCATATGAAACTGCGTGTTCTATCTATATTGACTGTGGCCTATCTTTTATTTTTTCATTGTCATGTTGTCATTAGGTACTTCTTGACTCCTATTATTCTTTTAACAATTGAAACTTATTTCTACTAAATTTTACCCTTACTGCTTAACTCCTATGAAGAATTATAATGGTATGTGGTATAGATCTGAGAAGTCTTGTCAAATTTGGTTCAGACCTTTCTGATGTTAATCTGAAGAGACAACAGATAGTTGAGTTTCATTTATTGAAAATGTTTTAAAATAGTAAAGTCCTAATTAAATTAATTCAAAGAAATAATAATATGAAGTACAAAAACTAATACATTACTCACAATACTACTCCAGAGTCCCATATGATACCCTTTCAAAGCAAACAAAGATCAAAATCGACTTGAATACTGTTCAGTTTTTACTCACGTGCGATGAGTCTCCCATTCTTCATACATTTTTCATGCGGCAAACGTGATCAGCAATCTTTGTGGTACAATTAAAACAAGTGAATTTAAACCTTCGATCGATTATTTTAAGGTCGTGTGCATACGCAAATGTAACTTTGTTTATCTGTTTGATGGCAATTACAGCGCAGAAACGCACGTCATTAGCGCGCACGGCAATATTCCACGCTATTTCTTGCGACACCGACCAGTATTGTAATATGATGGTCCCACCACGCGTCATATTCACAGCGATATGATACTTTGATTGGTATTTTGATGAGTTGCTATTATGGCACTGTTAGGCCTTCTTATATATATACGTTTAATGAAGTATTTGATAGAATAGGTTCAATCAAATATATTCTGCCACCGTAAGTAAAAAGGTCTAAATAAAATACAAATTGGAAAAAAATCTTTTTTTCTTGAACTTTGGAATACACGTTTATCATGTTTTCAGGCAATAACCAAACCTTTATCAGGATACATTCGTAAGTTACTGGATGACATCAAAATTTAAGAAGAAATATTCCGCGAAATAATTTCACTCAATTACTAACATCATGAAGCCAAATCAAATCAAAAATACTTTATACTGCTTAGGCCCTGAGAAGACGCTTATGAAAGTCAAAACTACTACTAACGTCAAAATGACACAGTGTCAGAAATATTTTTTCTTTTGTCCGAATAATTGTCTCTTTAATATCAAGATCAGTTTTAATATCTACAATAATTTGTCCAGTATTAGAGTCCGTCCGGCTTTTTTTAAGGGAGGCTCATTATTAAATGAGACGTTTTTAAGAATTTTTACCCGACTCCCTCCCTGGTTGGATGTCGTGAGATTTGTCTCGACCCCTCACTACTCCGCTAATCTCACGTGAGATCATTCAAAATTTGTATTTCAAGTATAAATGCGTTAGATTTCTTCAAAAAACACAATTTGCTTTATCACTACATATTATAAAATAAAGTCGTCCGCCGCGTCTGTCTGTATGTTCACGATAAACTCAAAAACTACTGAACAGATAATAATGCGGTCTTCGCCAATAGATAGAATAATTCATGAGGAAGGTTTAGGTATATAATTTGGCAAGGTTTTGTGTAAATTGGTTGAAATACAACGATAATTGTTGGAAGTGTTGGAAAAAGTCAAGCCGCTTAAAAAACGCTGCTTAATTCTTTTGAGATATAACAAAACAATGCATAGTGAGACATTCCTCTTTTATAGATCTACAAAAAAGTCTCGGATGTCATATAACTGTCTTTCAAGGATAGCCTACTCTACCCACCTATCTACTAAAAATGGTCACATATAATGTGGTAATTGGCTGGAAGGCTATTTAGACGTATTAATTCTTATCAAATTAAATACATTAGTTACCTTAAGCATTTCATGCACATAAGTATATATTTTTTTATTATCAGGGCAGGACAACGTCCAACGGGCCTGCTAGTTATTTATATAAAGAATAGTAAACATGACTTGAGATTGAAGATATGAGATTGTTTAGGCCGTAAAATAAATTCACAGTAATAACAAATACTTACATGGGATAGTAAGAGAACATTCATTCTAATTCAGTCCACGGAGACTCATGTACGGTTTCAAGTATGACTATTGCTATTAGCATATCCATTCGATTGTCCGTAAAAATTTTGCCTGAAAAAAAAATGACGTGATACTTGCCGAAACGTGATATTTCGGTGCTTTCGGTAAAGGGAAACGTCATGATGAAACGGTTGCGTGGCAACCTACCACCTTCAAGTTGAAAATCTCTCGCCAATCACGCTGGTCCAGTCTTCAGTTTAGCGTGTTTACCCTATTATACCACATCGTTTTTTAACATCAGATGAGATTGCGGTCAAACACTAAAATTATAGAGAATAAAAAATATTCAATAATATTCCCCAATGTTTATTACCAAATTTATTTTTATGTTATGCGAAACATCTGACGCGTTTTGTTGCCGGCGACATAATCGGCGAACTAATGACAGGACGGCGTTAAGTAATGAGTGTAATGACCTAATTGTACGTCATTGTTGTTACTCGACGGCGACCATACATAAGTAGCAATGTATTTGTATAATATAAGCCGAGAGCTTGGCGTGGACACGATTGACATGATCCTAGTTTTTTTTTTTTTACGAAAATAAAACGTGGCAAAGGTCGTAAGGTGCTTAATCCTAACTAAAATTATAAATGCGAAAGTGAGTTTGCTTGTTTGTTATGCTTTCACGTCTTAACCACTCAATCGACCATTGTAAAATACATACATGTTGACAGGATCACAGAAAAGAACCTTTTAAGTTTATTTCATACATAAAAAATACTATTTTCGACGACTGTTCAAATCTACATTAGCACGAACAAAACCTCGGATAGAAGCTAGTAATTAATGTTTTAAAAGTCATGATATTCGTGTATTTTGAGTGAGAGAATGTCGTTATCCGTTATCCTTATTTAACTTGCATACAATAAATGTTTTTCTACTACAATTGTATGTAGGAATAATACGAAATTTGTAAAAATTTGTCAACGTTCTATTGTGTATTATACAAATATTGTATATTGGTAGACGTAAGGAGCGTGAAGTATGACGAATAGTGACTTATAAATAAAGGCTTTGACTCGTCGATGGTGTATAAAAAAAACTATGTAACACTAAACAAAAACAAACGCATGTACGAAGCATCTTAAAAATAGATTCGAAAAACATACAAAACAAATTTCTGACATTTTTCAAAGACGACGCTTATTTCTTCTATCTGTCATTATTTGTAATTGTTTTCGCTTTAAATTTTTATTCCAATTTCTTCACTTACATGTGATGTAATTTAGATATTGAATACATAATACATACTTTTCTTTATATACAAACAAATGGGTTAGTCGTATACTGAAACAAATGTTGGCGAAGTTAATATTTTAATTAGTACTACTTTTTTAAGAATGTATGTGAAAGCTGTAGATTTCTTTGGAGTAAAAATAAAAGAAAATCGGTTAACAAACATAAGAGACATTAGTAAATATATACAGATATTAAAAGAATCCCAACTAAATAAGTTACTTCCCTAGAGGTCCTAGTTAAAATATAATATATCACTACATATTGTAAAACAAAGTCGTCGGCCGCGTCTGTCTGCCTGTCTGACTGTCTGTATGTTCGTGATAAACTCAAAAAGGACTGAACGGATTGCAATGCGCTCCTCACTAATAGATAGAGTAATACGTGAGGAAGGTTATAGGTATACAATTTGTCAAGGTTTTGTGTAAATTGGTTGAAATATAACGATAATTGTTGAAAGTGTTGGAAAAAGTCAAGCTGTCTGGGATCTTTCATCGAAAACGCTGTCTAATTCTTTTGAGATATAATAAAACAATGCATAGTGAGATATTCGTCTTTTATAGATCTACAAAAAAAATATTGCTTTAAAATTACTTAAAATTGGTCACATATAATAAGGTATTTGGAAGTCCATTTAGACAGATACGGTATTAATCCTTATCAAATTGAATACATTTGTTACCTTAAGCATTTTATGCACACAAGTGTATATATTTTTATTATCAGGGCAGGACAACGTCCTCCGGGCCTGCTAGTATAACATAAATGTAATTCGTGTTTCATTGCATCTTCCCGATTACACTCTACAGAATCGAAAACTACTATATGTGTTTGTTTATTTAAAAATGTGTATAAAACTGGACACATAGTAACTACACTGATTATAAAGCGCAGGTTCTATAATTTAACAGTCCGAACAATTTCCTAATCGCAATGTAACATCGCCATATGAGTACGAGTGAAGGACGCGGTTCGCTTGCGAGAAACGAAACAGAAGAACTCCACGCGTCTCGATCTAAAGATAAACGGACCTCATAATGGTCCACAGCCTGCAATACTCGTACAAAACGTTTGCTCGTCAAATTTTAATTAGCGAATTTATAATCAGGTTATGATTTTTGTATGTCATATTTGGCCTGCAAAAATATTAATCGAAGCGTTTCAAGAATGCGCCTTAAACGAAACGAGGCTTTGGTTTGTAATTTTATATGTTTTCTTTTGATGTCCAATGTCGAATACAATTTAGAAGGTACTAGAACATTGTGCTCTGTAACTTTTTATGTCGTATGGTGTCGGTGCGCATGTTGATGGGGTTTTTCAACTTGGTCCTAAAAATAGTTGATATCTTATCGTGCCTGCCTGTGATTGTTTTTGGATTTAATTATACTTTTTTTTCAAAGTTTCTTAATAATAAAACATCCCACTCACTGTCGATCCTGTCCCCTGTCGAGGAGAACTGAAGAAATATACCAATTAATGGGCGTAAACTACATCTAGATTCAAGAAAATCATTTCTGAACTGCACAATTCATTACGTCGTGTGGGGTTCGAATCCACAATACTCTGTACTGTGTAACTTGGATATTAAATCTCACACCATTGCACTATATACATGTCTTTGTAACTCCAACTTTTATATAATTGTATTGTCCGTGTACTCGATGCAATAAAAATATTTTCTTTCTTTCTTCTGTTCCCATTATTACAGTTAATACTAGATATTTCCAAATACATACAAATGTATATTTGATACTCCGATTATGTGTGGAAAAATGGAAAACGTGTACTAATTTGACATAAGAAGTATTTCACGTTAAAAGGATAATGAAAAAACGTTAGTCCTCGCCAAGCTGACGGACAGATCTGTATGTAGTTGCCATGAACACAAAATTTGGTATATATATGTATAGTATTATATTATAATGTATAACATCTGAATCGACTTAAAGATGAACAGATGCCGATATTCGATTCCTATAATAATATCTACGTGTTTTGTATTAAACTCTTAACTGTAATATTAGTCACAAGACAAAAAGTAGTCCGGTGAAACTGTAGAGGCCTTGCCAGGCCAACAGTGTAGGTCAGTTCGAAAAAAAGAAAAAATCGCTAGCCAAAATTTGCGTCTATATTCAGAGCGGACAGAAAGATTGACCAGAATTGTAGGTTCTCAAATTCGTCCATCTATACATATAATAAGAATGTATATCCAACGTGTCTGTACTTTTTTGATTTTTGAGAAAAAAGTTGTTGCAAGTATCTTGGAATAGGTAATAGAATCCATTTCGATCATTTTTAGAAATGTCTGTCTATCTGTTTGTTTGAACAGACATCACTGTATTCAACATAATTGCACTTCTAATAGATACATATGTCGTACATAGTAAATTTGTTGAATTGTTTAGGTGGGATAAGGGTAAGATGATGATGACTTCAGAAAAATTCGAATTTCAAATACGAATACCTAATTAAATATGTAAACATAGTAAAAAAAATAAATGATGTTTTCACATTCATATGTAGTAGAGCTAGAATTAGGTATAATATGAAGGAAATTCAAGAACTCACCTTCATTATCGTCCACTTCACGTGAAATTGCACCACATATTTTATAATCGTAAGCTCAAGTTTTTCTAAGCGTAACTTGTTTGTAGGTTTGCTTATTCCAATGACTACATGTTAGATGAGATTATTGAGAAGCGAGAATATATGCCAAATAAATAAAATATTAAAAAATCCAGCTCTTGTCCAACCAGTCGAGAAATAAAAATTTCACCCAAATCATATCATTTCGTTCGTTACTTTGAAACTTGGATTTTAATGTTTTTTTTTTTATTAAAGTGACTTTTATTGTTGTTACAATGTAATATTTCTTTGTAGTTTCTGACGGTAAAAGTGCCCCGCGGGATTTTTATGAATGTAAATTAATTAATTGCAGATATTTATGAAGACGATTTCATAAGTTAAACTTTCACATGATAAAAAACAATCAACGGTAGAAGTGAAATCTAAAAAAATGATAATATATTCATATAACCGATACCACTAAACAATATACCACGTTGGTTATGACGCCTTCTCCCAAGACTTCGTAATACGCAGGTACACACACGCACACACAAATACAAAAATACACACATGCAACGATCAGACCACAGCAACTATTAGTGCAATATATAATTAACAGATAGCGAATATAAAAAACACTATATAATGTATTCTATTTCATTCCCTCTCGCGTTAAATCTTATAGATATATCGCACCCTTAATAAAGTAAGGGCACATATCGAATTTTTAGATATTGTAGTTTTTGCAATAGAAGGGCTTATTATAAATAGTTCCACAAGGTATATCTCACAGAGAGAGCAAATTTTCATAGCAATGACGTTGTAAATCAGGGAGTAAGGGCTAATTTTGCAAAAAAATTGTGTTCGTCGATTTGTTTTTTGGCGTTTCCCAAAAAACTACTTTTCTAAGTTAAGCTTTTACTTTACTAAGGGTGCGATATATGTTTGTGTCTTTTTCTTCATTTCATTGACCTGTAAATCACAAAGAGGCTAAAGAAGATTTCACTTTGACGCTGTGAAATCAAATTCATACAAGCTGAAAAAGATTTTTCACATAAGCATCTTTTTTTTGTTGAACGTAATTTAAAATCTCTGATATCTTTTAAGATTTCGATTGAAATTATATGCTGTTAAACGAAATTTTGATTTACATTAAATGTCTAGTGTAATTAATATATTTCTTATTTTGTTGATTATGGAACAAAATAAAATGTACATTTCTGTAGTACATTATCTTTTTTTTATACATTATAGGTTAGCGTTTGCTCACAATCTCATCTGATGTTAAATGATGATGTGGTCTAAGATAGTAGTCACGCTAAACCTGGAGGCCAGAGGGAGACTGGCTTTCAAGTGCAGCTGCCGGAACACGCCAACAGGTTCTCAGCGACAGATTTTAAACTTGAAGGTGGTAGTTAGCCAGGCAGACATAGAACAAGCCCGTACCACCATGCTATGGTTTCATCACGATGTTTTCCTTAACCGAATACTAAGACTCAGTTGCTAGGATTCGAAATTACGTCTTTCGACGCTGTGTCCGAACACACTACCAATTGAGCCAAAATTCCGTTGTACGACTATTAGAATGCATACATTTTTCACTATTTTACGAGTATATAAATACTAGAGATTTCCCACGGCTTCGCGCACGTTTCTTACGCAGTAATTATTTATATAAATAAAATAATATTATATATAATATTTTTATTTATAAATATCCATTATTCACTCTTACTCAGCAATTTCATGGTTGAATTTCCAAAAATCCTTCCTTAATGTTCACTTGTAATGTATGTATCCAAATTTACCGCATGCAAATTTTTATGGCCCTAGTCCCAGAAGTTTGGACTGTGCGTTGTTATATATCAGTCGGTCGGCTATTCTTTTGTATATAATTTCATATATTATATTATCATCTCATCTACAGGAACTCGGACTGATCGGGATCGAGTCAAAATCACTGTATACTACGGAAGTTTTGTGGAAGGACCCCGAGGTGGTGGCCATTACTTATACTCGTCGCAACCGTGTTATCCGACGACTGGAAGCTGCGACACCTTGTTGTCCACCATCATGTTGACATCAATCATACCTGGACGAGGCCACAAGGACTATCCTGGACATTATCCTTTGTTAATTGATTGTTTAATTGTTAGTTAATAAACAGTTATCTAAACCGTCCGGGAGAAATTCTGTAAACGTTACTGAAAAAAAAAATTTTTTTTCAAACTGTCTACACTGTTGACCTGGCAAGGCCTCTACAGTTTTATCGGATTATTAAGAGGAGCGCTTAAGGCACTCACCCGATTTTATATAGGACTGATTTTTTTTTTGTTTTTTCGGAGTGACCTACTCTGTTGGCTTCGTCAGGCCTCTACAGTTCCGCCGGACTACTGGACTGAAAATCGTGTCAAAACCCGTTCCGTAGTTAAGATGATCTAAGGGAACATAAGGGGAGACGCGAAAAACAATTTCGTTTTATAATATTTACAGATACTAAAAGTCAATTTAAATCCAATAAACATTATCGCAATAACCCTCAAATGCAAACATGATCCCCTTCAACCTGTCGTCGGCCCCGTGGGGCGCAACCCTCCGCGCTCTGTCGCATCGCGAACGCCGCGCGTCCCGTCCGCTTCGATCACCCCACCGACCACCCGTGGGATATTATCTAATCCGAATTAACTATTATAAAAAAAAAAAACGCTCTCTATTTAGCGAATGCACCCCGAGATAACGGTATCCGTCAATGATTGGGATTACATAAAGTTAATTCTGTCCCGTGCCGGACGACCCCAAATCTTTTGAGTGTTTTTTTTTTTATTGTGGAAATGTCTTGTCAATCATGGTTACTTTAGCGGAAGATTTAGTATGTTGGCCTTTTATTTCGGAGTGGGAGTTGTAATATCAATTTATTATCGAGATGTAAACATTTATGGGGTCAGTAAGAGTTGTGAGAAAGATAAGTGATAACGTATTATTATAATTAGCTTCTAATTTAAATTAATGTAATGTAAATATAGCATTATATTTTGAATTATTGAATAGTAGAAATCGTTGACGTTGGTTACAGAAAAATTATCAAATTCTAAATATACATATCTACCTGTGCTTGCAAATTGTTCGGGCGGTTTTGTTTACATACTTCCCACACAATTTTTATGTAGTTATTATTTTCGTTTAGTTATTTTATTTAAAAATGAAAATATAATATCTAAAAATATTAGTTATAATTTAGACTTCTCTTGTACAAAATTCCATTGGAATCATTTGAGGTAAAACACGATTTGAATTGGTAGTAACTTGCTTTGTAAAATTTCTATAAAATGCTGGCATTTCTCTTTGATTTTTTCTTACCATTCCTAAAAGTATTGATCATTCCTAAATCCTATCAATTGGGAAAAGACAAAAAAATCCAGTCTACAAAATTTATTAACCACATATTAATAATTGGTATTCTTTGTAGTAAATATTAATAAAAAAAAATAGATTATAATTAGATATGGATCTTGATTCTCCTAAGTTTTTTTTTTTTTTTTATGTTATAGGGGGCAAACGAACAGGTGGGTCACCTGATGGTAAGTGATCACCGCCGTCCATAGACACTAGCAACACCAGGGGAGTCGCAAGTGCGTTGCCGGCCTTTTAAATATGTGAGCCTCCGGCGCTCTCACTGACCGAACGAAACGCAACAGTGCAAGCACTGTCACTTCACGTCGGTTTTCTGTGAGAGGGTGGTACTACCCCGGGTGAGCCGACCCATTCATGCTGAAACCAGTAACAGCTTCAGCGTAGCTCTACCACCTACAACTTATTTGCCACTATTATTGGTGTTACACAATTTTTAGTGTTCGCGACGCCACATAACCTAACGAACGGATTGTATGCAAAATAAACTACTTTTTTAGTAGTCACTAAAATCCAAACCAACCGTCAATAGGACAGATGTCCTATTCAAGATCAATATTAGGTCGCTATTTCTTAGGTAAAATTGGAATGCATCTTATACTAGTGTTGATCATTAATCCCTATTCACACTGGATTGTACACGATAGCGATAATTCTGTTGTATTACAAAAGAACATGAAATGCGCAGCTTATAAAAAAAATATATTCAACTATTCTATCATTGAAAGAAATAAATAATAAGAATTAACTAAACTCATCCATCAAAGTACGTGTATTATTATCCCCCTGATGATAATAAAATTAAATGAAGAACTGTGATATTTACACGACCATCATTCGCACATTTGCGATCCTCGTAAAACTATAAACACTCATTGAACAACAATAGAGTACAAGTGGACATAGTGTCGGCTTGTCACCGCATCTGTTGGCAAATAAACAAGCTATTAACATATCCAGTTTAAAAAGATCCGTCTATCCCCATTCATATCAAAAACTGTTATAGGTACAAAATGACAGTCAGGGGTCAAAGACTGGTCGCGGTTGGGACAAGTGTTAAAAATATATTAACTTGTTGCACATAAATAATGACGTAATTGGGCTGTGGAATCACAATATTGTGGTTTGTGTTTACAGACTATCTTTATCCCGTTACTATGCTTACGGGTTTTGATAATATAGACATTAATAAATATTTTTATTAAATTATTAAGACCAATGGATAGACGCCTTTTAATCACAACATTTCGTACTTTTTCTATTCTTCAACTTACATTAGATATTATAAGTAAAATAATGGTAATTGTAGATTTTCCTTCAAACCCTTCCTACGCTAACTACATATGAAACATTTTACAATACCAACACAGATAGTACTTTTTAAATGTAGAGATAATAGAACTAGCCATAAATTAATATTATTATATTTCCGTAGTACTCGCTATATATATAATAAGTATATTTTATTGCGACCATGCATGTGAAAGTTTATGGAGATAGTTGGAAGGCTCTTATTCTTTCACGCAAAAATTACTGAATGAATTTTGGTAAAACTTTGCAGAACTGTAGCTTATACATTAAAATAACACATAAGCACATGAAGATATTGTTTATATTAATGTCAAACAAACCGAAAAAAAATCTTGTCATGTAGAAGTTACCTTAACGTGCGCAGCATAAACCGGTAGGCCTGTTTAACAGTGCAGACGGGTGGTGAGTGCTTGCATAGGCGCGTGCATTCACATTGATACTAGCGGTATGGCATCTATGTACATTTGAACTATACGCACCCGTGCAAGCATCCGCACCCGCCTGCACTCTGAAACAGACGCTAGAGTAAATATAAAGACTCTATGATGTCATAATTTACAAAGATACAAATGGATCGCATGGTGGTACGGCTTTTTCTGCATGGTGGTAGGGCTTTTTCTAAGTCCGTCTGTCTATCTACCACCCTCAAGTTGAAAATCTGTCGCCAAGCACCTGTTGGTGTGTTCCGGCAGCTGCACTTGCGAGCCAGTTCCACTCTAGGTTAAGAATGACTTACCATTTTAGACCACATCATCATTTAATATCAGATAAGATTGTGGTCAAAACGTTTACCTATAAAGTATAAAAAAAAATGTAGACGAAATCGAAAGAGACCGTTAGAATGTTCATAATTGTCATGTATATATGAAATACGCCTTATTATCTATATCTTTGGAAATAACTAAATTTTACAATACTCAAAGTTATGTTTTATTGTATACTAGCAGGCCCGGCGGACGTTGTCCTGCCCTTATAGTAAAAAAATGTATACTTATGTGCATGAAACGCTTAAGGCGGCTTGACTTTTTCCGATTCTTTCAACAATTAGCATTATATTTCAATCAATTTACAAAAAACCTTAACAAATTATATACCTAAACCTTCCCCGTGAATGACTCTATCTATTAGTGAAGATCGCATTATAATCCGTTCCGTAGTTTTTGATTTTATCGCGAACATCTAGATAGACAGACGCGGCGGACGTCTTTGTTTTATAATATGTAGTGATAATAAATAATAAGTACGTAATTCACCTAATATTAAAGTCGTCACTTCAGCCTTATAGTTATTTAACACATAACTTAAATAAGATCGTGATTTTAACTGAGATTATTGATACCTATTCCTGAAAACTAAGTTCGGACGGCTTGTATAGTGTTCCAATCGGAACACCCTATCACAAGATTTGCAGTTGAATCCTACATAGCTTGAACCAAACTTTAACTCACCCAAATTGCCAAATTAAGTTCTCAAATTTTCATTTCAGTTAATTTTGTATAATTTGTCTTATTATGTCTCATAAGTTGTATATATCTCCTCCTTTACTTTCTAATTAACATTGAAAATAAGTGAATTGGGGTGACATGTAATTTAATGTGGAATTACAGTGGTTTACTACAGTCCAGCAGGTGCCCGTTCGCGGACACGCGCACCCTTTGCGCACGCGCGCGTGCGTCGTTTTAGCCTTAGGACCATCCAACGTTACTATAACAGTTTGAAAATTTTAAATATTTAAAATAACTGGCTTTTCAATAAATTTGATATTGAACTGTAGATTATCATATTAGGTATGTATTTTGTGTTGTAGTTTTTTTTTTGTTTACATTTTTGTGTATAAGTGTAGGTGACCGTGTGAACAATACGATAGACGTCACCTTTAAGATAAAATAATATATAATACTATGTCATATCTTTGTCATGTCTATCTTTAATTTAAATAAAATGTTTGTTTTCTTTGTTAATGATTGTTATCTTAAACCAACACCCTCAAGTTAGCTAAAGTCAGCATTTTATTCAAAAAAAGTATGCACGTACTAAATACCTTTTTTCTATTGTTAGTGTCGTTTTTTCTACAAACGTAGAATAAGGCGAAAGATAAAATTTTTGAAAAGATTTTTATCTTGCTACGCCAAAGAAGTATAACTTCTAACGCGTGTACATAAGTACACACTACCGTTTTTTAGTTAGTTTTTCAATTAACAACGTAAATTTCTGCTCCGCTTGTAATTATTTTTAATCTAATAGTAAATAAGCTTACTGAATATTAAATAGTGTTTAAATTAATGTTCGTGTAGAATACCTGTCGGTCCAGTGTTGTTTCCTAGTTAAAAGCAACAAACATAACATGGAATCTTTACAAGAATCATTATCGGAACTAATGGTGACGTTTCATGAAAGGATGGCGAACTTCGAAGCTGAACTCCAGAAAGTACCCAGCACTACTCCCAGCACCGCGAGCCTTTCTTCCGACTTTGTAACATTTAAATCTTTTATTGTGGAGGCTCTGGGGTCTCTCCATCGCCAGATGGAACTGCTTGCTAGGACAGTCGACAGTCTGGAGATGCGGTCACGGAGAAAAATACTTTTACTTCACGGTGTTGCAGAACAGAAAAATGAGTCAGTTGCAGATGTAGTTATGAAGGTCATCAAGGATAGTCTAAAAATTTCAGACTTTACATACACTGATATTAGACGGTGCCACAGGATGGGGCGTCCTTCATCAATTCAGAAACCCAGACCGATTCTTCTAAAACTCCAAAGTGTAGTGATCCGGGATAAGTTGTGGTTTAGTAAAACAAAATTAAAAAACACTGGTGTCACTCTGTCCGAGTTTCTTACTAAAGCGCGGCACAATATATTTATGTCAGCTCGTGAGAGATTCGGAGTGGAAAAGTGTTGGACCCGAGAAGGACATGTCTTCGTTCTAGCACCGGATGGAACTCGTCACCGAATCACTTCACTCGTGGATCTGAATAAATGCAAGCCCGAAGATTCTGTTAAGCCAATGGTTCCCACGAAAACTGTCACAAAAACTAAACGGGCTACCTCTAAAAAGTAACCCTAGCTATCAAGTTCTTAAAACTGTCTTAGTTATAACATTAAATAGCTTAGTTTTATTTCTGACACTTTGTCTACATTAAACTTGTGTATTATTATTTTTTATACTTTATTGTCAACTACCTTCTTCTAATGATTCGTGATATGATTGTTCTTGTTTAAGACCCGTGTACACTTGATTATGTTTGTGTGCATATCTCTGATTATTTAGTTAGATATTTATCATAAAAGACCACTTCAATCTGTTACGTTTTGTATCCGTTATGATTGTTTTAATCAAAAAATCATAACCGATTGAATCTGTTGTGTTGCGACTCATTAGAAAAAGATAATTGTATCATATATATGTCAGCTTTTTCTTTTGTTGTAAAATATGATTTATTAATTTCTTATATATTAACATTCAACTGGCCGATGGATGAATTTATACGTCGATTAGTAAGATTGTATTTTAGTGAAAGTTATATAACTTGATATTTATTTTATTTAACTATATTATTTTATAATTAACTATATTGTAACTCTAATACTACATAATGACCGATTCACATTGCTACAGTGACAGTGATAGTGACACTGGCGATTTATTATCATGTAATAATGATAGTGACAGTTTCCATAGCATGCCCACACTGGCTGAAACTCTCGAGTTTCAATTTTCTTATGTTACCAAAAACTTCAATGTTATTCATATAAATGCACAAAGCATTCCAGCGCACTTCCCTGATATGTTAGCGAGTTTTGATAGCAAAAATATTCATGCAATTCTTGTCTCTGAGTCTTGGCTTAAACCATGTCTCCCCTCTACCTCTTACTCCCTCCCTGGGTTTCAGCTAATTAGAAATGATCGCGAGAAGGGGGCTGGTGGTGGTGTCGCCATATATTTACGTACACGCATTCCTTTCTCAATTATCAGTATGTCATCACAGCCACCTCCCTCAGACGGAGGCGAGTATCTCTTTTTGGAAATTGAGCTTCAACGCACGAAACTTCTTCTCGGTGTTTACTATGAATATTCTCCCTCTCAGTGCCACACACCATTTTCCAAACTCTGTACCCTCGTTATTGGACTTAGCAATTGTTACTTCCATTAACCATGTCATGAAGCATGGTCAATGCTCAGCTGATGCGTTTTCATATCACGATCTAATTTACCTCTCTTATAACATTCGCCCTCCTAAAGACAGACCTAAAATTCTTTACAGCGTAACTTTGGAGGTATAAATCTTGAGATGCTTTGTGAAAGTACCAGAAACATTGATTGGTCTCTTCTAAAAATTCTCACATGATAGATGAAAAACTACAAATATTTAACTCAAAGATACTTCAGCTTTATGATAACTATGCACCGATACGCCCTATAAAATTAAAACATTTTCCATCACCGTGGCTAACAGACAACATCAAAGCAATTATGCATAAAAAAGCAGTGGCGAAAACTAGATATAAATGTCATTCAAACCCTTCAAATTGGCAAAAATATGTGGCTGCACGTAACCACTGTAATAAAATATGCAGAGATGCCCAACGCCGATATATTCATGAATCTGTTGTAACTGGTAACCCAGCAAAAGTCTGGAAATTTCTTCGAAAATTAGGTGTTGGTAAATCTCGTCAAATTACAACTCCCAAAGACGTAAACATCGAACTACTTAATAAACATTTTCTTCCTCATCGAACGTTGATTGCAAGTGTAAAGGCTACCACACTGCAGCATCTCTTTTCGCTGTTAAAACCTGAATATCCCGTTTTTGAATTTGCGCAGATATCAGTTGCTGATGTTAAATCGTGCATCTCGACAATTACTTCTCATGCTGTAGGAAGTGACGACATCAGTCGTAAAATGATTATATTAATTCTAGAAGAAATTCTTCCTATACTATGTCATATTTTAATTACTCTTTATCGAGTGGTGTTTTTCCATCTGCCTGGAAAGATGCTTATATCATACCTATTCCGAAAAAATCTCATCCCGTGTTGTTCTCTGAGTATCGGCCTGTTTCTATATTACCATTTCTCGCTAAAGTTCTAGAACGTCTTGTTTACGTTCAGTTAAACTCTTTTCTATGCAAAAATAATCTTCTGAATCCTTTTCAGTCAGGTTTTCGACCTGGTCACAGTACCGCAACAGCACTGACACATATAACCGATGACATTCGGTCAGGTATGGAGCTCGGTAAATTAACGGTTCTTGCTTTGCTCGATTTCAGTAATGCATTCAATACCGTAGACTTTGACATACTACTTGGTGTGCTTCAGTCTCTTAATGTATCTTCATTGGCTAATGACTGGTTTCGCAGTTATTTAACTGGTCGTCGTCAATGTCTTCGTGTCGATGAAATATTTTCTTCTTGGTCAGTGACTTCTATTGGCGTACCACAATGGGGGAGTGTTGTCTCCGTTACTTTTCGGAATTTTCATAAATACTATATCCAACAATTTACTTTCCTCTTACCATTTATATGCTGATGACTTGCAAATATATTCACAAGCTTCCATTGATAACCTGCCACATGCTATTGATATTATAACAGTGATCTGACACGCATTAGGACTGGAGTAAAGCATATGGCCTTAGATGATCCTAATAAAACCCAAATCATCATAATTGGCAGCCCTAGGATGACTGCAAAGATCGATAAAACACAACTCCCACCCATCGGCTTTGATGGCACTACTCTTCCTATATGTGACAAAGTCAAAAATTTAGGAGTTTATATTGACAAAAATTTATCTTGGGGGCCCTCAGCTTCATGAAGTAAGCAGAAAAATATTTGCGTCTTCCGGTTGCCTAAGAAGACTCCGGAATTTTCTTCCTATTACTACTAAATTTCGCTTGCACAAACCCTTCTCCTTCCAGATTCTTGATTATGCTGATACTTGCTATCTAGATCTTACCGAGCTCAACTTGATAAACTGGAACGACTACAAAATTTTATGTATTAGTTCATATTTGGTCTACGTAAATTGATCGCATATCAGAATCTCGAACTAAGCTGAAATGGCTCCCTGTGAGGCTTCGTCGGAATGCTCGCATTCTTTTCTATTATATAGTACTCTTTTAATCCCGTCGCTCCTTTTTACCTAAAAAATCGTTTCAAGTTCTTATGTGATACGCATACTCGAGATTTAAGATCAGCAGATAATATTATTAGAAGTACCGGCTCATTCCACTAATTTTCGTGCAAAATCCTTCACAGTTCAGGCTGCCCAATTATGGAATGCCCTACTGTT
>JAQQSE010000265.1:0-380193 GCA_035772565.1 Antheraea assamensis
CCTCTGTCCTACCAAAAGAAGATTATGTCTGGTTAGCTAGAGTGTTTTTCTCTCCGCCCCCGTTGGACACCATTCTGTAGGCCTTGATGCATCGTAATGCTCATTCGCGCAATATAATAATTCGATTTTCTGGGATTATTATCAAAAAACCAGGCGAGCACTAAAATACGCAACATCACTAATGATTTCTAACACATCATAACAAGTATACAGAAGCTTCCACACATAGTAATCGGATGTTAAGAGAAAAAAGGAAAATTACAAAAACTCACAAAAAAACACCCCTCGACACTAACATAAGCAAGTTCACAAATGAATGAAACTCAAGCGCTGCGTCGCTCAAAATATATACATTAAAAGTCTAGAACCATTTAGGACCCTCACCACCGAGAAAAAGAGACAAAAGCATTACTACATAACTAATTCACAGGATGCTAGAAAGAGTAAATATAAATTTATTGTTCAAAACATAACGAGTTTCACGCGCCGTTTACGTCATTTTTCTACTTCCGATTAAATTCAGTAAGTTCTCTTTGCACTTAGGTTAGGAGATATCAGTAGTTCCCGTTTTCTTAAAATATTATATTTAATACTTCTAAATAAAATTGTGACTTTAGCATACCTCTTAGTTAAAATAGATATTAGGTCATGACATCTATAATTTAACTTTATAAATATAGTGTTATATAAATTTACAAATATCGCAGGTTTGGGAGGTGTTTCTAGTAGATATAACATCAAAATAAATTTCACTGTTATTTATTTTCTAACAATTACATATGAAATGGTGTGGTTCTTTGACCACAAAATAAGTAAAACAACAAGAGGTTATAATTTATCATTTACAAATTTCAAAGGCACATATAAAGATATTCCAGTGCATATTTAAAACAATGAAAAAATGTCTTCAGTTTTATAGAATTATTGTTGAGCCTAGTGAAGTAGTACTGAATATATTAACATTTTCAAATCCTTCAAGTAATATAGGAGCAAACAGTATAGAATCGTATTTTAATGCAAACTTTACTCGTGGAAGCTCGAATACAGATTTCAAATTTACTTTATGTTAGTATATTTAGGATATCATCAAAAGATAATAACTATGTTGCTTTGTTAATTTATTCTTTACATCAATAGATGTATAAATTCTAGCCACGTGATTTAAAAACATTTTCATTTACACACATTTTGATCTAATTTAAGCTTTTAAGGATTCTAATACAGAAATCATAACGGTTATCCAACATGCCACATTTGTTATTTTTTATTGACCTAAAAAAGGTACACGTGAGCAGATGGTAGAAATATCTTAGTATAGTTCGTATAATAAATTCACGTGTTCTAAATAAATAAATAATCATAATACACATTCTATTAATAGTATATAATAATTTATTATATTACATAATTTTTGACATAAATTTCCCATTTCCAATTTCAAATTTCCAATTTCAAAAAAGTTTTACTTAATCACATACTTGTACTAGTATAATTAAGTATTTGAACAATACATACTTATTAGAGATTAAAGTAATATTCTGAGAAAAAAATCTTTAGTATAAAAATTGTACTCAAACGAGAAAAAGATAGAATCAGATCACGGATCATGATAAGAGCTATTCTATGCTAATATTATAAAGATTTAAATTTGTGACTTTGGATTAGAAGTATTTATGAAGTCTGACTTAAATGGTTTTTTTCACTAATAGAAAACAAGCTTCAGTCAACATGTTTACTGTTTTAAATTCAGATTGATAGCGTATAGTTTTGAGATGGTAATCTTTGGAACGACTAATGAAATTCTCAAAACTTTTCAATTATAGTAAGCACGTGCGAACTCATTGTGATAAGTCATATTTTATTTTTTATATTGTGATGCCTAACTGTAAAAAGTCGAAGGCTATTATCATAAGGAGTTAATTTTTAGAAGGTAATCGCTGGAACTACTCTTTCATTTATAATTATTTTATAATAAGAAACTAAATTATTCTATACCCGAGTATAAGGAGTATATCTAATACTTGCAATTTCACACGGTTTCACACGCCTTTTTATGTTGTAATTATTTTGACTCTTATTTTGTATCTATATACATATATTAAACATTCTGACTGACTGACATAAAAGTAACGAATTTCATACGAACTTTTATTTTCTTTTTCACCACCTTACGGTGTTGCATTTCAAAAAGCATTCCTTAGTGCCACGCAAGAACCACATATGCATATTTTCTCGGCCCAAACTTTAGTAGTTTTGGTCTGTGCGTTGATATGTCAGGCGATTACTCCTCTTAATATATATACGTGTAAATCATTTTCTTATTCAGTATAATACACAAGTATAAAACATGATTGTTTGTTTAAAAACATGTGAATTACTTAGTTGGACAAAGCAATAATGAACTTTGAGATTAAAACGCTTATGGTGTCTTCGGACAAGGGTCTTGCGACAGTAATAAACTCATACATAATCAATCAGTATTATACTGCGGTCATTCGTTCCATAAAACTTATCGGACATTCGGCAATATGATAGAAAAACTCATGTCAAATCTTACATTCGTATAATGCATACATGTTGCCAATTAGTGACATTCCACAAAATGTTAGGAATTTTAATTCATCTGTGGATTTTGTCGTGGTATAAATAGATTAGACTAAAATAATACGCATATAAGTCTGTACTGTATTTAATGGTTGATAGAGAAAACAAAGGTGTACATTAAAAGTTAAGCGATCAAAGACATAGTACCTACTGAATATATAAAATTACATGTACATTTTTCCTTGATGTTAATCGTAGGTATATATTTAACATAAAACGCCTCTTTATTTAAAGACTATAGTTTTGAAATGCTGAACAAATGACTAAACTATGATAAATCTACGATCCAGGTAACATGGTAGTAGTTAATGATCGAAATACGTATCGCACTATTATGTTTTCGTCACTACAATGCATCCCAATTCTCATTAGTCGCCCATAAACATGATTCACTTTAATGAATAATATTAAATCTTTTGTTTTTTATTTACTCCTGGGGATTCAGTTTGTTCTCTACAAATTTAATGTATATAGATACCCGGGATTTTTGGGGATTTGGAACAATTGACATTGGCAATGCTAAATGTATATAATAAAATGTCAAGCCACTAATATATTTGAATGAAACAAACAAACATCGCAGTAAATCTTTATTATCTAACA
Source organism: Antheraea assamensis (assembly GCA_035772565.1). NCBI lineage: Eukaryota > Metazoa > Arthropoda > Insecta > Lepidoptera > Saturniidae > Antheraea > Antheraea assamensis. The sequence goes on from JAQQSE010000265.1 coordinate 3,208, forward strand.
AGTCTCAGGAAAAGTGCGTGCCGGCATCCTTTATATTCAATGTCGTAGTATTTCTCGTAGAAGTCTTGAATTAGTTCCTCAACCTGTGAAAATGTCAAATGATATCTTACAAACGAAATGTGATGTATGCTCGGAAATCGCTCACGAACCATTCATAGAATGCTACGAATGTGAGATCAGCTTATGCACAAATTGTTTTGCGTCAGGGAAAGAGATTGGCGAGCACAAGAATGACCATAAATACGCGGTACGACGTAACGATTTGCCGCTATTTGAAAACTGTAATTGGTCAGCGAAAGAGGAAAGCAAATTATTAACAGCGCTTTCAACATATGGCTTTGGGAATTGGGAAGAAATATCGAAGAATGTTCACACACGTTCCAAGTTAGAATGTCAGGAACATTACAAGAAATATATATAGAGAATGTACAGTACAATGATTTGAAATATTACCGAAACTAGAGAATCGTTATTCCCCAAACCTGTTATACCATTTCTGTACAACTCTGATGTAGTTTCAAATCCACCAAGAAACAATAGTTCCGATCAACATTTAGCTGGTATACTGCTTACCGGTCAGAGTTGAATTTAGTTATGACCACAATGCAGAAAGTATTTTCAACATGGAAGATAGCCATTCTGAAGATGATGATAATGATTGTACCGACTTATTGAAAGTGGCATTACTAAATGCATTGAACACACGCCTCAGAGAAAGACATAGAAGGTACAAAATAATCCAGAACCATGGTCTTATAATGCCTAATAAACTTGTATCATGGATGCAGAAGTTTGATTTGACTATGACAAGACAAAAAGCAGAAAGGCTACTCTGCTTTATGCAATTCATGACTGGAATGCAGTTTGATGCGTTTATTGAATCGATAAGTCTAGAGTATGAACTAATACAGAGGATATCAAGGTTGTCCGAGTATCGTAGGAATGGTATAAGAACACTTTATACAGCAAAATTATACAGGCAACTGAATAAAGAGAATGATTTGGTTGTAAAGGAACAGAAATATGCCACATCGGTATGTGGAAAAAGTTTGACAGTCAATCACCAATTAAAGCCAGTAATTTGTTTGGTAAAAACAATCAGCTATGAAGTACAAGAGGACATCAATGCCTCTGGAAATTGTTGATTTACCAGGCTTCAGCCGCCTTACGGACCCTGAAAAGATATTGTGTTCCAACCTGAGATTAATTCCAGAAAACTATTTGGAAATCAAAGAACAATTAATCAGTCATAACAGTAAGATGGGGTCACTTAGATTATTGGATGCAAGAAGAATAGTGAAAATTGATGTCAATAAAACTAGAAAGATTTATGATTATTTATTATATGAAGGTTTTATAACTAAACCATTATAATTATTTTAAAAAAATGTTTTTTTTTTTAATACTTCCAGGGACCAGAATGCTTGTATAAATATACTGTAACTTTATATTCTATGAAGAAAGGGTTATGAATAATTTAAAGAGGTGCATTCCCATAATTTTGGGAATTGGGATATTGTGTAAATTAATCATTTCTGTCAAATGCAAAAATATTTTTTATGCTATTTACTTCTACATGGTACATATACAGCATACCTAGAAATATTACTGCTTTTGCTAGAATATTCCGATTTACGAAATTACCCCATGTTTTTTATTTATTTCAATTACATTTTTTAGATCTTCAAGATAACAAATAAAGTATGTACATAAGAGCAAAACTATCTTCTAATAAAATTAAAATTCTGTTACATTAAAATGGGACAATGGAAAACAAAAAAGAGAAATTTTATGATACACATTTCATTTATAAAAAATATATACTATAGGCATTTTTAGAGTCTGAAAGAAAATAGCATTTCTTTAGAGGCAGATCCGAGAGGATTACATGTGGCACAGGTGCAAATGTTAAAATAGATATGTGGTGTAACTAGAATGGATAAGACTAAGAATGAGTATATCAGAGAAAATTTGAAAATAGCACAGACAAATTGACGAGTAATACATTATCATTGTATGGGCCTGTCATGAGGAGAGATAAATGTCATGGAAGTAGAAAAGTTATAAGTATGAAGGCGGATGGGTATAGCAGTAGAGAAAGACTGAAAAAAGTATGGACAGATTGTATGACAACTGATAGGTGTATAAAAGGTGTGAATACTGAAATTACATTTGACAGGGGAAGGTTGAAGTGTAAAACATATTTTCCTGACCCGGCATAGGTGAGATGAGGGAAAAATGATGATGATAGTATAGAGTTTTTTTATATCCGACATAGATTATATACTGCAGTTGTGTCATGTCCTAGTTACATAAAGAAAATATGACAGACATTCTCATATGAATGCACTTAACAATAAATTGAAAGTGACCTCTTCAGCTTCTCACAGGAATGTAATATTAATGTAACATATTGATACTGTTCTTGTCTTACAATGATTCTAATTACATTTTATCAGGTAGTTCAGAAAACTTTGTTAGTTTTATGTTGCCTTTTTTTCTTGAAATTTATAAATTACTTTAACATCTTGGGTTGGAATAAATGATTTTTTTTTAAACAACTTACTTTGAAACCGAATTTTTGATACAGAAAAATTGCTGGATTTGTTGGTGAACAATGAAGAGTGACATCTTGTCCTGTGCATGTCTATAAATAATAAAATTATTTAATGTTTTTTTTTATATATAATATAGTAAAAGCTTTAGTCATGAAAGTATGTCAAGATGTTTTTTTTTCAACACATTGTGCGAGTCTGGAAAAGTTTCATTTAGCCATTATAGCTATAAAGTTTGATAGTTACCTGGAGTAAATGGTAGAGCATGAAGGAGGCTATCTTCGCGTTTCTCCAACCTGGTCTGGTGAGAATAAACGAAATATACGCGGTATTGTAATCCACGTCTGGAACGAGGAAAGCGCATCCAACCACCAGCCGTTTATATGTGACCACACAGCTGAATTCCGGGTACTGGAGAGCCTCCGTCACTTGTTAAAAAAGAAACAAATTATCTTAAGGACCTGACCATAATTGGACAAATTATTCAAACACAACATTAAGGTTAAAATGGTAAGTTACGTTCTTGGTACATTTCTAATTCTCATTGCAACATCTGTTTCAACGAACAATGCTTAGACTGCTGAGTTTCAGTTCTCGAGTAATTGTTATTATTCACTGATATCTAATAGAACTACTATTCTGTTAGACTTAAGAGAATCATGATATTTAATTACTATCTAAAACCTATTATTCACCTACAAACTGACTGTGGTACTTAGAGCTTGCAGATTCTGTCCAGCCAGACACTTAAAATCCTTAAACAGGCAACGTGATTTTGACTTGTACTTTGTTTTTTTTTTAATATTGAGGATTCCACTTTCAATATCTATACATAGAGATAAAAGTTGATTACCGTCAATACCCGGCCAAAATATCTGTGCGCACATGTTGTTCACTGCGGCGACGTGCTGAGGCCTCACGTACGAGTAGTCTATGGTGGCGCGCGGAGGCGGCTCGTATCCTTTTATATGCCTAATAAATTGATTCCAAACTTTAATAAAACATGTTTCTATTTAAGATTGATTAACTAACATCAAAAGTAGCAACAATCTTTAAAAACCGTCGTCATTGCATTACAGCCAATACGATTATGTGAAATTTTAGACGCCGATTTGTATGGGGGATATGGAATTGTGGGGGTGTTGTTTGAAATTCAGAATTAATTCTTTAAAATGAAATAAAGAACAATATTTGAATTATACGGAGGGGAAACAAATTATTAATGGGTGAATCTTCTCTATATAAATTGACAAAGGGAAAACAGTTAAGAATCTACCTCTCCTGTTTCTCAACCGATTTTTTTAGATATTGGTGAGCTTTGGAGTGACTCAGAAAAAAAAATTGGAAAAAATTTGTTTTTTTCATTAACATTGAAACTCGAAAAATTTATAAATCATGGTCGAATTTCGCCCACGTGGTTGGCCACAATTTATTTATATAGATAGGCATTAGATATTAGTTATTTTACATAGACCGAGGTTAGAATAATTATTAAAACGAATCGACATTTAATTAATAAATATATAGTGTAAAGTGGGAAAATCTAATCATAATGTTTTGCCCCGCCCATTTCGAAATAATGTATTGGTATTCAGTTTACTTATTAGCATGTAATGACACAAAAATAAAATTAAAAAAGAAAGTGAAATGCTAACTTGTTGGTTTTCCTGAGCAATTCGTCGGTGAGAGCGAGCCACGTGGGGGAGGAGTTGGCGTCCCTGCGGATGTAGGGCTTCAGCGTAGTCCCCGAGTACGAGGACCTGAACGGCATCGCTTCAATGTGTGACAGTAGCAGAGTGCCGTAATTCGTGCTCGCTATCGTCCCGCATAGATTGTCCATAAGATACTGGAAGCCATCCCCTTCATAATCACATGAACATCGAATAACGCAATTCAGATATAGAGGAAAAGTTAATTCTATATAAATTTTGGAAAATGCTGGTAATCGTGCAGACAAATCTGTATGAAGTAGAAATCGATAACACAAGACTTGAGCCTAATATGGAGAGTAAGGCTTTTTTTTCGAACCGACTAATGCTGTTGGCCTGACGGTCCTTTACAGTTTCATCGGACTTTCTGGGTGAGCGCTTAACCCTTAATAACCTAGAGTTTCAATTTTGATAACAATCTTTTAAACCGAATGTTCACATTACTATTAGTTTTTTTTTATAGGTTGACTGTACGTATTTTACTGTTGTATAATATTCTTTCCAAGGAAATTATTTTTTTTTCTAAATAAATATCGCCGCGAACAAAGGCTATTCTACAATACATTTGAGAAAAGTATTGTATAAGATCACAATGTACATAAGCCTAACATAAATTGATTGGCAATAAATATTTTATTATAATTATTACGAATAATCCTATCGCTTAAGTCATGCTACCATTAAAGAACTGCTATCGTTGAACTATTTTTTCTTTCTTTTTCATTACTGGCAACCCAGTCCTCTTCAAAGATTATTACTGCCATTTTCACGTGCTAAATTAGTGTCTTCCGTTTTATGCGTTCTTCTCCTTATGAAAATATGTTTCAGCCTTTTAATAATTACGTGTTTGCCTATTCTGGAGTAAGTATCATGTGATAATTTTAATGTTCTAACAAGATGGTGAACCCCTTTGTTAAAACTTTCCATGGAGTTTTTGTGGCATCTCAGAATTCATGCTCCGTGACATTATTTCCCATCCACTTCACTTGTGCGCAATAACCGAACTATTTTTCTCTTAAAACACCACCAAGATTACAAAATTTAGAGTCAAATAACACAAGATTAAGAATAACATATAATATCCACTAAATTAAAGACTGAGATCCCGCCAAAAACTCCTTTTGAACATAATAGATAACTGGTTAAAATATTCACAGTACATCTATTATAATTGCGATATCTATACAGATTATACAAATATCAATATGGCAATTATTCAGGGACCTCAAATAAGAATCGTGTTTTTATTAACATTTTCTTTTACTCTAACGTAAAAAGGAAATAATAACATAAAAAATAAAATAAAACAATAACAAGTACGCGTAAAGGATTCTGAAAGGAATGAAAAAAAAATTTTTTTTGTGAATACATTGTATAATGGAAAGGAACTTTTATTGCAAATTTGACTTGCACTTGGCAATTTGTTTTCACTGCGCAGTGATTTGTCTCTAAAGTTATATGATAAGTGGAGAAAAGACTTACAGATCTTTGAAATCTATCCAGGACTCTCTCTGAACTCATCACGACCTTGGAATCATCGCTTACATAACCACCGAGTAGCTTAACGGTCCTGCACAAAGAAATACATTATTTTCGAACACTGATGATGAAATATCTAGAAGAATCATGAATTCTATACAAACATTGTGCATAAAGTGCAAATAAGGCGTCGCGTCGTGAAGACGCATCGATGTACGAAACATACGCATACTTTGAAACCTTGCCACTCTGAGTATTGTACACAAACGGATAAGTAAAAAAAAAACAGGATATATCGTAAAGTACCATGACCGAAGTGAAATTTTTATATTAAGAGGAAACAGAAAACAGTCACCTATCTAAGTACTGACCGCGCACGACATTGCTTAACTTCGGTGATTGGACAAGAACACTCTACCCGATACAGTGTTTACCCCCACCACTTTTCGTTACACAAATAGGTTGCCGATCAGAATTTCAAAGACCTTCCATAACTATAAAACCAGCACGTCTTGAAAGCCCACATTTCTTTAAACGACATTGGATTATTACAAATTACATTTTTATTGTATTCAGGAAATTTCGACCCTTTTTTTGTACAATCTGCCAGTCAGCAGGTTTTAACGATGTTATTAAGTTAGATATGTCATTATTTTATTATAGACTTACTTATCCAAATCGAACAACGGCAAATGCTTATGTCTCTTCAATCTTCTTAAAGCCAACTTCGCTCTTAATCTACATAGATATGTTTTTTTGAGTGGATCTCTCACTTTCGGTATCATTCCTTCCACTTGCTTCAGGAGTTGAATCTCCTCGTATTGCGACATCTCCACCACATCCTGTGTCGGTTCAGGCAGTTTTTCTATCCACGGCATATCGACTGAGTTGAGTTCTGTGGAGAAGAGAGACTCCCTTTTGACGGGTTTCTCTTCGATCCTCTTCGGTTTGACTTCAATGGGTCTCTTCTCTTGTTCGGAACTGCTGTGCGATTCCGAGTCGTAGTATAGGGCTGATTGCTGAAGAGACGTCATGCTTGACGTATCACTCTGTATTTGGATACAGAAATGTATGTAGCACACATACATAACGCTTTACGACCTAAGTATATATAGGTTATTACATGCAAAAGATGAATTCTGGTATATTTCGGACCATTTAATTTTAATTTTTCTTTTAAACGCTGTTAACTTAAAGATATGTGCCAAAATAAACATTATTTTTTCTTTTGCTACGCGCGAAATTTATCCTTACGGTTTAGAAAAAAAAAGAAATTAAAAAGTAATATTAAAAAAACACATTTTAAATAAAAAATACAATCGTATGTTACATAACTTGTGTATTATTCAAGTTTATCAAATCTTGTAACAAATGCAGTAACTTTTTATAACTAATACTGGCAACACTATCTGTTGATCAGTGACATTAAATATTTACATTTTTGTATGACACTTCGCCCTTATGACAATGAAGAAAGCTGGAGACTTGAAGATCTTCCATGAAGCTTACATTTGTAAGTAAAGTAACAGTAACGCAAGATTATGCGTTAAAAACCAAAGCCATCTACATGATAGAATAGGATCCCGCCAAAAATTCTATCGTAAAATTATTAAACAAAAAACTCACCGCTACCGGCAATAAAGAGTTTGATGGCGTGAAATCAAACTCCTTGAATTCCATATCGGAATATATGTCATCTTTTGTTATGACGTTACTCGAATCATCGTATGCGTCATCGGGTAGATCATGTCTAGGGAAAAAAAATCATTTACAGATCAATTAATTAAAGCTGACGCGTACAATACGAACACAAATTACGCTTGTATGTACGATCTATACGTTCGTGCGTTCACTGTATGACTTCTCATTGCAGACGCAAAATGAAACATGCTTTTGTCTCTTTCACACACCACGAAGCTTAGGAGCGTGACAAAAACTGTTAGTGGTTTTGTGTTTGCAAAATACAGCAGTGTTCTTTGCATTTGTTTAAACACTTTAAACCGACCAGTCAATCGACTTGTGTATTACTGTAACGAATTAATATAAATCGATTTTTGCAACATGCTTAAAAATGCATATTCGTGAGTACTGTGAACGTGTCAGCTTTAGTTTAATCGATCTGTACCTTATATCCCAAAAAGATCTATATAAATACAATGATAAGAGGTCGATCGTCATGCGCGCATCACAAAAAACTACTGGGTTAGACTGTGATATATTTTTTTAGTTTCACTTCTTAGACACTTCCGTGTTATTACAAAAAAGTTAAATACGCGTTGAACACAGGTTTCAAAAAAGTTTCATCACGAAAGAGTGTTTTACCTTTGTTTAGAAATAGACACTATTTAAATGTAAGCATTATATATCACTTGTCTAAGTTCATAGTTCTTATTTTATTGTTGTGATTTATTGTATTACTATTTGCCGGTTGCCGACGTTTTGTAGTCAATTATGGATTTCGTGGGTATAATTAATTTAGAAGGAGTAGATCAATTAAATAATTTTTGAGATTCACAAGTAAATGACAACTACTGCAATATGACATTATTGACATTTCACAATGTATTTATTCTGAGATTATACTGTTGTTCCACTTTACGTACTTTGGGGTAATATTTTAAGCTGATATATTGTTTATTTTAATAATGACGTTATTTTCTTTAAAGCAAATGTCACAATAATTAAAACCAATTTCACTTAAAATAAACAAATATTCTTAATAAAGAACTGAACAAAAATATTATTCGTAAATTGGAACGTTTTTGAATGATGAGATGGAGTTGAATGAATGCTATTCAGAGTTGCTTTCAACAAAAACATAAGCCAGATGTTTAGCTAGAGACCGCTTGGACACTCTTTTGTAATAAAGTATTTTAAACATGTGTTTAACAAGGTTTAAAATTTTAGACCATGTTTAGTAAAATTTGTGTTAAACGCGTGCTCTTTTTTGTTTTTGTAATACGACCGTTCTTTTTCTAAAACTGTCTTTATGTAAAAAAAATATTCATGACAACCTCTACGAGTTTAGAACTATGTATGAGGTTTTAAATTTTTACGACATTAGAGAAATCATTCTATATTTTTAGTTCGTCTTAATAATGCGGTGTATTACAAAATTATATATTTTTTTATATTACCTGCTGTCTGAATCAAATGCTTCATAGTAGGAAGCACTGGAGACTCCGCTAAGGTCGTCGGAGTCGACTCTCCTCTTCTTACACGGCACAGGCTGCGCCACAGACTCTGTCTCCTCCTCGTTGTTAATCAAGTCCTTGTAGCCTGAATTATATTTTTTATACTTTATAAGTTCCATGTTTGACCATAAACGCCTAAGATGAAACAAGCTCTCACAAGTGCAGCTAATAGAGTGAGGGTGAGGGATGAGCTAGCTATGGAGGATTAGAAAAACCCTGCCACCCTGTTTCTTCAAGATGGTTTCCTTCACCGAAAGCTCTGACTTATTACAGGACTCGAAGTTACGTCGATCGGCACGATGTCCGAACACGTTACCATTTTTTTTAGTGTATTTGAAAAGCAGATTTTAAATTTAATTTTGAAAAATATTGGTACTCTAAATTGTTTTTTTATTTTTTATTATATATATCATAATAAAAAAAAATGTTTTTCAATGTTCTTATGAAGCTATATAGGTCTTAATTTTTTTTTCTAGAAGCTATTAGTAGCCCTCGAACTATATTAAAAATTTAAATCAATAGGTTCAGTCAATCGGAAGATTTTTTTTTTCTGTTTTTTACATATTTGCTTTTTCTCGAAAACCGATTAAATTGGAGATCTGAGTCTTCCAAGATCTTAATATACTATTAGTACTTACATCTCCCCTAAGTTTAAATATCTTTCTGGGGCCGATTCACTATGCTTAAGCCCCTGTGAGCTTTTAATCTATTCTCTATACAAACAGTAGAACTCATACATCTAAGGCAGAGTGATAGAATTTTCAAAGTGACGGATTTAATGGCACGTCTTAATTGTAAATTGAAAAAAAATATATACTGAAAATTGACTCTTTCTGAATTACGTCAACCTTATGCTTAAAAGGTGCTATGGATTTTCTAATCTGTTTCATACCCATTTCTGTGATTTTTGCCAAGAACAATGTTTTATCCAAGGATAGCTGGTTCCGCGGCTTCCCTTTTGGCTTGTCCCTCGCCAGTTCCTGTACTGTTGAATAGAAATTAAAATTAAAACTCGAACTTAAAAAAAGTTAATGAACTCAGAATTATTATATTAGCACTCACTAATTCAATTCTAGAGCCCATTTAACCCCAACTTGCGGTTTCCTATGTGTTACAATTACACTTGACCAAAAAATATTAAAACTTGTTATATGGTGACTTCTGATTATATAGTCGGCAGTCATTTTATAACTGACAAGGGCTTCAAATAGGAATAGATATTTAATAAATTGCTTTATTTAATACAATGTTATTAAAGTTTTAAAATACTAGGTTTTTTATAAACACTACGCGTACAGTGATGTATGATTTCTTTCCGTGGAGATGTGAAGTAACTAGTGTGGTCCTTACACAAAATATGTTTTAAGACTAGCTGTTGCCCGCAACTCCGCAAGCGTTTTTTTTTATAATTGTAAATTACTTCTTGTAAGATCAGCTATCTGTCAGTGAAAGTCCCATGAAAATAGGTCCAATCGTTTTGGAGATAGTACTACAGACGAAGCTGCGGATGACAGCTAGTCTAAAATAAAGTAGCCTATGTCACCCGTCGTAATTTTAACTATCCGTCAGTGAAATTTCTGCAAAATCGGTCCAGCCGTTTCGGAGATTACCCGGAACAAACAGACAGACAGACAAAAATTTTAAAAATTGTATTTTTGCTATCAGTATCCTGTATACGTTCATATCCAATTCGTAAAAAGTCGTTATTTTGATATTACATACAGACACTACATTTTTATCATATGTATAGATAATAAACGACGCAGACGAAGTCGCGGATATCAGCTAGTAGGTAAAAAAGTAAATATCACGTTTATAGGATATTCGCCATATTCATACATTTACGCTTGTCATATTTCGGGGCAAGCCGAAGTATGTCCACTAATCCGGTAATTGAACGGGTTGGTAGGGTGTCTGTACCTGATTGGTTCTTGACCACGATGCGCATGGTGATAACCTGTCACAGTGACTCGTTTTTAATTTATCGCATTTCGGGATCACTTAATGTATATTCAGCTACTTAGAGGTTTATAAGTTGGCGTGAAAGTAACAACCGGTGATGGTCAGCCGAGCTCTCGACGGTCGCCGCTGTTTTTGAAACTCTTTTCGTTTACGATTAGAATAGGTGCCGTTACCATAGAACCATTCTGAAGCAATGATAGCCCAGTGGCTGGGGTGGTCGGACACTGCGTCAGTTGACGTAGGTTCGAATCCTGGTTAAAGAATCATGATGAAACCATAGCATAGTGGTAGGGATTTTCTAAGCACGCCACCCGCTTGCTATCATCACCCTCAAGTTGGAAATCTCACCTTTAGGATTAGCATGTTGACAATCTGGGACCACATCGTCATTTAACATCAGGTGAGATTGTCTTACAAGGCTGATTCCCTTTCTCAGGAAGAGTGAAGCACACTGAATCCCATCAAATCAGATGACCATTGCTCTCTAAAGGGTTATTACTTCATTATTATTTTGTTAATTATTTCTACAAAATGCATTACTTATATGTGAAGCTACAGCCGGTGAGAAGTTATGCAGAAGCTTCCACCAGCCTGTCTCACTGAGGACAGCCGAACCGGATTTGAAGAATAATTTATTGTGTACCGAAAGCACTCCAGCTATGGTTCCGACCCAGTTCTTTTTCTGTTTCCTGTAAAATTATGAAATTGTGCAATGTATATCATTCTTATTTAAAAAATTTGATCTAGTCAAAATTACATATTGCAAAACAAATACAAAACAATTTTTGACAACAGAAGGTGTAAACAATACATGTTCAATTCCATTTGTAGGATCCTTCCCTTGGTAGGATCCACTTCCAATAAGAATACATCATCAATAATTCAAATTTAAAAATTAATGAAAATGCAACACCATTTAACAAGTTTTGAACATTACCATTATTTTTAATAATTACGTTTATTCCTATCCATATTGGGTAGCAATTACTATTTATTCTATCAAATTTATTTTAATCAGCAATCAATTACGTAATTGAATACAGACTATACAATCCTTACCGACCATGCCACATAATGAAAAACATACTTTATCGAAAAAGGGACTTACATGGGATTGATGTCTGCTATGTGAAAAGGATGTAATCATGCTCTAGGTATAGAGTAGCCAGAATATTATCAAATTGAGATATAAATCTCATTAATATATGCTAGAAAACCTGTTATTTTTCATATATATATATATTTAATTTGTATATTTTTATGTTTGACCACACTCTCATAAGATCTTACATGACAAAGTGATCTAAGATAGGCCTAAGATACATACTAAACCTAGAGAACTAGCTTTTAAATACAATTTCTGGAACACGTGTATTGTAATTGTGTGCTTGTAAACAAATTTTCAACCTGACGGTAGTATTTCACCAGATAAACTTAGAAAAAGCTCTATCACTATGCTAGAATTTTATTAAAATGTTCTTGTTCACCGAATACCCCAGCTCAACACAGAGATTCGAAGTTGTATTGATTGATATAGTGTCAAAGCACACAATTATTAAGCCATTGTTGTTTCACACTACTCTAGCAGCCTTCAATGAAGTTACACACTCTTTTTTATAGGTAGAATTCTATGTTTATCTCATTACTTACGATTGTGGTCCAAAGAGTAATTGCCAGTATCTGTCTATGAAGGAGCAGATGTGTGTCTTATAGTGAAAGTAGCCATGGTTGCTGATCCCATATGAGTGACTGCTTAGGTGATTCAATGTCAGATATATAACATTAACCCTGTAAAAATATTTTTTATACAAATAATGTATCTACACATATTCATACTTAGAATAAGTCATCATCATCTTACCCTTATCCCACCTAAGTAGGGTTGGCAAAACATGTTTTCCTTTTCCACTCTCCCCTGTCAGATGTCATCTCAGTACTCACACTTTTTATACACATAATTTCTCACACAATTCATCCACACCTTTTTTCGGTCTTCCTCTACTCCTATATCCATCCACTTTCAAACTCAAAACTTTTCTTGTTACATGACTTTCATCTCTTCTCCTAATATGCCCATACCATGCTAACCTATTAGTCCTCAACGTCTCTGTCACTGGTGCTATTTTCAAACTTCCTTTGATATAGTCATTCTTGTTACACCACATATCCATCTTAACATTCACATTTCTGCCACATGTAATCTTTTCTCATAAGGTTTTTCTCAATTTTTCTCTTATCTCATATATACAAGATATTAATGTGTTACATCTCCACCAAATTTCATACAGAAAAGCACATGTCATGCCATATTTATCTGTATCACTGAGCTCAAATGTATAAAAAGTTAGTATTATTATAACTATTATAGAGCTTCTTTAATTATTAGTTATCAAGATGCTTACTATTTAAGAAGGCTTACTATCTGATCTTGACGTACTATTAAGTGCCATCTCACCAACATTCACAGTCACCACTCTATGAAGCCACATACTCATATAAATACAACAGACAAAGCAGAAGTGTAATTTTGCACCCATTGTACATGAGTTTAAATAAGATTATGTAATATAAATTTGACTCTAACATACTATATCTACCATTAGAACTGTAACACGAATGTAGTAAGGTTTAAGCAGGGATGAGATAACTGTCCCTCCCACCCCAAGCAAGTTGCGAAATAGGCACTTAGATGAGTCTTCTGAAAACTATTAGTATAGACCTTTAATAAGAATTGCATTTACATTTATTCAAAAATTAATTCACTATCGGCACTGACATTATAATAGCCAGTTTGGTGGTCTGTAATAACTCTCTTTAAATATTTGTCAACATGGTCCTATAGTGCAGTGAGGTGAATTGAAGATTGCAAGTTTGCTGGAACCTCTCCTACTGGACCAGTACTAATGAACAGGATCATCATCATACATCATAATAAAATCCGGTTTTATTAAATTCATTTGCTGAAGAATCTCCATTATGGAAACTCAAAGCATCTTTAATGTGCTGTTTGGTAAGCCTACCTTCAATAAACTACATCTATCTATTAGATACAGCCTATCTCAGGTAATCTCAGCATATCTCTAAGCATACATTGCATGGTAATTAGGAATTGAATCTTGCTAAGGATAGACTTAAATTAACTCACCATGGAAACTTATTTCTGTTAAATATTTCCACTTTATCGTGCGAGCAGTCTTCACAGATGAAATCAAAGAATACATCGCACACAAAATCACCAGGAGTTCCAGGCCTCTGCAGACAGGTGAGATGAACGAAACACATACAATTTTCGCATATTAAGCCTGGTCGGTTCTGTTTATCCTCTTCCTCATTGCAGTATTTACATATCGTTGTCATTTTTATAATGTGAAGTACGATTTTAATATCGTTAGAATTGATAATTTCGTTTAATTTTTATTGTTTATATTTTATATACATTCATTATAACCTGAAAAATGCAATTTGTCAACAAACATATATACTTTTATTTTTTATTTTGGTTACTGGATACAAGTTTTTTAAGCATAACTTAAATTATATTAATAGTTTTATATAATTTATTTAGAGTTTCATCGCACGGGACCGGGCTCGCCAAAATCACACAAACAAATTGTACAACTACTAATGAAATACAAATCACGTTTCAAAATCAATATTAATCTAAAACAAATTTAGTTCACTAATATTTGCATCTAAATTCCAGAAATGAACTTAATAACAGCTGGTTAATTAGATGTTACAAAAATTTTGACTTCTGTCCACGTGTATAAGTAAGATCACAAGAGAGTAAGAAATAATCAAAATGTTTCGTTTCTCTCGAAGTTTGTAATAAGTTCAGGTTTGTTTCACACTAATATTTATACTAAAACAAACTGCAATGGTTGACGTTTTTATCCAGTTATTAAGATAATATACAAGAAAATTAACTTAATGTGTATACAGCCTTATAAAAAACTGTAAATTCATAATTCGTTCGGATTTTACTTTCACTACTTTACTAGAGCGCTAGTTATGATAATCGTTTTGAAGGTTGAATGTTAATGTCCGTAAGTTCAAACCCCGGCATGCACCAATGATTTTTTCGTAATGTGCGTACATTTACTAATTTAAATTGGTAACGCTATTGGCGGACGGAAGGAAAATATCGTAAGGAAACATGACAATGACACACCTACTATGCCACCAATAGAGAAGTTTCATCAGTAATAAAAGAGTTTTTTTTTTCGAACTGTTATACCCTGTTGACCCTGGGGCCTCTACAGATTCACCGGACTATTTTAATAAAAAAGCAGAATATTCTTCAAAAACTTTATTCAACAACTTTCACAACCCTTCTCACGGTCTAATATTTTCCATTTTTATGGAGAACTCATTGATCCATTGACGTATGTTCTCTTTATGGATGTTCCTGGCCATTTTCACGGACTCGGGGTCGGCGGGGTTACTCGGCATCAGGTCCAAATGATGGGCACCTTCGACGATTACAACAGATTTTATAGTGTCGCTCAAGCTGCTTAGAATACCACCTGAAATAAAAAATAAGATAGTATGAATAAAAATAATCACGAAATATGTGTAATAATTAGTATCGGTGACAGAATGAGAAAAAATATATGCAAGATATACATGTGTGTAGAAGTGAAAAAAGAGGCTAAACGAAACAGACTTATACGTTAGAATAATAAAACGAATAATGAGAAAAATAAAAAGCAATTGTAAATGACACAATCGCATGAAACAATTAATAAAAACGAACGTGCTGTAACAGGTCATTGGTTTTAATAAGACGATATTGCATTTTAGAGAGTACAAAATAACAACCATACTAAAACGCTATTCAATTATAAGATTGATATTACACTAGCGGCCCGCTCCGGCTTCGCACGGGTATAAAATATATAGCCCATCTCATTCACTGAAAATATGATTAAAATCGATCCAGTAGTTTTGATTTATTCATTACTGCCCGTGGCCCGCACACATTATTTTGATAAATCCCGTAGGGTTCAGCCTGCGTTTGTTACAATGTAAGCGGAAAAATGTAATTATTTACGACATCACATTAGAAACCTTAATAATAACAGTATTTTTCCACTATTTAATGGATGTTATTATACATATAACCTTCCTCTTCAATCACTCTATCTATTAAAAATCCGTTGCGTAGTTTTAAAGATTGAAGCATACATAGGGATATGGGTACAGAGAAAGCGACTTTGTTTTATACTATGTAGTGATGTGTCAACTCAACTACGAAAAACGAACAATTTTAGGACATTCGGCTTTGGAAAATGGTAGAATATAGTTTTATTGGTCCCTAGCAATCATCGTCTTGAGTAGTGAATTAAAATTTTCAATCACCTGCAGCCCACGGATCCATAAGTCCATTACTGAAAACGATATTGGAAGCCGCTTGTAGCATACCCCCTCCGTATTCAATCCTCGCTAAGTCTGGTTTCGGGTACGTGTTGTACTTCTGATGACATTCCTGTGAAAACTCGGTGAAGTTCCACGGAGAGGGCTCGAACATGTCGTTCTTACCCGTCGCACAAATAGGCATCACCATCTCTGTGCAAGCCTGGAATTCAACATTATTAATATTGTTTACAGTATGTAGTAAAAATATTTGAAATATATGTGATATATAGGCGTGGTTCTAAATATCAAAACTGCATACTATTGCAGCATATGGGTTCGTAAAACGAATCAGACTAAAGGGTCCATAACCCTGGAGTTAAGCATCATAGTTTACTATTCCTGAGGACTAAACTGGACCATTCGTGGATCATGGGCCATGGCGTTATGAGCCTATACATCACCAAGAACGCTCTTTGACGACGAAAACAAAAGCACGAGTTCTACTGTTCTTCTGCAATCGACTCTTGCACAAGCTCTACCATCGCTTTACCATTCAATGCTCTTTTTTAAAATTATTATATGCCTTTGATTATTACTACAACAGGATAGCAGCCTGTTATAGTCAATTTCTAGTATCTAGCTTAAAAAATACTCGTATGGCTTCACGAAATGAGGCCGTGAACTTAATTAGCGTAATTCGTACGTAAGTCAGCAATCGCCCTAATTTAATAAATGTTGCCGCCCCTTCGGTCGCAATTATTGTTTAATAAGTTGAAAAAATTACAATTTTTGGGAGTTCGACGTATAGGTAAGTTTTATATAAAATATATGGAGCTGCAAATATTACCTGATAATCCCAACCGGTCACGTCCAAGTTGCCATAGTCTTCACCTTTCATGAAATCCACACAATTATTCTTATTTCCATAATTAATGTAAGTATTTATGACTTTTCCTATTCCCTGTAAATTTTTGTTAATTAAGGGCAAATTAGAGTTATGGTAAAGCTTATATTTTATACTATCATGCGGGTTATGTGAGGTGTGGAATGTGCTGCCCACATTTGTTTTTAGAGAATAAACTCACATTATTTACATCTTCAATTTCTATTCGGATGGAATGGATGTCAACATTATGCAAATCAACTTATAACATAGCTTTAATATTATCACCGTAATCTTTCCCGACCGGCAAAGAACCGGTAAAGACCGGCATTATTTAAAAGCTAGAAACGGTGGCAAACTGGTCATCCCACGTTTCCGACTCAGTAAAACCAATAATAGTTTCTTAGGTAATAGTGTCAGATTTTATAATAAAGTCCCAAAGCATGTTACCGATTTGCCGGACTATAACTTTAAGCGCCATGTCGAGCGGGTTTTGGTGTCAAAGGACTATTATAGAGTGGATCAATATGTGAACGATGGTGATATGTCTGGAATTTACTATTCTTTGTGCAGCCACTAATAACGATTGTAACGTGTAATTTATTTGAAATGTTCATCTTTATCTTTATGTCAAAAGATAAACCCGATTGAGTTTCTTGCCGATTCTTCTCGATGACTGAGATATTTTCTAAACCGGTGGTAGATTTGACGTTCATAAGCACCTTCTTAGGGCCTCAATTCAATAAAGTATATTTTGATTTTGAGACACACTAATGTTAAGGTTAACTAAGGACACAGACAATGTTAATCATCCGATAAGACTTTGCTCTTATAGCAATAATACGGTTGGCTTCAGCGTTTCTTTCCCTAATTGTACTGAATTAAGAAGAGCACAAACTATAAGTACTTCATTATATATCATATTCTGTGTTTGAAACCCTAGTCACAGTAATACTGTTATAATTATAATTTTTTTATACCTAACTGAATATTATTAATCCAATTGACTATACGGGATTGGTTTTATCATTTCCCATCAAAAATATTTTGATTCTAAAACGAGGAAATGTGACATTATAGGTAACCCTGGAGATAATTATGCCACTCAACCTTCGTAATTTTTGAGAGACTATTCGATGATTAGGTAACTGAACTATAAAAAGTAACTTACTTCGAGAAGTTTCTGTCCAGTCAAAGTCTCATTCAAATATTGGCAAACAACTCTTACAGGTTGCCCAGGTAATGGCATCAAGAAATCTGATGGAAACGGATAATTAACCATCGCCATTGTCGTGTACATGGAAGTCATGAAGTCAATCAGAACCTGCACCGTCGTAGAGTTCACGGGGTTACATAAATTCCAGTTTTTGTGGAGCCATTCTGACCCGTTAGCCGATGTTGCGTATTCTCTGCAAATATGGGGACTATATCGTAATATAATAAAAAGAACAACAAGTTTTTACGACTAATATCATCAACGGCCAAAATTATAGTTAAAAATCGAAGTTGACGAACTTTAGTGTTGTCAATATAATACTTAGAAACAGCTTTTTTATCAATATATGTAATGTTTATAGAAGTCCATTCTTTGGCAAAAAAAAACAACTACAAATAAGACAGAAAGTTTAAAAAGTAAATAGAATTATGTATGTATTATGTTATTAACCTAATAATACTCCACGATGCTTTAATATTGCTGACGCATTTTGAATCGGCAACATTATAGTTGGACGTGACGATTCTGTTGAAGACCTCACAGGGGATCATGTCCGGGAACATGTGTACTGGCGCTGACGCAGCTATTGCCCCGGTCACTAGGTGAGGATATTTGATACGCATGTAGGCAGCGAGCATGCCGCCATAGGAACCTGGAAATACGAATTAAGTATATGATAAATTAGTGAGCGTATTAATGGTCAACGAAAAAGCACACATACCTAAGCCGTGCTGAAAACAAATTTCACGAAAAGTATATATCTATAGTTGGCAGCCTAAATAGAGGTTTATCCATACATAATGTCAAAAATAAAACATCAAACTATATAGTTCTAATTTAAAGTATATTTTTCTTATTCTGGTTTAATTTTGTATAAAACTGCCTATGATTATTTTTATACGTAACAAGGACAATATTTTTATTTTATTTTATTGTAGATCTTTTATTTAGGACGTTTTTCAAAGACTATTATTGTGTCTGTATCTCATTTTATAATCTATTATATTATTTGCAATGTTATATGGGTAGCAATAATGACCATCGATTGCTGCTGTTTGTGTATTGTACCAACTGTGTGGTGTTAATTGTGTACTGTTATGTTACCTAGTGAATAACAAAAACATCCTGTATCCTAACTAATACATTATTCATAACTTGATAAGAAATAATAAATAGCGTAGCATAGCGCTATAAAAATAAATATTTTATTTCTAGCTTTTATAAGGAAAATGCTCCTATTGTTTCATTCTGTCACCTTGAACGCATGTTATATATAACACAAAAACGATACTTAAATAAACAATACCTACGTACTGTATATAACAACATCCTTTTCGATTGCTTAATGGATTGTAGTTAAGAAACTCTTAGGTGCAACATCAGGTGTATTGTAGGTGGTAGAGCTACGCTGAAGCTATTACTGGTTCCAGCATGAATGTGTCGGCTCGCCCGACGCGCGGGGTACTACCACCCGACACACAGAAAACCGACGTGAAGTAACAGTGGTCGCACTGTTGCGTTTTGTTCGGTCAGTGAGAGCGCCGGAGGCCCACATATGTTAAAAGGCCGGCAACGCACTTGCGACTCCCCAGGTGTTGCTAGTGTCTATGGACGGCGGTAATCACTTACCATCATGTGACCCACCTGTTCGTTTGCCTCCTATAATAAAAAAAAAAAACAAAAACAAGAATGGTTTATAGGAAATCGCAAATAACAATATATGCTTACCGCCAAAAACAATGACAGGGTATCTAGGTTTCATATTGTTTTGCTGTAAATAATTTATGAGATCCGCGTAATCTGCCATCGCCTGGGAAGAAGTCAAGTAGCCGATGTGATCGTTGTCAAACGATTTATTCCCGTATGGCATGGAAGCACCATAATATCTGAATTAGATATAAATATATGTATATATCAGATGGTTACCATAACATATATTAGTGGAGTGGTCACGACAATTATTGATTGCATGAATTAACGGGCCACCGCTAAGTGTTAGTATACGCGTAAATATGATAACGCGGTTACTCCATTGTCAAGTAGTCTATCAATTTCAAATTATATTATACAGATTTTGACCGCTCTGGATAAAGATGCGCAGGTCACTAATATAGGTATAAATATGCATTATACGATATATGTAACTAGCAGGCTCGACGGACGTTGTCTTGGCCTGATAATAAAACAAATTTATAGTTATGTAGCGACACACATACCTACATCAAACGTGATATGTGTGTACTACAACAACTTAAGCGAAAAACCAGCGATACTCTAAAACAGCAGTACCAAATAGATTAAGAGCACGGATTATAGCCCAGGTGTCGGCCACATGATACCTGAGTGTAATTATAATCTCGCCGACAAAACCCATTTACGACGCGGCGCATTATTTTTGCTTTGTTTTATTTTGCACTTATTTATATTTGTAGTTTTACTTTTATTTTATTACTGGTCTTTATTGTACACTGCGTATTGTTACAATTGCTTTATTGCTCTGATATTGTGTTATTCCCAGTTTCTATTACTCGAATAATATTTGTGTTTGCCGACATTTAATCCTGTTCATGTGTTCTGTTCCCTTTAAATATAACCTGCTCAGCTCAATAAAGGAGATTCGTAATCCAGCTGCCAAAGCGATTACTAGTCTGCACAAACGGAGTCAGTTATTTCATTTACATCTTCAAACCTTCTGAAAGTAGCAAAGTGGTATCCATACTACCACTTCCGCTAAAGTAGTGACGCGACGCCGCTCCCGCGTCCTACAAGTGGTGACCCCAGAGAACGCGCAATATCGGGCAAAACACTGAAGCAAACCCAGAACCTACGACAATTCAAAACGAGAAACTGTCGAAGTCCTGGAAAACATGTCCAAGTAAACACTGAAGCACACTCTATGCTTTAGTTCAAACCGCTGCTCTACATCAAGCAAACATCGAAGTTTCCATGCACACAACAATTAAGTCAAGAAGAGTTCCTTAGCTACACAAGCAACGAAGCTCTACTTGCAAAGAAACGCTGCGCACCGAAGCCACATGCCGTCAACATGACGATCGAAACAGCCCACATCACAGAACATGTATACAAATCTTATTATGAAGAAGCCACCAGAGCTCTCACAAAGCGCATTCCGCCACTCTGGCGCGATAAACCACGACTTTGGTTTATTTATTTTGAAGCTGTAACTAGCATACTTCACAAAAATCAAGAGCAACTAGCACAATTGGTGATTAAATATCTGGATAACGAAGACATCGACCAGATCGCCGACCTAATATGTAACCCAGCAGAAACATACCAATACACTGCTGTAAAAGAACGCCTGATCACCGCTTATGAAGTAATCACAAGCCCGTCTACGACAGACTACAAAGCTGTTCCTCAAAAGCAAGTACAAGAAAACAGCATTCATCAGTTGGATCAACAAGAGAATCTTCCGTTAAAGAAGATTACCTTACCTTACGCCGATCCACCGCCTCTATTGCTTCAAGACGCGACACCCGGAACAGTTGCTTCCTGTAGCAGCCCAAAAGAAAGTGCAATCGCAGACACACTCAACCGAGTTGAAGCAATCTCTTCTCCGCCTACGCTAGACTACACAGCCGCGACAAAACCACAACAGCCACAAGAACAAGATTGTACTGTCCAACAGCTACTTCAACAAAACAATCTTCAGGCAAAGAAGATTATTATTTCTTCGTATCCATCACTCCCAATCAGCAAAACCTCAAGACTAACCTTGTCCAAAAGAATCCGCCGTAACACTAACAACGCCTCACGGAACATGAACCATCATGGCAGCCAAGCAACAAGCGCAACAATATCGCACGAAGTCTCCCAACCATCTATACACACCGACGTTTCCACTAAGGCGAGGCCATGCACACATTATCAACGGTGCAAAATGCAACGTCACATGTCAACAACACGCTTTAGCCAAGACTCAAAATCACTACCAAGCAAAAACAAAATCAAACGGCATATCAACACCGCAACACATAGAAGCATTGGGTCTATATTCACATGTAAGAAAAACCGCAACTTAGTGTCATTTGGCTATGTGATAAAATCCCCGCGAACGCCAGAAGAACATTACAACATCAGCAAGAAATACGACAAGTCCTACGCTATTCAATTACAAGACCGCTAAGATGATCGTCTTGCATCAACGACTCCAGCCTCTCTACCGGATCAACGATAGCACCGAGTACCTGCACGCCGAGCATCTACACCTAATTCACCCACACGTGTGACATTACCGCTAACACATTACCGCCGAACAGCAACCAGCAATACTTACATATCACCAAACGCCGCCCGCACCGATCAGCCGATCGAGACATATCATTCGTCCACCAGTACGCTTCGCTTAAGGGGGAGCACTGTAGCGACACACATACCTACATCAAACGTGATATGTGTGTACTACAACAACTTAAGCGAAAAACCAGCGATACTCTAAAACAGCAGTACCAAATAGATTAAGAGCACGGATTATAGCCCAGGTGTCGGCCACATGATACCTGAGTGTAATTATAATCTCGCCGACAAAACCCATTTACGACGCGGCGCATTATTTTTGCTTTGTTTTATTTTGCACTTATTTATATTTGTAGTTTTACTTTTATTTTATTACTGGTCTTTATTGTACACTGCGTATTGTTACAATTGCTTTATTGCTCTGATATTGTGTTATTCCCAGTTTCTATTACTCGAATAATATTTGTGTTTTGCCGACATTTAATCCTGTTCATGTGTTCTGTTCCCTTTAAATATAACCTGCTCAGCTCAATAAAGGAGATTCGTAATCCAGCTGCCAAAGCGATTACTAGTCTGCACAAACGGAGTCAGTTATTTCATTTACATCTTCAAACCTTCTGAAAGTAGCAAAGTGGTATCCATACTACCACTTCCGCTAAAGTAGTGACGCGACGCCGCTCCCGCGTCCTACAGTTATATGCGTGAAACGCTTAAGGCGGCTTGACTTTTTCCGATTCTTTCAACTATTTCAACCGATTTACAAAAAAAACCTGACAATTTATATACCTAAACTTTCCCTGTGAATTACTCTATCTATTGGTGAAGACCGCATTACAATCCGTTCAGTAGTTTTTGAGTTTATCGCGAACATCTAGACAGACATACAGACGCGGCGGAGGGCTTTGTTTTATAATATGTATATCGAGACAACTTCGGAATATTTAAATGCCAATTTTAGAACCCCATATTAATATTTATTTTAACTTTGTCTTGCATTAAACTCTTGACTGTATTTTGCGCAAACCCGAACTTAAGGCTATATTAAAAGCGATCAAAAATTAGATTGTAGTTGACGTAAGAGATTAAAAATATATATATGTAATGAATATTGAAGTACAAAAGGACAAAATAACTTCAATAACGTTCAAAGTTTAAAAACAAATTAATTATAGTCGAATTTCAACAACTGGCCGATCACTAGTAAAAACGAATACCAATAAAAAGGCTGCTTTAGAATTTTAATACCCGAACAATTTTAAAGAATCTATCGGATTGAGGTCTAAGTCTGATACACAAGCTCAACTCGCGTAGGTATTTGACGTGCATCTCTCGACAGTTCGTTCTAGGTTACCTGTTTTGAATCTTAGACCGCAGAAGGTGGCTTCATATACTTAACTCTCAAATGAAGCTGTAATAATACCGAAAGAGTTATAACCCGTATAACCCATCTACCACAGTTCGACGGAAGGTTGAGGAAAGGAAAAATTTAAAACAAAAAAATATTTTTTATACTTCATAGGTTAGCGTTTGACCACAATCTGATCTGGTGCTAAATGATGATGTGGCCTAAGATGGTAGTCACGCTAAACCTAGAGGAGGACTGGCTCTCAAATGTAGCTGCCTTAACACACCAACAGGTGCTTGGCGACAGATTTTCAACTTGAGGATGTTAGCTAGCCAGACTACTACTACTACTACTAACAGTGCTTCAAAACTTGTAAATATTCGGTAAATATTACAGCTCAATTCGTGTGATATATCACCTGTGTTCAGCGAAGACAACCTTGGCTTCGAATTCCGGAGCTAACTCCCACATGAGACCGGTGTGCTGCGCGAACATCTCTATTTGGCCCTGGAACATTTCATTTATGTGGACACAAATTCAAACATAATTTCAACATAAAAACATAATTCAAAAAGTACGGGATAGATTTCGATCAATTATTGTTAGTAATACTTCTTAGAACCTTGGACTTTATTTAAAAGTATTTACATTTTTGGCGGGATATTGGGGTAGTATAATTTTTTTATATTCATAATCTTAGAATCTTTGCCTTTGAAATATTTCTGGTATTTTGAATAATATAATTGGCTAGTGCATATAAGTGATGGGATAGGAAATTATATCACTGACTATGAATTATTAGATACTAGCGGCCCGCTCCGGCTTCGCACGGGTATATAATATATACCCTATGTCATTCACTGAAAAAATGATTAAAATCGATCCAGTAGTTTTGATTTATTCATTCCTGCCCGTGGCCCGCACGCGTTATATTTGGAGTAACCTCAAAAATAACAGTAGTTCTCCACTATTTAATTTATGTTATTATACATATAAACCTTCCTCTTCAATCACTCTATCTATTAAAAAAAAAACGTATCAAAATCCGTTGCGTAGTTTTATATATTTAAACATACATAGGGATATAGGGACAGAGAAAGCGACTTTGTTTTATACTATGCAGTGATTAAAAAAAACTCACTGGAAAATCCTAACAATGGGGCCACCATCTTGTTATAACATTGAAGTCATCCCAAGAAGCAATATAATATATAATCTTTCAGAAAGAGGATTGGTCGGTGAACGAGAAGTTATAACAAAAAATATATTATTTAACGAGCTTGGGACCTTGAAACAAATCGCTTTTGTCTTTGATAAGCGATATTATCAACATTGTTATTTGTATTTTCGCTCATTAAAGCATTACCTATTGACACATGATGCGTAAACAAACAATGAATTCACTATATCCAATCGAAATATACAATGTCATTGGAATATTCGCCCAATGAACTAACAAACAGGCTTGTGAAGCGAGATAGAAAATATTTTAAAACACAATCGTATGTTCCTAATTACACTCATTTAATATTTATTGTAATTGAGAACAGTATTACTTATTATTGTCATTGTATCCGCATAATCTTTCCAAGCGTCTCTAAGTGCAGAATAGGTTTTTTTGGCGTGATCTTAGTCTGTCATATAGTGGTTTTTATATTTTTTATTCATAATCTTGTGTTATTAGACTCTATATTCTGTAATATTGGTGGTGTTTTACGTAATATAGTTCGGTTATTATGCACAAGTGAAGTGGATGGGAAATAATACCACGGAGTATGCATTCTGAAATACCGCCAAAACTCCATGGAAAGTTCTAACAAGGAAGCCACCATCTTGTTAGAACATTATAATTATCACAAGACACTTACTTGGCAAAATCTTGTTACTTGAACTTGACGCTGGCTAGTGCACAAACCGTGACGGAGCCAAAAAATAAAGAAGAAGAAGAAGAAGTGCAGAATAAAAAAAAATTTAACATTGAATTAAGTTACAGACCGGTATAGCTTCAACTATGATAAATAACAACTTACCTCATTGCCAGTGTAAAAGAAGATCGGTCCATTGCCGCTATCCCAGAAATCATCGCTTTGTAAATATTTGATTCGGAAAGTATCTTTGTTCTGAAAACCGAAATGATCTACCGGCACGTTGAACCATTTCGTCTCATATTTGTATTCGGATTTAACAGAATTCAACACTGCGAGGAATATCAACAGGAACAACATTGTAAATCGTTACTTCACGTGCGTTATATTTAGAGTTACAAGTGATAATGAGTGATCGCGGTTGGTCATGCGAAGCGTAAACTCTGTTTATATAATGATCGGACTGTCGTGTCGAAAAGTGTTTTGTGAAAACAAAAAAAGCGTGAGGCAGTCATAACAACTAACGACAGAAGTGAAAACTCAAAACAATGGATCGACTGTGTTGTTTTTGAAATCTTTAAATAAATTATATTATGATTTTTTTTTAATTATCATAATTTGTACATTTAAATTATTGGTTACTAGTTTTTATATCTATTAGCACTCTGAGCAATTATATATTTTCATACACCTTTCTTGGTTTCTCATATTTCTAGATTTGCTAGTGTACTAAGAACAGTTTCGTTCGTGAATGTTCAATATTTTCATATAAGTTTAATAACCTATAAGTGTATTTTCCCTATGACTTTTTTTGACTCCAACGCTATTAAGAATACATAAAAAGAAGTTACTAAATTTTTACTATCAAGATTTTTTTACACTTGCTAGGATTTATTGACTGTCGTAGCTGGTCTTAAGGGGACTCCTTATCAGATTTTTTTTGGGAGATTTGTGTAACTTCTTACCTTTGAATATATCGTGTATTCTACGACATGTGAGTTAGGAATCATTAGGTTCTAGAAATAATATCTCTTCATATTTTTATTATTTATTTATTCAGAGTATGTTGTTGAAATTGTGGGGAATATTTAAGAATTTTTATACAAATCAAGGACTCGAGTAACTCAAGAACCTCGTACGATAGGTACGGCTGATATGACTGTAGCTACGCCTCTGGTACTATCGTTAACACGCCAAATCTAGAGGTCGGACTGCATCTCAAGTGCTTGAACACGTATGCAGTAATTTGACAATAGATTTTCAACTTTAGTTGTGTTTTTAACTTTAGGGTGGGTGCTAGTCGGGTAGGCTATTAAAAACGCGACCACTAAGTTATTATTTCATTACAATATTTTCCTTCACTAAAAGCTTCGACTCATTGTCAGGCTTCAAACCTCCATCGGTTAATGTGGTAAGCAGAATGAAATGAAAGTATGTTTCTTTTTTTTCGAACTGACCTCACTTTTAGCCTGGCAAAGCCGCTACAGTTCTACCGGACTATTAAGCAGTATGAAACAAAAATAAGATCGTAGATAATATACCCATATTCTAAAAAAGAAATAAAGAGACACTTGCATACAAATGTACAATTTTGAAATATGTATTTAGAATTTAATTTTATAATAGAAAGTGTCAAACATATCATAGTTATGAATGAAGATAAGCAATAATAATGGAAAGGGTAATTTGGTGAATATTTTATAATAGTACTTGTGTTCTTGACGATACGTCTAGTCACTGTATCGAAGTTCAATTGACCCCTTCGCATCTGCGACAGACTAGCTTGATATAACGAGTTAAATTTTATTATATGATTACCAATGTTTCGACATTTATATATTTTAAATAACTAGTGATCGTCTAGTGATCGGAAATCAACCAAAATTAATTGTTTTTCTAGGTTCAATATTAAGGAAAAAAACGAACTTAAAAAAGAAATATATATATATATATATAACTTGAGAGTTCGTTCATATCTGTTGAACGGAAAAAATAAACTCAATCGGTTGATAAACAGAAAAAAAATATATACCTATTAGTTTTGCCTCTTACTATTTATATGTATATGGAGAAAAAACATCTTGTACAGTATGTATGTTTACATCAGATTTTTAAATGTGACAGTGAAATCCAAAAATAAAGACTTTTGTTTAAAATAATGTGTATATCAAATACCAAGTGAAATAAAACGCAGAAACAAATCAAATACGTTTCATTATATAAATATTATAAGGTACATATCGTATCAGGGTCTGAAGTGGTTCTACCGATGGTCACAAAATCTCACCAAAAGGAAGAGGCGATCAAATTAAATTTACCTATTTTATAGACACCCTTTATTAATCATCAGGTCTCTGTTACTTATCATCATTACTTATTATAAAACAACGTCGTCCGCCGTGCCTGTCTGTCTGTCTGTATGTTCGCAATAAACTCAAAAAAACTACTGAACGGATTGTAATGCAGTCTTTACCAATAGACAGAGTAATACATGAGGAAGGTTTAAGTATATGATTTGTCAAGGGTTTGTGTAAATTGGTTGAAATATAATGATAATTGTTGAAAGGATCGGAAAAAGTTAAGCCGCCTGGAAGCTTTCATCGAAAACGCTGCCTAATCCTGTTGAGATATAACAAAACAGTGCATAGTGAGATATTCCTCTTTTATAGATCTACAAAAAAGTTTGCGATGGCATGTCTTCTATCTTTTAAGGATACATTACTATACCATCATCTATCTTCTAAAAAAATGTCATAAAAAATGAGGTAATTGGAATGCTGTCTATTAATCCTTATCAAATTAAAGCATTTTATGCTCATAAGTATATATTTTTTATTATTAAGGCAGGAAAACGTCCACCGGGCCTTCTAGTTACTTATAAGTTTGTAAAGAACAGTTTAATCTCTCTGATTTTTTTCAGGCAGACCGTTTATTACATGAAGACCGAGCGAACTGTGTCTATCTGTACGCTGCTCGCATTGATATGTATCATGAAATTTCCACCCTCGTTTAAAAATACTATACAAGGCATTTGCTATACTGCGTCGTTAATTTAAGCCTTAAATACGAGGCGATATAGACACGTGATCAAAGATGATGCCGGTTACTTCTCTCAAGGAACAAGGCAGCGCAACTGCGAGTAACGGGGGCTCGTGTTTGTTTTATTTTAATAATAAGCAATTTTACAATAATCATTATTCTTTTTTTTTATATATATTTTTTTAAATTTGGAACGTAATGAATCATGCCAGGATGATTCAAATAATATGGTAATACATCGTCAAATTAATAAAACTTATCTTTCCTGTAATATTCATTGAAGTAGAGAAAGACATCTAAAGTGCCAGCTTTTTTTTTTTTTTTTGGAAATGGGCTTATATACAATATATCGAAGCGATGATGGCTCAGTTGGTAGTATGTTCGGACACAGCGTCGAAGCACGTAGGTTCTAATCCAAGCAACTGAGTCGGAGCTTTCGGTGAAGGAAAACATCGTGATGAAACCATAGCATGGTGGTAGGGCTTTTACTAAGTCCGTCTCGCTAGCTACCGCCCTCAAGTTGAAAATCTGTCGCTGAGCACCCGTTGGTGTGTTCCAGCAGCTGCACTTGAGAGCCAGTCTCCCTCTAGGTTAAGCGTGACTTACCATCTTAGACCACATCATCGTTTAATATTAGATAAGATTGTGGTCAAAACATTTACCTATAAAATATAAAAGAAACAGGGTTCTGTAAGTAAAATAAAAAATATATTTTATCAGTTATCGACATTGGAACGTATGACACGAAGTAAAAGAAATTAACTGAGATTTTGCCAACGAACTCGACAAGAGTTTTGTTTCATAGTGCCACGTAAAACTAAAACTGCATAAAACCATTTGGAATACACTGCTATCTTCATAACGATGCGATGTAATTGCTTAACATAGATCAATTATTTATACTAATCAATGCTTATTCATATTAATGTAAATATCTCATAGAACTGATGTTTTTTTTTTTATAATAATTCAAGAATTTTACATAAACACTCGAAGTAGGTACATTGTTATTATCAATATAGAACGTTGTCAACGTTCGACTGAGACTAAACAATGTTACCGATCAACTTTTGACCTAATATTTTGTACGTTTTGCTCGCTCTTGAGTAACTGGCCATTCATTTTATCCGATAATTATCGCCAATATAAAAAGTTAACAAATTAAAAAACAAGAATAGACCGTGGATAATAAGATACGAAAAATATAATTAATTTTTAATTGCCTGTACAACTCATTTATGTTGAACGATTATGATATTTTGATTTTAAATTGTATAATGGAACGGAAGTTCTATATATTTTTTGTATAAAAAAAAGTAGATATAGGGATTGTAGGGTTCCTTTATACAACACTGGCTCGACAATGCCCACGTATCAGTCAATATAGCACAACCGTTCGCACGCGCCCGCGGCTCTCGTGACAATGACGTTTGCTAATTGCTTACCAACACGGGAACACACGAGACAGCGTATGTATGCTATAGCGCATACACTACATCCCTCCTTGAGGATAAATTAATATCAAAATATTTAAATCAATCGTTACTTTATTTCTATGAACCCTTCTCAACTCCATGCATAGATCTCTACTTATATACTATTCAAGATAAATGTTAGTAGTATTAACGATACTTTATAACTTTATTTATGCACTAGTTAGTTTCTTTATCTTCCTCTTCCGCAATATCATCTTGGTCGTTTTCTTAAACACTTTTCCACTGTCCATCCATTTTTTACAGGTGAATAATATTCTTTCTTGGTACTTATCCCGTTCGGACGTTTTTTATTATAATATCTCCTTTGTTATTACTTTGAACAGTATGGGGAAGTTGGTTTATAAATTTGGCTGAATTTATAGATTTTATTCAAATTCTTCACATGCAATTTATCTCCTTCTGACAAAATCGTTTCGGTAGCGCCTCTCCTTTTGTCTTCATACTCCTTCCCCTTCGTGGTTTTGCCTTTCGACTACTCCGTTTGGTTGAGGAGCGGTATAGCATATTTTATATTATCGGTCTGTCCTCTTTGTGCCATGCTTCGAAGCATCCCCACTCCCGTCGTCTAAGCATAGTCGCATGTAATTAGTGAGCCAGAACGAGAGAGCAAATCTCGGTGTGTATGTATATTGTACCCTGTTTAATACTTGCTTGCATTCGAGCATTTAACGTATGTTAGTATATACGAAAAGTACGTGTAATACTGTATGCGGCTGCGTATTACAGCTTTTTAATAAGAAGTCAGCGTGGTGTGTTATTATTTAACAGTGTTTGTGAGTATTTTTATCTCTTGTTTGTTGAAACTGAAAATATGGAATTTGAGCAATAAATTATGTAACATATGTTAAATTAAATATAAGATATCTTTTAAAATTGATCTAAATACTTTCATTTTTAAACAAATAAACTTTATAATTACCCTACCCTTGTTATATATATTCATGGCATTCAAACCTTTCAGTTACCCTACAATAAATTTATATACTGAATGGGATGTTTTATCGGTCAGAAAATTATTTATTAAATATGCCATAGTTGAACAACATGACAAGATTCCTTACACACCTGATCAATTAACAAGTAGACGGAAATACACAGTTTGTGCTACAAAGCAATACAAAACTTTTTTTGTGAATAAATTTAAATTCTACCTTGGTCCTATTTTATATAATAAAATAAATAAAATTCTTGATATATATTCACTAAATACTCATAAATGTAAGGAAGTAGTGACATTCTGGTTGAAGACACAGAAATATTAAGACATAGAAAGTTTATTTGTTATCGTACGATAATTGTCTGGTAGAAAAATGAGTAATATCTGCGCACATGGATTACGCATATTTATACACATATACTTATCAGATATAAAACAGTTAAAGACACATCCAAATTCAAAATTTACAAACTTTCTATCTATAATATAAAAATGAACCGCTGAATGTGTTGCTAAACGCAAATCTCGAGAACGGCTGAACCGATTTCGCTAATTCTTTTTTTTTTTTTGACTATTCCTTGAAGTACGAGGATGGATCTTACGGAGAGAAAAATTTAAAAAATGCCTGAAAAAGTCTAAAAACAACACTTTTCTCTACTCCCATACAAACGATTCGTAATAATACTTAAAACTCAATTTGAACTTTAAAACTATAGCATAAAGTTTAAGTATTAGTGGAGAGGTTCCGGGAAGGCAAAACAATTGAGTGACGTTAGTATCGTATAAATATTAATGTCAATATTTATACGATGGTCCCGAATAGCAGAATAAGTATTAAAAAAAAATTTAAAGAATGGACTGTTAGGCGGTACGAAGTTCGCCGGGGTCAGCTAGTTGATAAATATTTTTAAATGTTTTCATAAATTTTAAAGTCAGTCAGACACAATGACGAAAGTTCAAAATATTGTAGTCTAACTTGTTATATCATAAATGTAAAGTAGGATAAAAATAAATCATAGTATACCTTATGTAATATTCTTATATTATCATGTAATTAAAATGTATGTAAGTCATATCTAGGACATACTGTAATACGTCACGGGGAGAAAAAAGTGTCTGAGATACAGGCTCGGCCTAGTTCAAGCGCTAGGATACATAGATGTGTACTGTACTGTATGTCGAAAGATAAACCTTCTGTATCATACTGTAATTTGTTTAAATAAAGTTTTATTTATTATTTATTTATTTATTATTTGTCGATTTACTGAACTTTCACTTCTATCGTGTGTGAATCGCACACACACCTTTTTTCTTAAATTAGATAAGTTGTATTCAATCGCTGCATTGTCATTAATGTTAAAAACATAATCCACTTCAACTCTCGTTTTTTATTACCTCTTGTGTTCCGTTATCCTCTGCTCTGCAGTGTAGACGTAAATGTCCCGTTTTGTTCCCATAAAACAATGTATAGGATAGAACTAGAATATAAATAAGATAACGTAAAAACTATTTATTTTACTTTTATGATCACAGTAATAAAAACAAAAGTATATTTATCACCAGAGACAAATATCATCATTATAAAATTATATATATATATATATATTTTTTTTTACTTTTCTCTGTTATATCTAAAGCAGAAGATTCTTTGCAATCTGAGTGATGACTTCTACTTCCACATCGTCCACAAGGTTTAATATTCTTGTTGTATGCTTGTTTAGCTTTATATATTCCGTCTTTATTGTTACTGTTGTAAATAGCATTAACGTCCCATTCTTCTAGTCTCTGATCTTGTGAGTGTTGTTTCCTGTATTCATATATTTGTTATTGGTCATTTGACAACTTCCAAGACCTAAGCGTTATACTGTAAGGATCTTCTTCAGTAGTTCCGTCGAAGTACATGTTTCGGTGATTTGGCCGATCAAGTGGTCCTCTTTTTTCAAAGTTGCATTTTTCAGTTAGCTTCCGAAGTCTTACTAAGAAACTTTCAAACTTCTCATTATCATCTTGTTTGATAAGTCTAAACATGTAACGTTCAAAACATGGTTTTGTTTTGGGAGAAAATATTCGTGAAGGCCATATCAAAACGTTGAGTCTTTCTTCAACTTAAAGATTTGCGCCCGGTAAGTTGTAGAATATGTCTTGCAGGCGTGCTCCTCCAAAGTGTAATAGAATAGCTAGTTTTTTCTGTGAAGATTCGGTTTCGATTGCGTCTAGATATATGATTAGTGATCTTTTCCATCTCTCCCATTTGGAACCCATGGAGCGATTATCCGCGTCCAAATCTAGCCTTTCTAAAGCCAATATTGGTTGCTGAGCTATCTCTCTAATGCGTTTCGTTGACCCCTAGGGGAATCAATTTACATGCTTGCTATAAACAATTTCCAATTGAATGGAAGCGGTCATCTGACCTACCAGATAATTTCCAATTTAATGGAGGCGGTCATCTGACCCACCAGACAATTTCCAATTTAATGGCAGTTTTGTCAACCCATTCCAATTTAATGGAGGCGGTCATCCGACCCACCAGACAATTTCCAATTTAATGGCGGTTTTGTCAACCCCTTTCCAATTTAATGGAGGCGGTCATCTGACCCACCAGACAATTTCCAATTTAATGGCGGTTTTGTCAACCCATTCCAATTTAATGGAGGCGGTCTTCCGACCCACCAGACAATTTCCAATTTAATGGCGGTTTTGTCAACCCATTCCAATTTAATGGAGGCGGTCATCTGACCCACCAGACAATTTCCAATTTAATGGCGGTTTTGTCAACCCATTCCAATTTAATGGAGGCGGTCATCTGACCCACCAGACAATTTCCAATTTAATGGCGGTTTTGTCAACCCATTCCAATTTAATGGAGGCGGTCTTCCGACCCACCAGACAATTTCCAATTTAATGGCGGTTTTGTCAACCCATTCCAATTTAATGGAGGCGGTCTTCTGACCCACCAGACAATTTCCAATTTAATGGCGGTTTTGTCAACCCATCGCTAACAATAAACCCTACTAAATGCATCCTACTTGCCTACAATATTAAAACTATATACAAGCTAGTCATGTAATTATCTGAAATATACGGTATTTGCTGCTTCAGTTATAATTACGTTGCCCTAATATCTGAAATTTTCTAATGTCTGCTTCTTTTTTTTTTCAAACCTATGTTGCTGTAATATTCGAAGCAATATGTAAAATGAGTAGTCTCTAACTTATAAGAAACATGTTACAAATAAACTACAAAATTCCATAGCAACCCGGCTAGCCAGAACTTCAAGTGGATGTCGCGTTAAAACAACTTGAGATAACACCCAAATTCAAATAGTAAATATCACCACAACTAAATGTTTGTTATGTTATTTTATTTCATTCCATATTTACTGTTTTTTGTTTACATTTTAAGTCAGTAATTATTACGTGTCTCGAGAATTCGCATTAATTTGGTAACATATATTACATATTTTAGGTATATGTCTATGAAACAGTTAAATGAGATACGAGATACGTATTCATAATTATAATCTATCTAACGTCTCCGTTGAAACTTAAAACTTTATAATGTTGGATGTTTACGTTACTTTAACATTGAAATAAAATATGTTTACCTTTTACTCGTCGCCAATGTAGGGTTCCTTTATACAACACTGGCTCGACAATGCCCACGTATCAGTCAATATAGCACAACCGTTCGCACGCGCCCGCGGCTCTCGTGACAATGACGTTTGCTAATTGCTTACCAACACGGGAACACACGAGACAGCGTATGTATGCTATAGCGCATACACTACAGGGATATTAATATTTGCTGGATATGAGCGTACATGAGGTAAAATCCTCGGCGACCTTTTTGATCGCTCTGAATATGTATGCGTAGAATACAAATTTAGGTATAAATATTTATTATACTATGTATAAGCATAACATTGACACAACTTAAGAATAAATAAATACAAATTTTTGATTCCTATAATAATATTTTAACTTTGTTTTGTACAAAATTCCTGTTTATATTATACTTAAGCCCGAACTTAACGGCTGTTAAGCGCAGCTTGAAATATTGGTGAGTACTGTTTTTGATTTGAGTTTTGGTTTGCAGTAAAAATTCAAAAATTAAAAGGAGAATAATGTAACACGAGATTATAAATGGTTGAAAACACACGAACATTAATAGTTGGCTAAATACCTACAGAGAATCAGTGCTTATAGATTTTTCCAAACATTTAGAAATTTTGTATAAACTCAAAATTGTGATTGTCAAAATAAGTAAAGATAGTTGATGGGCTATTCTTTTAATTGAATCCAGAAAGTTCTTATACATGTACCTATATTGTACCTATATTACCTATATTTTAATAATTAATTACATTTCAAAAATATTCTCATTCAAGTGCTCTTCAAAAACATATTACAAATGATGATCTCATTTATGTACCTTTAGCCTTCAATTTACTTCTGTCGTAAGAATGCACCCAACATATTGTATGCAATGAGAGCAACTAATGACGCACGCAAAGCGTCGCCCATCGCGCGTCCCACCCAGCACTAGCGGAATTGAATAATATCCATCATTAGCGACGGCAGACCCAATGACTTACATATTACATTAGACACGTCCAGTACTCTTTAACCAAAAATCAATTATATAATTTTCAAAACGGTATTTACACGTCTACGACAAAAAGTTCTCTATGTTGTTGTCAACGACGTTTTTTTTTTAACATAGGAAGATCCATCATGGACGTGCCACCTTCCCGGGGGAGAGGGTGGGTAGTGTGAGACTCCTATTCGCTAAAACCCCATGGTGTACATCCGCCGCTTTTTTTGGGGCGACACGAGATCTCTTTAGCATTCATCGTGTCGCCCCAGCGGTTGGCCCGGCATCAAACAATGCCACCGAGCCCCGTCCTTGTCAGGAGACGACAGTGTATACACCGGCCGTTTCCTCCGTCCGCCAGACCTCCTTTGGACCTTTCTAAAGACGGTTTCCTCGTAGAAGGAGGCAACAATATTCCACACAGACTCGTTTACATTTGGACTGCCTAAAGGCTGACAGGCGCTAGCACGGTTTTCCTAATGTTCTTCGGGATGTGAACGGGGAATAAAGTCAAACCAAGTACCTGTGGGTGTCTTCCGGCTGCTGCACCTGAGAGTCAGTCCATTTCTAGATTTAGCGTGCTTACCATTTTAGACCAGTACGTCATTTAACATGATTGTAATGAAACGCTAAAACCTATAAAGTATATAAAAAACACGTTAAAACAAACTGTTTTTTATTCGGATAAGTCACGTGAACAAAGTAACAGACACCATATTGTATAAATATTTTATAATCTCTACTTAGGTACTAAAAAGAGATACGGTTATTCAATATCAAAGTTCTACAAAAAATTACCACAAATTTACAATACCTTTTCTTTATTTTTCTTTAAGATTAATTTGTATCCGATTCATATTCTAACGGTTTTATTTTTAATAGAAAACTCTGAAAGTACCATTGTAAAAACTTATATAGAAGTAACCAATTAATATTGAGGTAACGAGGCTACGATAGGGGTAGGTGGGATAGTTCAACCCTTCATAATAATACAAGGTCGATTTTGTTTCGCATTTTTCTGTTTGCCTAAAGTCTGTGGTGTGATTGGTGTTTCTATTATACACTAATCATTAGCACTAATCAGAAAGTAACATAAATACACTACCTCATACAAAAATCAAAATACATGTTGCATATGTCTATACGAAAATAATAACTTTATTTTAGATAGTTTAGAATATAAAAACAATGAATATAATATATTTGTATATGTATACTCGTTCAGAATGTTGTTTAAAATATTTACGTTAAAATTAATTATACATTTATGTTACCTATCACGTGAACAGAAACACCAATCATAGCGTATGATGTTACGCCTTCCGAAACATTGTTCTGATATTTATACTTTGCCATATTTATACCGAGGAAAAATAGTGTTTTTTTTTTAAATAATGTGACGTCAATCCGACGCCATGACAGGTGTGAGCAGTTACATAACATATGTTTTTTTTAAACTAATTGTTTACGTACTATTTCTGATTCAATTTGTGATATACTATACATGTCATGGACCAAGAGATTAATCAGCTCACAATTTATATCACCGGGATAATTTGAATAATAACAATTTAATATGGGCTACGTAATTAATACTTTTTTAAATTTCACCCTTGACATGTATTTTTTTCAATTTTATGGTTATGTATGTTGGTACTAGAAATTGAGAAAAAGAGAGTTTACCACTACAAACTATAACATCAAGACCATGCTAACCTAATCGCTCTTTTGTAGACACTGATAAAAGGCTACTTAATGTGATAAATAGCTATGTTTAAATAGGTATAGCCCGATTTGACTTATACTTTTTAATTATATTATATAATGCCCGCGTAGTGTAAATAGTGCTCTGATTTTTCACTTATTCACACAACGTATATAATGTTCGTTCTATATAAGTCGTCTCCATCGATGTGCGAATGACGTTGTATCTACATCCACCAGTCCAATCATCTCCAGATGCGGCAGGTGTTATCCTTCGAGGCCGTGATGATGGCGTCGCCGGAGTACGAGAACGCACACGAGAAGATCTCGCCCTGATGCCCGGACAACACCTGGATGATGGAGTCATATATACGTATCAGGAAATAATTCTCTTTTCTTCTGATTAGATAGTAGTAATAGGGAAAAATTCCTAGATACAAATTCTTTCTCATGTTGATGTTTTCGTTCATCCTCAGCCAATGGTGGAGCCATTAAATAAACTAAGACCAGTTTTATTCTGACCAATTCATATTTAATTGTCGGAACTCGAAATTGCCGTAAAAATGTATAAAATTAATAAATCACTATAAAGATTTAAAATGTGTCCATATTTTATTGTACACGGAACATTTTATGAGGATGAATTAACGTATGTCACTTACTCTCTCAAGCAAAAACTACCGAACGGACTTTGACAAAACTTTACAGTCCTATAGCTTTATACATAAAAATAACACATATTATACTATAACGCACAAAGATGTTGGTGAAATTGACAAAAATATACCAATAAGGGTCGAGTAAGATGGAGAGCCTCATCATTTGAGAGCTATCTTGGAGTGCGCTGCACAAACCCCGTTAGAGTTACACAAAGTCACACCTGTTATTTGTAAATATACGAAAGTAGACGAAGTTAGTAAATTAAAAATACATATAAGTTATCAATTGCTTACCTGAATACAATTCCCAGTGTTCGTGTTCCAAATTCTGGCACTTCTATCAGCCGATGCTGTCAAGAGACAACCTCCGGCGGGGCTGAAGCAAACCTGAATAGTATAATTAAGTTAATCAATCATTCTTTTTTAATAAAGAAGGAAATAATCAAATAACAGCTAACTGATTAATATTTCACTAGACGCGTTAATCTGTATTAGAAAGTGCCCACCACCAGGGCATTGAAATTTGCGTTTGTTACAGTCACTGCTACTTACGTAAGGTAGATTTTTCATGTTAACATAATATGAAGACCGCGATCAAGCGAACATCATTCGTTTTATTTAATTAAATGCATTTTATCATTGATGTAACCCAAAATATATGTTGTGTAACTTTATTACTAAACTAGGCGAGATACCCATTGGAAACGTTTTAGGATTCAGTACAGTGACAGGTGGTAGAGCTACGCTGAAGCTATTACTGGTTTCAGCATGAATGGGTCGGCTCGCCCGGGCTAGTACCACCCTCTCACAGAAAACCGACGTGAAGTAACATTGCTTGCACTGTTGCGTTTCGTTCGGTCAGTGAGAGCGCCGGAGGCCCACATATATTAAAAGGCCGGCAACGCACTTGCGACTCCCCTGGTGTTGCTAGTGTCTATGGACGGTGTTGATCACTTACCATCAGGTGACCCACCTGTTCGTTTGCCCCCTATTATATAAAAACAAAAAAAAAACTAATTTGAAGTATCTAAACCAACCGGTTTATGCTGTACATTGTCTATAATTTTGTTTTACTAATTTTATTAAATGGAAAATAATATTATAAATACATGTAAATGTAAAGAGTTATCCTAATATATCCATCTCGCTTACTCTTTATTACAATTATATAAGTGCGAGTAGTGTTGACAATTGTTCAAATTATAACTCCTGAACTTCTTTATGTTACTCAGAATAAAACAACCTAGACTGTCTAGGGAAATCATTGGTCATTGGACACATGAAAAGTGGAATAGCTAACAGCTAAATAAGATGGTTAGAAGCACAAATATATACTAAATGCGTTAAATATATGTATGATGTCACCTTGGACACCTCCTCCCTGTGTCCTCGCATCACAGCTAACTCCTTGAAATCAGCGCGCACGTCATAAACGCGCGCTGAACAGTCGCTGGAGGCGGTCGCAATGCGCTTCCCGGCCCAGTCGAAACAGATGTCCAACACCTGGATTCATTTTGTAACGCGTTCACTACATTGCCACTTTCTTAGCCCAGTGGTTGATATTCAACTATAATATATTATATCCGTTGTAACTTAAAGATAAGGCGATAATTATTACAATAACTAATAACATAACGCATTATTCCTATATTATATATAACTAGCGGCCCGCTCCGACTTCGCACGGGTATAAAATATATAGCCTGTGTCATTCACCGAAAAAATGATTAAAATCGATCCAGTAGTTTTGATTTATTCATTACTGCCCGTGGCCCGCATGCGTTATTTTGATAAATCTCGTAGGGTTCAGCCTGCGTTTGTTGCAATGTAAGCGGAAAACATGTAATTATTTACGACATCACATTAGAAACCCCAAAAATAACAGTATTTCTCCATTATTTAATGGATGTTATTATACATATAAACCTTCCTCTTCAATCACTCTATTTATTAAAAAAAAAACGCATCAAAATCCGTTGCGTAGTTTTAAAGATTTAAGCATACATAGGGATATAGGGACAGAAAAAGCGACTTTGTTTTATACTATGTAGTGATACATTATTAAAAACATTAGTCAGCTGATGATTATGCGCTATCCGTTATTACTATTGACCATGACTACGGTCGGGCGGTTTCATCACAACGTGAGAACAAGCAAGTAACATGCAACAGTTAGTAGTTGTAAAAGAAGAGCACTTCAGGCTGCTCACACTCAAAGTCTCGATACAAATAACGGATATTCGTTTCACTTACATGCCACTGATACAAATTACAATATAAAGTAAGTTACCCAACAGTAAAATAATTGACAACAGTTAATATAAATCGTTGCAAAATAACACAACAGCTTTATTCGTTATTGGCCATTAATACTAACAATAATATAGACCATAGAATTATTTTATTCAATACAAGCTGCGCCTAAAACTCTACATCGACCCTTTGTGAACGATTTTGTTCTTCGAGGTGTGGTGTGGCACTACCATATCTAGTAGTTGCTCATACTGTGAATGTATAATTCTGACTTTCGATACACGATACGGTACTCGAAACTACCAGTCAGCAATTCCAAAATCTGTCCAACAGCTTTTCTGTAAATTGCTTCCCTTTTGTGTTTTGTTATAAGTAAGATAAATATATATATATGTAAAACATATCATATATGCTATACGTGAGTATAGTCTATCACCATACCAAATTTCGCCAAAATCGACGACAAACGACAGACAGAGACAGACAAAAATTCTAGAAACAATAGAAATGTGTTCTGTCATTGATTCTCAGACCTATTTTTCTCAAATATATTTAATGTACAGATTTCGTCTCGTTAGCCTTTTATTATCTGTATATATTGGAGGGATATCAAAAGAACATTTGAATTTATTTATTCTGAAAGTTTATGTCGATCCTGTTTAACCGAATTTGAATAAAGATGATTTCGTTCAAGATATCACATTTTCTCACTTCATCGGTATGCCCAGCGACGGTTGCGAGGCAGGAGTTCTTCCTCGCATCCCAAAGCTTAGCGCTTCCGTCGAGCGAGGAGGAGCCCACGAGGGAGCTGTCCCAGTTGAATTGCACGTTCGATATCTCCCCGTCGTGACCACAGAGCACTGAAACTCGGCTGGAAAATGATTTTCATCAATGTATCTATCTTCGAGTGCGAAGTACGACATCTATATGAATAAAATGAAAAAGGTCCACCATCGTCTGTACATGACATCGATGTTTGTTACGCAAAAACTACTCCACAGATTTTAAT
Source organism: Antheraea assamensis (assembly GCA_035772565.1). Lineage (NCBI taxonomy): Eukaryota > Metazoa > Arthropoda > Insecta > Lepidoptera > Saturniidae > Antheraea > Antheraea assamensis. Next base: position 44,724 of record JAQQSE010000265.1, read on the forward strand.
AAAACCTTACAATGATACAATTTGTATATTAAAACAACATATAGGTTGTAATTTATAAAAATATTGCATAGATTGGCCAAAATATAATAGAGTCTAGTAAGTTTGGAAATACCCTGTCCTCTGAAAGGTATTTTAACGTATTTTGTATAAATCATTAGTGTTACACGAAGGTAATTAATTATATGACGTCATCATTTATAAAGATACAAATGTGAACGAAAAAACAAGTAGCTATTAGTGTCTAATACTAATAGTATGTACATTACCTCAAGTCGGTCATGTAGTTTAAAAATACATAAAAATAATTGGGAAATAACGAGTGCCTTTCTGTATTTTCAAACGGTTAACAAGTAGCACTCCATTACATGGATGTATAGAATCAGTATCGCTACCAAAACAAAAAAAACGACTCCAAACATATCGGGGCATAAGCTTAATCGTTGACGCTATTTTGAATGGAGAAAAGATTTGCTCGATATTTTTCTACAGGCGTACGATATTTACTCTTTGACTCTGGTGTCCCACATCGATATAGTTCCATCGAAGGAGCCGGTCACGAGTCTCTCGCCCTCGTTTGGGTCGAACTGAAGAGCTATGACTTCTGCAGTGTGTCCGGCGTACGTGTGGATCTCGTTACCTTTAATATGAAACAAGTTTTTTTTAATAGTTTATAGGTAAATGTTTTGACCACAAGCTCATCTGATATTAAATGATGATGTGGTCTAAGATGGTAAGTCACGTTTAACCTAGAGGGAGACTGGCTCTCAGCAAGTGCAGCTGCCGGAACACACCAACAGGTGCTTGGCGACAGATTTTCAACTTGAGGGTGATGGCTAGCCAGACGGACTTAGAAAAAGCCCTACCACCATGCTATGGTTTCATCAGGATGTTTTCCTTCACCGAAAGCTACGACTCAGTTGCTTGCATTCGAACATTAGTCCTTCGACGCTGTGTCCGAACACACAACCAACTGAGCCATCATCGCCTCAAAAAAGTTGAAGATCAGTTTTATTTCTATAATTTGCACTCGTGCGTATCCGATATATTAATAAGGCGGTAGTCTGAAGATGTCAAGCTTGTATCGTAAAAATACGAGTACCTGTTATAAGTATCAATATCTCTAATAGCAGTGTTATTACAGACGGTTACCTTTAATGGCGCTTAAGTAATTCAAAGTATGCTAAGAATATGATTCCATTGGAAACAAGAGTAGGAATATCCAGCTTTATATTATACATTTTCGTTATATAAATTACTTCCACTATCCATATCAGGGATTTATTCATAAATTCTTTCCTATAGTATGTGGTAATAACGTTACAGTTCTTTTTTATTTAGAACTTATCCATAACAAGAATCATTCATTAAAATAGTTAGAAAATAAAAAATATAATAATACTTTGTTTTATAACCTATAAAAGTATTTTTCAAAATTCTAGTACCTCTTCTGTTGACGGATGAAATAAGCTTCTCTTGTAGAAAATTTAAGAGATCGCTCAGGTCATTTTCGAGTTAAAATCAAACAAGCCAACGGACAGACAAATAATAACGTTTATAATAGAAGATCCTTATCACAAAATTTTGACAAAAAATTTAATGTACAGAATTAACTACAATTCTATTAATATAGACTATTGTTCGCCCACTGATGGAAATTCAACCATAATTATTATCGAAATTTGTAGATTATACACGTAAAAAGAAAAGGTATAATGAACGAAAACTTATTAGTGTTGCCCAAATGAAAGACCAAGACCTACGCCCACACCTGCGTCACAAAGCTTCGACCTATTATAAAATTAATATCAAAGTTTCGATATAGGCGCATATTAAATGTTCCCAAACCTGTATCACCCAAATAATACAAATACAATTTGCGTCGGCTATCTGCTCCAGTTTTTGTCCAGTAGGCTTATTTTCGTCAAAACTAAGGTGTGTAAAAACCACCGAGCCAGTATCGTTCTGCGTACGCATACGCGTAGGCCTTAAAGATCATAACGCATGACGATAATGATCTACCACACATGCATTTATTACAACTGTTGATAGACAAAATATCGTGGCGATACGCACATATATGAGAGTAGCATAGGCTATGATCGCTCCAAATCCAAATCAAACATTTACAAAATCTAGTTTACTCCCGCGAATCGAGATTTCAGTAACAGATAGATATTTAAATTCGTTTGATTTAATAACATTTTATCATCCGTTCATTGTAATGTACGAACCAGTACGAACATCGAAGAGTTTAGCAGTGCTATCCATCGATCCAGTGGCCACATGATCTCCTTTAGCACTGAATTGGGCCGCGACTACTTCACCACTGTGGCCCCACAACGTGGTGAGGCACTCACCTGTCTTCGGGTCCCATATCTTCGCTGATTTATCGAATGAACCCGTCAATGCTCGATCGCTAGGGACCATAGAACAAACATGATGATTCCACCTAAACGCACCTAAAGATTAACAGAATGTTTTCTGTTAAGTCTTAGAGGAAGAAATACATTTTTGATCGGTAACGGGGCTTCGGATGTCTAGTATGGAATCAAAGTTTACAAAAATTCCATCTCAGACTTGTAAAGTTAAAAAAAAGCATGGTATAAATTAATCCTGAGTGAGAACGTTTTTATACCCGATTAAATGTAATTCCTTTAACTGTTTTGTACAATATTCGGATTTGTTTTTATAAAACAATGAAACAATATAAGCTAATTCTTGTGAAACAAAAATAAGATGTTCTACGTTACGTAAAGCTTGAGTTTCAATGTTAATCTGCGTAAAGGCAGTTACTGATATTTATTTGTTGCTAATGAAAACGCATTTGTCCTAATTATTGAAAATCTTCATATTGAATACAATTGAAGTAAGTATTCAATTTGTTCAATAAAGATTTACAAATAAACCCTTCTTACCAATAGTCTCGTTGTTAATGAGCAGAAATAGAATATTAAATATAATAATTTGATTATCTTGATAGCAATAACTCCTCTCACCATATTGGAAAATTGAATCCTACACAATACACAACATTCTGATGACCAGTCAACGTCTTCACTTCTTCGCCGGTCTCCACATTCCATACCTTACAAGTCCTGTCGTAGCTACCAGATAGGCACCTTGAAGGAAATTATAATTTTTGGCTTTTAACGATTGACCACAATCTCACTTTACGTTAAGGGTCAATGCGGGTAGAGACTAGGAAACGCTGGTTTTGTGAGAACGGGCTTTACATTTGTAGCTCCAAGAATAGAGCTATAGGTGTTTGGCGACTAATTTACCAACTAGAAGGTGGTAGTTAGTACGGTGGGGTTTTAAAAAAACCTCTACCAATATGCTTCACTTTGATTTCCATTGAAAGCTTAGGCTTATCGCAGGGACTTTAAGGTATGTTAATCAATACGGTGTCCGAATCATCCGAGTTATTGTATTATGTGGTGAAAGTGTGTTGTTACCTTAAACTTAATTTTGGAGAAGCGTTGCCATTTGATTTATTCTGTATCAGCATAATCTTAATTAATGTTATGAATACCAATACGTTTGTTACACTTCTATTACAAATTAATTACTCGACCGATTATGATACAATTTTAGATACCCATTATCAAAAAGACATACGTTATGGTTCACGCAGAAAAGTACTGTAGTTCCCGATGCATAGTTTAAATCTATATTGGCGTGAACAAAAGCTAGTTATTATAAACGAAATACGAATTATAAGTAATGTGGTCGCGACGATTTTTCCTTTACTAAAATCGTTAGAGAATATAATAAACGCTGCAAATAATTTCGCTTGGAGTACTTTTGACTATAAAAAGTAGGTATTAAACAATTGTCAGATTTTTGTAATTAAGTTGATAATACAACTGTAATAGAAAGTATTACCTGCTACCTGCCTTGTCAAAAGTAACATTGGTCAGCGGTAATATGTGAGTGTGCATAGTTTTGTAAATAAAGAATCTCCTGCCAGCAGGACCTTCGTGTTCTATTCGCTTTTTGAGCGTATCCAGGCATTGTTCCAGCTGTTCGATGACCTCAGCCGTTATCAACACCTCCGCCGTGTATAGCCTACTCGCTATTTCTTTTATATCTGAACTGAAATTTATTTAAGGATATTTTAGATCAGTGTCAATATAAGCTTTCCAATTTATCATTGTTAGAGATAATGTGAATTTTACTGAGGCTGGAGGATGCGGGAAATAACCACGTCCGTCACAGAATATTATTAATTACTCAGCGTGATGTATGACCATCTTTAACCAGGCTCAAATATAAAGCTTCTGCAACTTGCATGCATATTTATGAATTTGAATAACAACTGTTTTTTTAGAGTAAGGTGTGTTACTTTTTGCTTCCTGAGGAGATGTATTTTCTCAATTACATATATATATTATTAATTAAGTGATATTTCGACATCATCATCGTAAAAATATATTCTATACATGCAGGAAAGAACATAAATATTACATAGCCTGCCCACTTTACGGCAACAAAATAGGCATTTCCTAACACGTAGCGCTGTAAAACTAGCAGCTTTTTTAAACTTTAATAACTTAAACGAAGATACCGTGATATATATTTTTTAGATAAGGACTAAGTTTAGTATCTTTAAGAAAGCAAAATTTAAAAAAATAAATTAAAATCAATTTAGTATTTTTTTAATAATACGCGTACATCGGCTCTCTATCATTTTGATAATAATTAAGATAATGTAAGTGGATACGAAAGAAACCGGGCAGATTATACTAGTTTTCTTCAACTTACTTGGCATTTAAATCAAGGAGGTCAATGTATTTCTTCTTAACGACACCCTTTTGCAGATATTCCAGGATAAGACCAGGAGGATGATACCTCAAATGGAACTTCAGCAGCTTCATTTTATTATAAATATTTTGTCCTTTTTTTCTATGAAAGAGACATGTCTCTTATATATTTTTTTGTGTTACGGTAAACTCGTGTCTAAAAACTGTCATGGTTTTGTCAATAAAATGGTTTCCATGGTAACGTGATTTACAAAGAAATTATACGTATGAAATAACCGAAATCTGTTTCCGTTCATTTTAGTTGACCACGATTTAAAATATTAATTAAGTCATTACGCCCTTAATATTTCAAGGGTTTGTCTGGATATATTCAATAGGCGGATCTGAATAGTTGACAATTGGCTACTAGATGTGGATTAATGGTAACTATTCGATTAATTATATAGTTTATTTAATGACTTAGATTTATTCAGTTATAATTTGATTGAGTGATCCAAAGTTTTTTCGACATATCCAATCGTTTGAGCGACGATTGGTCAGTGATAACGTGTTTGTGACAATGTCTGAGCGTTCAGTGTATAAAAACATTGTAATGGGACCACAGCATGGTGGTACGGTTTTAGTGCCTGTTTGGTTAGTTATCTCCTTCAAGACGAAATTCTGACGCCATGCACATGTTAGGTGTGTTTCGACAGTTGCACTTAAAACGCAGTTCTTATTATTTATTCATATAAAATGAGGAAAGATTGTGGTACAATTGAAACTTATGAATAATAAAAATAATTATAGATATGTCGAAAAAACCGTATGTGTTATTGCGATCACAGGATGGATGTGAAAACTTGTAATAAATACATATACATTAAAGTTACTATACGTTTATCAATATTTAACATGTAAATAGTCGTGGCGGTCGAGTGGTTTGTTCGGTGAAATGTTAATCCCATGTCCGCAGGTTCGAATCCTGGCATGGACCAACGAATTTTTCCAAATTCATGCACAATTACTGATTTAAATTGGTAACACTATCAATTAATGGTGAAGGAAAATAATATGAGGCAACCTGAACCTGAGAAATGTTCTCCTACAAGAAGAAGGCAAGTGGTACTACCATGACAGTATGTGGGAAAGTATAGAACTGTAGATTTCTCGATGTTCATACCTTCTTTCGGGAGGAGTCCTATGGCACTGTGATAAGTTTCTTAGAGGCGTAAGTATAAAATCGTAGGTACGATTCATTGGAACGATGCACTCCTTGTCAGACAATAAACGTGGCTGACGATGGAGCCGAGTATACACGATTCAGTGCGTCACCGAGCCGAGGTTGACGCATCACTTTTGGTTCCTGTTCAATGCGCCTGAAGAACTTTTCACTCCAAAAATTCTGAACGAGTCAATCCAGTACGATCTTCATTTGTTAATGATAAACTACCGTACTGAAAGCTTAAGATTCTGCGACGAGAAACACTTTTAATATATATAAAAAAGGGTTTTATTAATGGTATTTATCCAGTCATTTTTTTATTTTTATATTTTAGGGGGCAAACGAACAGGTGGGTCATCTGATGGTAAGTGATCACCACCGTCCATAGACACTAGCAGCACCAGGGGAGTCGCAAGTGCGTTGCCGGCCTTTTAATATATGTGGGCCTCTGGCGCTCTCACTGACCGAACGAAATGCAACAGTGCAACCACTGTTACTTCACGTCGGTTTTCTGTGTGTCGGGTGGTACTACCCCGCGCGTCGGGCGAGCCGACACATTCATGCTGAAACCAGTAATAGCTTCAGCGTAGCTCTATCACCTATAAGCGGTACCACCTATACTAAACAAAGTAGACATTGAGGCGTCCCCGTTCGAAGTTAAAGGTAAGTTAGTGTATGTAGATCCAAGGAGATATCAAAGTTTCACCTGAACGTTCCTCGGAAACCTGAAAGTGAACTGGATATTAGCCAACAAGAAACAAAAGGGTATGTCGTATCACTTACAGGTACGCACTCAGATGATATTGCGGGGGTTAATCTTTTAATTCTATTAAGTTTATATTAACTAATTAAGTTTCTACTAACCAGTGGTATTCCAGTGGTTGATATTCGGCCATAAATCCTAGTTTATTTAAGATTTAACAATATTCCAGTCTTCTGCCTAACAGTGTTCTACTATTTCAGCTGCAAGCGTGCACAAATACATCATTAATCATTATATATCTATCTATTGTAATAAATTAAATGAATAAATATAATACAGTCGATGGTATTGAGAAAAAAAAACTGTTTTTAAAATATTTCTATGGATAACAATAAAGCTCGTCAGTAACTATTAGTAATTAGCCAATAGAGAAGAACGATGTACGGAATTGACTTAGCCAATTGATATATAGATTATTTTGATTTCTATTCTGACGTAAAAGCTCACATATTTAAAAGGCCGGTAACGCACTTGCGACTCCCCTGGTGTTGCTAGTGTCTATGGACGGCGGTGATCACTTAACATCAGGTGACCCACCTGTTCGTTTGCCTCCTATATTATAAAAAAAAAGCATTGTATAAAAGTATAGAAAAATAAAGAAGTAAAAATCAGTCACACGCGGTTATTTCATTCCAAATTAAGTGTATCTTACGTTATGGTAACTATATAATTGATACACATATATCCATTTAATATTTATTTAATTAACAGCCAGACACAGCATTCACGGTTATACTCAGCACACAAAATTCATTCGTGTGCGAAGATAGAACCCGGGACCTCTCAGCTCAATTATATTTAATTAATAAACCCCATAATTAACAAATCTAAAAATCATAATGTTTTGTTTGAATAATTACTAGTTATCTATACTATTATATTTTAATTAGTCACCAATAGGAGTTAATGACGTTGCAAAATCATAAACAACGTGATATTTTAAGATTTCTTTTTAAATCTGTCTGAAACTACCTGTTCTATTTTTACAATAGTATTGACAAATTTTCGACGAAAGAAAGCTTTTTTGTAAAGTATAATAGGTCCTCCAGTTAAACTTTTAGTCAATACCATAATAAATCACAAGAGTTGAATAGCTTTTGTTAAATTGTTTAATTATCCGTGTATCAAGATATTATAGAAAGGTGGATCCCCTGTATCTGTGTCTTTTTGATATTCCAAGGTACTTTTGTGATTTATTTTAATAATAACTTTACATAATTCTGACGATTATCAGTCAGTAATGCAGAATATTTAACTACTAGCTATCAGATGTGACTTTGTCTGCGTTTATATCTTTATAATTAAAGATACCACTTATTATCTTCAAGTAACTCTAATCGTTTAAGCAGTGTACACCGAGATAACTCTCTGATGGCAAGATTTTTTCAAATTTGACGCTTATTTTCATATTTTAGTCAATTTATACAATATATTTTAATAGCCCGTATGTTATTCTGTTATATAACCATATTACAGGAACGCTTAATCCAAATTTGATCAGTAGTTTTTTTTGCTTAAAAAAGTAGAATGTAACCATTAAATTCTACACACTTCCATAGAAGAAAGGTAGGAAACTAGCTTCCAGACTACTTTTAGGGAGTGGTAGGGCATGGCAATTGTGTCTGACTTGATGGCGACCTTCATAAACCTGTTGTAACTCACGCCATAGTGAATAGTCCGGTGAAGCTGTGAAGACCCACAAGGCCGAAAGCGTAGTCAGTATTTAAAAAAATACCGTCATATTGGTAAGCTCAGGCGTTTCGCATTCCAAGTCCTATCGGTCTATATTCAGAAACCAATAGAAGCGGTTCAGTATATGTACCTGACTGTATCACTACTACCATGCATATGATAATATATCTATTAGACTGACTCCCTTTTCCCATCCAACTATGCAGTGACTAGTAGGATAAAATAAGTGTGAAGACTGTCAATAGATTGTAGATGGAGAGAATGGTCACCGTTATTATTGGATTGCATTGCATTGTGCTTACCTTATAATAAAAGAAAATAACCATAAACATAAAGAAAAGTCAATGAACAGTTTTACTTAAGTAAATGGCATTTCCAGGGTAAGTGATGCAAATTAAGTAATTTAATCCCTTTTTTTGTGATCTTCCGAAGCTGAAACGGCAATATTTGTTTGTGTAAAAGTGAATTTCGTTGTTTATACGTAAATACGTTTTGTATAATGAAAACATATTGCCAAGGCCCCCAGATGGGTCCAGAGTCATGATAAGTACATACCTGTGCTGAACGCGTTCCACATCTGTGTCACAGCGGACGGTAAACAAAGACGACTGCGCAAAGCTATCGCGCTGAGATGAGAACTTTTCACAGTTTTCTTTACTTATCTCGGGTATTAGGTAAGCGGTTTTTAAATAGGGGGTCAATATTTAACTTGGTGTTTGAAAATTTTATCACACAAACATATATAGCGGGCAAATGTTTGAGAATCTGGCATATAATAGCAAATTGTTAGTTTGTGAACAACTATTAATTTACCTCTAGTCGGTAACCCTATTGACTGACAATAGATTTCATTGATAAAGGAGGATAATCTGTTACTGAATCACATTAACCGCCACCTTTTTATTTTATTTTTCACACTGATAGTTGTAAGTAGGTTAAGCACACACACTTTTTTACTAAAGGGTTTGAAAGTAAAAGCAAGTTTAGCGTACAACGATTTATTCGGCAAGAAAGAAGAACAGTACAATTTATCGATTGTATAAATGTTATTTGTCAATAATAATTACAACCTTGCAAAGTGATGAGTACGGTGATATGTTTGTAGGACGCAGGAGCGCCGTCGCGTCACCACTTTAGCGGAAGTTGGTAGTGTGTTTACCACTTGCTAACTTCAGAAGGTTGAAATAAAATAACTGACTCCGTTTGTGCAGACTAGTAATCGCTTTGGCAGCTGGATTACGAATCTCCCTTTATTGAACCGAGCAAATGTATTTAAATGGTACAAAAACAGAACACGTGTAAAGGATTCAAAATGCTAACGTAAAAATACAAATATTACTAAAATAGTCGATACTGGGAATTAATATGTAAACCGTGTTAGTTCATCAACCAGTAGCAGGGACTTTAAATACAAAAACACTTTACACAGTATTAACTATCAGTCTTATTACAGTACCGTTTTACTTACAACAGCTTAAAGGCGATATATCCCATGTGTTTGCTCTCGATCTTGAATAACGAATGACCGACATACCTCTGAATGCGCGCTATTGTGATTTCATCCCCACCAATTTACTTGCTTATGATTGGTCGTTGTAGATTGACAGTATCTCGACCAATCATAAGAAGTACTTTAAATATAGAACTTTATAATAATCATTAGCAATTATTTCACCAACATGAAAATAATAATTGATATATTTAGACATTTATAACACTTGCTTATGATTGATTATTTAAGATTGACAGTATCTCGATCAATCATAAGAAGTACTCTAAATATAAAACATTGTTAAAATGTTTAGTAGTCATTTACCTAATATGAAAATAATAAGTAGTCATTTACCTAATATGAAAATAATAAGCGATATACATATTTAGATATTTATAACAGCTCGGCCATCCTTTTTTCAACGAGTCCCTCGTTGGTAAGAAAAAAAAATCGTTAAGTACTCTTATTTCATTTAGAAATATATAAAAAAATCTTTAGGTGTTTAAGTCCTGAAGGAAATCAAACTAATCACTCATTATTATCAATACAACTTTATCGAAGAGGTCTTACCTATAGAACAAGCTGGATTTAGACATGGTAGAAGTTGCATAGACCAAGTGCTGGCCTTGACCACTCATATAGAGACAGGTTTTCAGCTAGAATGTAAATCGGGAGCAGTTTTAGTAGACCTTACTGCCATATATGCTACCGTATGGCGAGAGGGTTTATTATATAAGCTGTTGACCGTGGTTCCGAGTACAAAAATTGTTCAGCTTATATCCAATATGATTTCACAGCGATTATTCAGAGTACACCTGGGTTCTTCGGCTAGCGATTTCAGATTGTTAAATAATGGCCTTCCTCAGAGTTTTGTTTTAGCCCCAACTTTATTTAACCTATATATACATGATTTACCAGCTACTATCTCCGGAAAATTTATTTACGCTGATGACATATGCCTGATAACCCAAGCAAAGGTATTCTCAGATATGGAAGTTACATTATCAGAAGACATGAAAATTCTGGCAGAATACGTCAAAACTTGGCGTTTGATACCTAGCCTAAGTAAAACAGAAACATGTTTCCATTTGAATAACCAATTAGCCAGGCTGAGCTAAAGATTTCATTTAATGGCATACAGTTGCGTCAACCATTACCCCAAGTACCTGGGTGTTGTACTTGACCGTTCACTTACATACAAAGAGCATCTTGAAAAGACTTCGCGGAAACTGCAATCTAGAAATAACGTGCTTCTAAAACTGACTGGAACTAGTTGGGACGCAAACGCCGATGTATTGAGAACTACAGCCATTTCGAGGGTGTATCCCATAGCTGAATATTGTTCCCCGGTGTGGTTAGGTAGCGCCCATGTGCAGAAAGTAGACCGTGAGCTGCACATTGCGATTGCGGGGCGGAAAGGCAGACAATCCAACACATCGAGAAATGTCCACTTCGACAATACAACGGTTCCCCCGACAAACTGATCAATCTTACCGACGACGCCTTCAAATGGCAGAGAGAATTAAATGTTCAATTGTAATTACAAAAATGGATACTCTATTTAGCCATACGATTAAAAAAATCAAGATAACTCACTGGCTTAGTGATACATTACATTTAGTATCTAATTAAAGCTCACATACAATTACTTTACATTATGTCATAATCCATAACCTTAATCAGCAAATCTTTATAATTTAAGGGTGTCTGTTACCTGACATCCCTGGCATCCTTACATTTTTTTTTTTTTTATATTGGCAGTATATATATTGATCCATGCCTTTGGCCAGTATATACACTGTTACACTAATTGCTAAAACGCGAGGCACCCGTTACCTGGCACCTCATACCGATTCATCAGTACGTGACTAACCAATGAATCGGTATTTATTGATCCATTACGTTGACCAGCAAATACTTCAGCCATTTAATACTTGAACCATTTACGATGATACATGACACTAATCACGGGTACTTGACCAGTAGCGTGGGATGACTATCTCGGAAGACTGCGTGCACGACGTGCGGGGGTTGCTCGCAGAGTCGAGGTGCGCAGATCGCGCGCGGTGCAGCTGGTACCATTAGCCGCGCTTCTAACCGTCTGACACGATGTTTGTTACCGGTGCCACACATTAATTGCCAAAATGTGAGGCACCCGTTACCTGGCACCTTACACAGATTCATCAGTACGTGACCCTAACCAATGAATCTGTATTTACTGGTCGAAGACACTGACCAGTAAATATTTCAGCCATTAAATACTTGAGCTATTTTGCCAAAATGTGAGGCACCCGTTACTTGGCACCTCACACCGATTCATCAGTATGCGACTCTAACCAATGAATCGGTATTTACTAGTCGAAGACATTGACCAGCAAATATTTCAGCCATTAAATACTTTCATCAAAGCCTACAACCACGTAACATTGCTTTTAAGGGTGTCGGTTACCTGACATCCCTCCATAGCCTAGCCACATATTTTTATATTGGTAGTGTATTTATTGGTCCATGACCTTGATAGCCTAGCCACATATTTTTATATTGGTAGTGCATTTATTGGTCCATGACCTTGACAAGTAGACACTGTTGCACTAATTGCTAAAATGTGAGGTACCCGTTACCTGGCACCTCACACCAATTCATCAGTACGTGACCCTAATGAATCGGTATTTACTGGTCGACGACATTGACCAGCAAATATTTCAGCCACTAAATACTTTAGCTATTTGCGATGATACATGACACTAATCATCGGTACCTAGAATCACATTGCTGTTATCATATCATATTCTTATTTTTTTTTTACTTTAAGCATACTGTGTAATCAACGACAACCAATTTGATAATCGATTATTAGCCAGCCTCTAATAAACCCGTTTATTTCTGTGAGTGTACAATATCCACGTTCATTTGTATGAATACATTAATTTATACGTCAATTTACAAATCGCCACAACCAGAATCTGAATCTGTTGGTACGGGTTCGTTGAAACGAATCCAACGATATGTTTTATCAATAGCTACTATAGCCGCAAACCTCTAACCAGACTTTGTGAAAGGCATATCCTCGACCACGAATCTATCGTTGGGGAGCACATTTTTAATTATGTAGGGAGCTTCTTTGACTGTTCTATACCTATCGCACCTCTTTATACTCTAACCAAATCGCCTTCCTTCTAATTCATTCCCATCTTTCTATACCTATCCTACCGTTTTTTTTTTCACCTGTTGTGTCCTAATAAGGCCACCAGCGCTAGTCCTAATATTGTCTAAACTCTCCCTCACTTCAGGCGTAAAGTCATTTAGCAAAATACCCAACTGTATGTCTGGTAAATGTTTATCCCATAAGCCATTTGGCCCGTCTAGATTTATTGCTACATTCTTTCGGGGGTGTGGCGACACGTGCTTTATACCGCATGATTTAGTAAAAGTTTTAAATTGTATACTAATGAAGCTTGTCGTTTGGGCCATAATTAAACTGGTTGGTGCGACAAAGTAACTAAAATGCTCTCTGAATACTTGACGGGCCATTCTCTCGTCGAATGATAGGGCAGTAATCAAAATACCGTTCATATACATTAATGCGTAAGACGAAGCACAAGAACTGAAACAGATTTGCGCTAGTTAACCCGGATCACCCTTAATTCGCCGTATTTAATGCGCGTCTCTTCCACGAATAAGAGTGCGCAAATAAAATAAGACTCCACGCTTAAAACACCGGATTCCGACTTTATCATTTTGACACAGGGTCCTTCCGTGAAAGTGTAGTCTTAATAGTACCGGGCAATTGTTTAAAAAGTCATCTACTACCAATCTCCACGTAATTTTCTACTACACTCCTGCACCTCGATCATGACATTCGCATTACCAAGTGGGCTATATGGTACGTTACCTATCCCCTTAATAAAGGCACCTCTCCTACCTTCCAGTCTAATGCTAAACGTTAAGCTTCACCGAGACGGATCAAAGTACCCTCATTTCCTAAATCAACCAGATAATCAAATCAAATATACTTTATACAATTTAGGCCCTAAGAAGGCGCTTATCTTTTTAACATACACATATATTATATATGTATATGTTACAATCAATTTTAGTGGGTGTACAGAAAGGAGTCAATTCCAGACATCACCATCGTTCACTTATCGATCCACTCTATAAAAGCCCTTTCGACACCAAAACCCGTTTAAAATGGCACTACTCAATCGGTAATATGTTTTGGGACTTTGTTATACAAAAAATCTAACACTGTTACTGGTTTTACCGAGTCTAAAACATGGAACGACCAGTTTGTCAATTTCTAGTTTTTGCGAACATACTTTAAATTATCAAGAACGTATTGGGAAGCCAGATTTAAGACGCCGAATTCTTGAAACTTGGCCTTTAATGATTCGCGAGGTCCCTCATTGTACATTACTCGAACTGCCCGTTTTTGCAATCAAAATTTAGTGTCTACCTCAGCTGCTGTCCCTCACAACAAAGCAGCACTTTTTGCAGTCTTCAAATTGTGCTTCTAATCTAACACCACGATCTTCTATATTGCTATGATACAGTCGACTGCAAGTTTTCCTCACATTTCACATTGATATAAGAGCAACTCCCTATGGCGTACCTTTTTGTGGAGCATTTTAGTAAATGAGCATAATTATCCCTAGTTGGGGAAAAATCTTTTAACTGTAGTTTCCATTCTGGCCTAAAAAAATAGAAGCGAGGGAACCGTGATAAGTTTTAGCTACCCCTGTTAATTTTGGTAAGGCGTAATGGACTATTTACTTATCGCTCCACCCTAGATCCGTGCAGATTAGTCAACTTTGTGAAGGCATGTATTAACCGTTTGTTCTTTGCATAAAAGGATCAAAATCCAGGCATTACACTATTTAAGACCCGATACCTATTGCGATCGCTTGTATTATACAAAGCCCTAAGAGCACAATCGAATATTTCAATGAACAAATTGTTATTTCACTCGGGATTACGGCGACGTGTTACTTCACAGGACGGTGTGCGAAGGCGCAAAGTTCTGTGCCTAGGTGAATACCTCGATTATGCACGGCGCGTCACCTGCCATTCCAGAACACGTGATCGTGTCCTGGAGCGCCGATGACGATGATATCGTTAGCTCGCCCTTCTCATATAATGCAAACTGGAGCGGGACTGACCAATCGCCAGGGGCGATAACCTTACCCTGGACCGCCCGGACTGCAACCGACTGCCGAGACTGCCACAAGTTTTTTTCAGTCTCGAGCGCATACGCCCGCGACCATGGATACGGTTTCATGTTGTGTCACGAAATCTTTGTGGAGGCGCCAGCATTTTACGAGTTTACCTTCATTCATCCACGTAGTCACAGACTCAACGTATATTACAAGAAAAAAACACTACAATTAATACAGGATTTTTTTTCATTACCTACGGATATATTATTATTGCTTTAACAAAACAGCTTACTATAATCAAAAGAGCTAAATTCGTCAACAAGCTGGGTCAGCACATCTAATAAACGCTTACACTTGTTATTTTGGCCTTAGCAAGTCTTGATGTATCAAAAAAAATGTATGCTCGTAGTTACTAGTTTAAACTTTAAAACCGTAGGTCTATACACAACAAAAATAAACTTGTTGTCTCATTTTTACTTCGATAATCACGACCTCACCTCATTTGAAATTGAAATAAAATATTCTTTAGAAGGATCCACGAGGGTAGATAAACATAACGAAATAAAATAATAAATAACCCTTACGTTTTCTAAGTATGTTCACCAAATACTTATGCGTATTTTAGATCTTGTTGTGGCCACTAAGTTGCTAATCCCGCTTCTGAGATGTAAACCGTGTTAGTTCATCAACCAGTAGCAGGGACTTTAAATACAAAAACACTTTACACAGTATTAACTATCAGTCTTATTACAGTACCGTTTTACTTACAACAGCTTAAAGGCGATATATCCCATGTGTTTGCTCTCGATCTTGAATAACGAATGACCGACATACCTCTGAATGCGCGCTATTGTGATTTCATCCCCACCAATTTACTTGCTTATGATTGGTCGTTGTAGATTGACAGTATCTCGACCAATCATAAGAAGTACTTTAAATATAGAACTTTATAATAATCATTAGCAATTATTTCACCAACATGAAAATAATAATTGATATATTTAGACATTTATAACACTTGCTTATGATTGATCATTTAAGATTGACAGTATCTCGATCAATCATAAGAAGTACTCTAAATATAAAACATTGTTAAAATGTTTAGTAGTCATTTACCTAATATGAAAATAATAAGTAGTCATTTACCTAATATGAAAATAATAAGCGATATACATATTTAGATATTTATAACAAATACAATGTGCAGCAATAAAGCAATTGTATACAATACGCGGTATACAATAAAAATGAGTAATAAAAGTAGAGCTACCAATATAAATAGGTACCAAATAGAACAAAACAATAATAATGCGCCGCGTCGTAAATGGGTTTTGTCGGCGGATTATAATTACACCCAGGTATCATGTGGCCGACACCTGGGCTATAATCCGTGCTCTTAATCTATTTGTTATTGCTGTTTTAGAGTATCGCTGGTTTTTCTATGTAAATTATTGTAGTACACACATACCACGCTGTATGTGGTTATGTGTGTCGCTACATAGGCATTACTCCTAGACAATGAATGAAAAATTATTATTGACAACGTCAATCATCGGTCGGTGTTATCACAATGTATATCCAAGATAACATGTAAAATAGACAGCACTACACGCTACTCAAACTTAAAGTAGCTTTACGAATAACAAATAATCATGTTGTGTCATTAATGTGTCATTTTTACAAATTGCAATGAGATATTGGACAGCATACCTTCGAACAGCAGCATAACTAACAACAATTATTGTAAAATAGAATAAAAATGAAATGTCTGTATGTAATATCAAAATAAAGACTTTTTACTGATTAGATATGAATGTATACACGATACTGATAACAAAAACACAACTTTTAAAATTGTTGTCTGTCTGTCTGTCTGTTTGTTCCGGGTAATCTCCGAAACGGCTGGACCGATTTTGAAAGATATTTCACTGACGGATAGTTAAAATTACAGCGGGTGACATAGGCTATTTTATTTTAGACTAGCTGTCATCCGTTGCTTCGTATGTAGTACTATCTCCAAAACGATTGGACCTATTTTCGTGGGACTTTCACTAGTAGATAGCTGATCTTATAAGAAGTAATTTACAATTAAAAAAAAAAACGCACGTGGAGCTGCGGGCAACAGCTAGTTGTAAAATACAAACAGCGTAATTCACCACTGACATTATACGGCCTGGTAGGCTCGCGATTACTATAAATAGCCGTTTTTGAATCTGTGGATGGTTTATATTAACATAATGAAAATTCTTCTCACGTAGGGAGTTGTCAAAGTTCAATGCATACGAGCGATATAATAAGCAAAAACCTGTATACTGTAATAAGTAATTATCGTTGGATGCCTAACGAAGCGTCCATTAAATGTGCGCGGCAGCCCTGCACGTCCGGTCGAACAGGTTGTATTCTGTATACGGTCCTTGACTGGTGCGGTGTTGCGCGCGCAACATTCTACCGCGTATCAGGTGCGCGAGAGCACGTTCCTTTTCAATTCGAAATTCGAATTCGCGAATCGCGCGCAACTTTTACTTTTTCATGTTACGTCACCGATTCGGTAATCGCTGTTTTACTCTGGTGTTGTTTTTATTTGGTTTTGGTGTCACTTTTTTAAAATAAATAAATCGGTATATGAATTTGATTTCATGTGTGAACCTTACAAAAATTACAATACAAGTAAGCCATCTGGTGTGTTACAATATCACAATTGCAAACAGTTTCTTCATATATCTACACTTGTAATGGATTAAGAAAATTGTGACGTGTATTTACATATACGTAAGTGTCACCTTCATTACATAGTTGTTAAATTATAGGTACTATTTGAAAAGGTAAAAGTTAAACTGTTATAGTATATTGTGACAAAAAGGCTCAAAATTAATACATTTATGTTTTTATGATTAATAAAAAATTGGATATTATTATTTTGTAAACGTTGACTTCAAAACGCTAGAACATGCAGAATTTTTGATGATATTTGTCTGTAATAATAACAGATGCATATAAAACTAAAACCTCTCAATATAATATTAAGAGTTAGTACGTTCCTATATTTGTAAGGAAGTAATGGGGGTATTAAAGGTGATGATAATAGCTATTCAACAATGGTCGGTTAAGGACAAACAAGGAGATCCCAAGGAAGGATGACGTAAGGCAAGCGTCCGATTGTAAAACAATTAGTGGAATAAGTTCAAAACGTAAAGTAAAACATCTTGTGCTTCCTCTATTTAGATGGGATAAGAAAGAGAAGATAGAAGGCTGATATTTACGGTTACAATATAACTGAAAGGTATGGGAGGTTGCAATTATTTTCACCTTTAATGGTGAAAATACTCGCTATATGCTTCAATAGAAAGGGATTTAATATTTGCAAGGGTAAATGATAAGTCCATATTGTATCGTAAACTTGACAGATTATTAGGTATCATTATAAGAGGTGTCGTAAGCCATCTTACTGGTTGGATCTGAGCGCGATGGCTGCAAACATAGTCAATATCTTAACACGTAGACTTTAGCAAAACGTGACTGGCAGCTTTGCTACGGCGTTGTTATTTTTAAAAGGTTTTGTTGCAAAAATGTTACATCTGACTCCGATCGTAGATTTGTAAACGTTTTGATGGATAATTTACTAATAGTCCTTTTTTAAGTATTGGTTTCTATTAGTAGCGTATATTTTATGTATGGGTAACTGTGTAGGTATTACATGCATCGCTACAGCCTCAAATGTTGCATTGTTGTATGTCAACTGTTCAGGTTCTTCCGCGATACCGTCTTTCCACGTCAGTCAACAGCGACTATTCGTCGATAACGACATGCAGAGTTGGCTACCAGTAAGGTTACATTTTTATTGTTTACTAGCTGTCGGCCTCGGCTTCACACAGTTGTATAAGATAATGAGATTAAATCTTTACTTAATAGTACGACTATGCAATGAAATAAAATGGACGCCATCTGTCAAATTTGTCAATATTATTGAATATCTCGTTACTGTTTCACTCAGATTTTCAAACATTTCCTTATATATATATATATTTTTTTTACAATTACAAACAAAAAAAAGGAATAACCAAACAGGTGCAGTCGTTCTAAAGTTATGCGCTTAAAGACATTCGACAGTCGGTTGTTATTTATATACATAAAGTTTTAGCTCAGAACGAAAATCTCATTTGATATTAAGTGACGATTTGACATAAAATGGTAGCACTCGCAGTCTTGTAAAAACTGGCTCCCAAGCGCAGTTACCGGAACAAACCTACAGGTGTTTGTCGGTGTATTATGAACAAAAGGATGGTATGGAGCGAATCGAACTTACAAAGAACCCTAATAACACACTATGGCTCATCACATGTTATCCTTCATCGAAAATTCTGACTCTTTGCACGGATTCGAAACTAGATTAATCGATAAGTTCTAACAAGATAAATAAAAATAAGATAAGTTCTAGAAACCGAGGCGTTACTTTACTGAAATCCATAATTACAGATTAGAGTGGACGTTACTTCGCACTTCCGCTTGGAATTGTTTGGCCGCTGTTACGTCTTAGTGTTTCGCTCCTTCACGGAGCATCTTCAAAACAATGTTGACTTTTCCGTTGCACCCGCTCGGACGAAGACATAACAGTGACCAAACAATTCCAAGCGGAAGTGCGAAGTAACGGCTTTCCTATTTTTTTCTAGAAACAATATTTTAGATTGTCATACGGGAAAGTTACATTATTCTAAAATATATGCTTATTCCGATATAGAGTTTAAAAATCATTTAGTTACTTATTGTATGCGTGCTGGTAACTGGATATATCGAAACAAAGAACAAGGAAAACTAACGGAATCTTTGTAAATGAGTAATGGATATAAATTAGGTTTCGTATGTAGTGATCTTCCGACACGTCGCGTGTTCGATGCTTGATCGGGCCGTTATTATAAAATTGAATCGTATGATTTATTGTCATGTAAGAAACAATTTTTAAAATTCTTTTTAGACACAAATTGCGAGAATAACTCGTATCTGTTTTGAACGGGAGTATAATGTATTATTGAATTTGTTTTCATTAATATTAAATTACATTATTTTAAAAACTAGTTTTAATTATTTCTAATTCTCCACTTTAAGACATGGCAGTTAAATTACGCCAATAGTTGTGGTTATCTGAAGTAAATTAAAATTTGCAAAATAGAGTTCATGTGTGGTGTTTAGTTATGTTAAACCTATACATTCACATTTGAATCATGATAATAATTAAATAAAATTTGCTTACAATGAGTAGGTGTAAATATAGGTATAAATTACAAATGAATATCATTAAATTCTAACAGGAATTATTTATTTGTCTAATTGTAATATTTGCCACGAATGTTTTACTAAAAACTAAGCATGGAACATTTAATGCATCACTGTTATTTTTCATGACAAATGATAAATATAATTTGCTATATTATAATTATGTCAAATGCCTCAAAATTACAATTCGTAAAATTCCCACGGCTTTTTATTTGAATTTAACCGCGGTATAAAGTTTATTTTGAAATAAATAAAACATGTTTTTTATCACTTGTGAAATAGCAATTACAAAATATATAATTTTCACTGCTATATAATTATATTAAAATAGCTATACTTTTTAAGCATAGTACAAACGCGCGTAAAGGTTACAATTACTGTTTTATTAATTTTGTTAGCCTTTGACCATTTTCTCACTTCACTGTTAAGTGAGAAATTAAATCTTCAGCAAGTGGTTTTTTAGAGTAGCTGCCGGAACTTCGATGAGTGTTCTCAGGCAGATTTTATACATGAAATTGGTAAAGCGAATTTTGGAAAACTCTTACTTATACGGTATGGCTGTATATAAAAAGGTTTCCTTTTTTTCGATAATGGAAACAAAATGGCCGCCATAATGACCAACAATATACAAATATCAGTAATAATATAGTCAGATAAAAATTGTTTTTTTTTTTATAGTATATGCATACACTTCAATTTTATTATATGTATAGGTTAGAGAACATTTTTGAGTTTTTATATTTTACATATGTAGGCATTGGCTCGGGCATGCCAAAATATTTCGAGGGGACTTTTGAAAATTTGGAGAACTGCAGACTTCCGACCACCCTCTCTCTCTCCCCTCCCCCTTCCTCCTAGTCTATTCCTAATTGAACTGTCCATATCAACCCATTACTAATGACCTGACTAATACAATATTAATGCTTAATATTATAATCGTTCACATTTTTATTGCGTAGAGGTAAAATGATTAATGTATTAAAATTTTTAAAAAAGCATAATAACCATAACAAAAAAAAAAGAAAGCGTGTCACGGAACAATGAAATCTCGCTAAATCGAAACACCGTGACCGCAACCTGCTTATAATAATACAGATTTTTGTTGAACTTGTTAAGGGCACATCTACACTAGACTTTATTCGTTTGGTCTTATATCTCCTAATTACCATATAGGTTATATCTGTTGATAAAGAAATTACTGTTCTCAGAATTGTAGAAATTTTAATTAGTCGGAGAAACAATCAATTTTATTTCTCATTCTAAACCACTCTGTGAGTCACGTCTTAATCTAGTATGTCGTATCTAGTTCAATCTAACCTAGTAGTATATATTACGTATACTTCGTAAGATTTTAAATTATACAGTTGTAGACATTTATTAAGGCATTTTTGTAATTTTACAATCACCTATTTGCATCCATTCCGAGTGTGTACATTACAAGAAAATTTTCATAGAAAATAAAATTGTTTAAAAAAAAAGTACCACAACGTGTTTGACCATAGTCAGATATCTACCTAGTCACAGCTACTTCGTCATAGTCATAACAAAGGAAGTACTTACTACTTATTCGTTGTATGCACAGTCAAACAAAAACACACATACATTAGGTCCGAGGCTAGAGTTACCGACAATTTCAATGTGGCTGTAGGTTTACACCAGGGTTCAGCTTTAATCCCTTATTTATCCCTTCTACGTTGACATACAGCAGAAGGCACCCTGGTATTTGCTGGATGCTTATCATATTGTTTTTTCGGAGAAGATACAACCGAGGTCCAGAGTAGGCTGGGGAAAAGGTGAGGACATTTGGAAAATGTTGGTTTGACGATTAGTAGAACAAAGACTCAACATTTATTTTGCAATTTCGATGGTTCAGCCAGTTTTTATTCATATAGCCTTAAATGGTGTACCAGCCTACTCCAAATTTCGGTATATTGGTTCATAGATCCAAAATGACGGTGACATAAACAAGGACGTGAGGAATACGATAAATGCAGGGTGGATGAATTAGCGAAAGGTGTGTGGAATAGCTTGTGACCCACGAATTCTCTTGAAATTTAAGGGGAAGGTGTATAAAACTATTATAGGGTCAGTCATGCTGTATACATCTGAGTGCTGGCCTCCGAAAAAGACGGATGAGAGAATACTACATGTGGCAGAGATGCGAATGTTAAGATGGATGTATGGTGTAACTAGAATCGTTAAGATTAACAATAGGTATATCAGAGAAAGTTACAAAATATCACCTGGGAGAGAGAAGTAATAGGTTAGCATGGTATGGGTACTTTGTGAGGAGAAATGACAACCATGTAACTAAAAAAATCAGTATTAAGGTAGACGTATATAGGAGTAGAGGAAGACTATAAAACGTATGGCTAGATTGTAATAAAGACTTATATTTTGGGAAATTAGGCTTAGACTTATTCATTGACGACGGTCTTCTGTTTATATTCTTTATATATTTCATCAGTAAGGCGTGCATGTGTCATTCTTTCCACATACATTACGATGAGGAGATTCCCTTTCTCTCATGTGATATGTAATATTTCGAAATTGTTAGTGGCGTGAACAAAGCTTTAACGCTTTCTTGACATAATGTAGATTAAATGACATTCACTAAAGCAAATCATACGAAGAGGCTGACAATGTGTTGTGTTATGCAATTTTACATCTACAACTTTTTCTGTACACTTTCCATAAATATCTTTTATGCAATTTTGAAATTTATCGAATTGATTACTTTTAACATACTGTAATATACCGTTTGTTGAAATGTTTATACAGGAGGAGTCGGGTTTTTACTTGTTAATTTTCAAAGTTCGATCATAACTATCACAAGACGTTATGAATATCGAGTGAAAGGAGCCAGACAGTAGGTTGTAAAATTATTTATTCATTGATCGTATAAGTTTGATGGCGTTGGAAAATATAAATAACTGTACTCATCAATTAGTAAGTGGGTTACCGGGTTTTGCTAGACGCTCTCGATTGCATAACATTTTGTACACAATTTATTATGCAATGCTATAATTAAAATATCGTTTCTCTTTTGACTATAATACATTTAAATTGGTTATTTTTTCCCGCGAATAAATGGCTGCGGAGAATGTGACGAAAGGCAAAAGGACAAAAGTAGGTTACATGTTCCAGAGGTGCGAAATTTAATATGGATGAAATGGGAAATGACTATGTCATACAAAGTATAAAAATAGTGTTAATGGTAGATATCTTAGGGAGTAATAGATTATCGTGGTAGAAGCATATGATGGGGGATTAAAGTTACATAACTAGAAAAGTAATTACCATGAAGATGTACGAATAAAACGAGTATAGTAGAGAGAAGAGAATATGGATGAATTGTGTGAATGTTGAGTTGACGGCTGATAGGGGAGAGTGAATCACTACATAGTATAAAACAAAGTCGCTTTATCTGTCCCTATATCCCTGTGTATGCTTAAATCTTTAAAACTACGCAACGGATTTTTTCAATAGATAGAGTGATTGAAGGGGAAGGTTTATATGTATAATAACATACATTAAATAGTGGAGAAATAGTGTTATTTTTGAGGTTATTCCAAATTTAACGTGTGCAGATTTTAATCATTTTTTCAGTGAATGACATAGGCTATTTTATACCCATGCGAAGCCGGAGCGGGACGCTAGTGTGAAATAAGGCTAAAAGGATGATGATAGATAAGTATTTTTTTATTAAATCAGCAGACATGTAGTTGATTCGAAAAATCTTTACTATGCGAATTTATTAGAAACACTGAGGTCTGAGATCGGTGTCAGTGGAACGAGAAAATATTTTTAAAGTTCAAAGGACGCGTTTGCTGTTCCTGTGTCAAACGATCATTTAGTAAAATACCAAGGCTTAAAGTGTACTTAATCATTTACTTGTAGAGGCTTGACAATAGTATTAAAATATTTGTGACATAAATGATAAATTACATAGTTTTAATGTCGGTCAACTTCAAGATGTTTAGACCATTTCGATATGCAGATGAAGCTGTTGACAGTTGACTGTTGTCTCTATTATGTAATATATTATTTTACATTACAATAATACACCTTAGAATTAACACAGTTTGTACGAAATCTATATGAGTTTTTCACTAAAATTTATAGTACGTTTCACGGTGGGAAGTTTTTGTACTATAATTTGTTCAGAGTTTTCTTTAGGCGACCAACCTGTCTTCAGCTCGCGGTACTCCTCGCCGCGTCACACTGCCCCTTCGTATAATCACTTACACTCATTATATAATTGTTCTGGTAACAACTCTGCTCCGAAGGGTTATATTAGTTTTTCTCCACGTCACATTCTTACGCTAATCGCACCTGAGTAGAGTCAATACAAGTCCTTCTCGTCCACTCTCCTTCTAATATGCCTTTTTGTCTGTCAAAAGAATGTCTTTCTCCTGTGTGTAGGTACATAAATTACAAGAACATTTTAATTTTTTATCAATCACAACTACGACGTTAGTAAATGTTAGCAAAGTTTATGAATTTTAAATATTTATTCAAGCTGATAGTTGACGCTATACCCTTATTATGTTTCAGATTGTGTCGATAAGAAATCTGTACGGTTGTGATTACCATACTATTGCTGATAACAGTACTTAGCTCTATAATGTTATGAGTTTTATTTATTTATGCAAATATTTAGTGCTATTGTTCTCATATTGATTTTTCCGAGCTTATCTTTCAGTATTATTTGTGGCTTATCTAGAGACGATCCCTTTCTGTAAATTTCCTTTCCTTTGATAAGAATTTTATATGTATATATCTATCTGTTCCGTTAATCAATATTTAGTTACCTATTTATTTAATGATATTTATGTCGTATTCATCAAATACATTTTCGTTTTGGCATAGTTTTGTTTTCAGAAAAAAAAAACAATATAATTTTTTTTTTTTTTATGCGACTGGAGGCAATGTTTTTACGTTGTATTTCAATAAGGGGTACAATATAGAAGCGTCATATAGCGTGATTATAACATAAAGCCTTCTAAAGTAAAGACTAAACATGAAATAAAAAAGTACCGGTAAAGCTCGAGTTAGATTCGCATTAAGGATTATGTACTTAATAATTTTAAACAATGGATACATTACCATTCAAATATTAATCCCAATAATATTATATATGAGAAAGTGTGTTAGGATGGATGTTTGTTACTCTCTGACATATAAAATTACCGAACATAGTTTATAGAAATTTTACAGATATGAGGATATTCTTTAAGCTGGCCAAAATAGAACGATAAGTCCCATATAAATTTGAAAAGATCCTGACATGCGAGAGTTACCTCAGCGTGTGCTGCATAAACAGTTATAGTTACAGAACCATGATCTTTGATGATAGAATGCCAGACAGACGAAATCGCGGGCAGTCGCTAGTAATAAATAAATATACGGTGCGGATACATAAAATAAAATTGTTGTACGTGAAGGCAACGAAAGAGGTTGTGTTTAGGTACGTCACGTTCTGGTATCAACAGGTGTATGTCCTATATTAAGGTGGTAGAATAGTGATAAACCAGGTGTACAGCGAATTCCGCGGGCTGACCGCTAGGGCGGCATGGTGATAGCCACAGTATGGTCCCATGCCGCCCCAACCAAAAGCGGCGGCCTGTACACCGTGGGAACGTACGAGTCGGACATAACCCACTCTCTCCCCCGGGAGAGTGGGTAACCATAAGGGATTTCCCCACGTTAATAAAAAAAAAGGTATAGCGATTCTCTTTTAATTTGTCTCGTTTGGGAGCCAGATTAGTATCTAGACGCTAAGAGGCTTGAATACCGGCATTAAATCGACTGCAGGGGATGTATTATGTATCTTTTAGTGGTCGTCATTCTGTTTGGATTGTATTGGACTTATGATGCAGTCACAAAAAAATAAATAGAACGATAATAATAGATAAATAATAAAAAATTCTACGTTTAATATATTCAAAATGACAATGAAAAATGATTTATATTTTTATGTATGTGTTTATAATAACACATTTTTAACAAAAATTCTTCTCCTTCTTCTTGTTTTGGCACCGCAGAAGCATTTGCCAGTGTCAATGTTTTGTTTCAAGTAAGTGTCTTGTGATAATTATAATGTTCTAACAAGATGGTGGTTTCCTTGTTAGAACTTTCCATGGAGTTTTGGTGGCATCTCAAAATGCACGCTCCGTGGTATTATTTCCCATCCACTTCACTTGTGCATAATAACCGAACTATATTACGTAAAACACCACCAATATTATAAAAGATAGAGTCTAATAACACAAGATTATGAATAAAATATAAAAGCCACTACATGACAGACCAATATCCCGACAAAAACTGTTAATAAAAATTTTAACTGACTTAAAAAAACGATTCTAATGCTATTCCCATACCTGCCTGTATCGGCACGAAGTTTTGTCTATGGTCAGACTAAATGCAGATATGGGAATATATTAGCGTTATGCGTTACGAAATATCGGATTGCGTGACGATACACGCAGCACGATAGCTGGGGGCCGCGGTGTCTACACACATCAAAGGAACTTGGAGACGCTAATTTCGAGTTACTATTGAAATGGCAATGGTGTGCAAACGTTATTCTACGCCTTTATCGGAATTAATTTTGAGGTTACTTCTTAGCGGCACAAGTGACCAAAGCTTCGTCGCGCAAGTATGGGACTAGCATAAGAAAATGATCCAAAACCTCTTTGACCATAGTCACGTTGGTATCCACGTAGTCTTAGATTATAATAAATCTACCAACATATTAATCACTGTACATTTTCTATTCGATTTTAGGGGTTCTCTAGTGCATCTTCGAAATCCAAGGTCTAATGATAATTAATTTAAAACGGGACCTCGTTGAAAACATTCTCTTTCTGATTAAAAATGAATTTTCAAAAGTAGTTTGTAAATAACGATGTTCTGAGGTTTGAGGTCTGAAGGTTAAAATTAATGCCTTTTTGAAGTCGGTTAAAATAGACAAAATAAATCCGCAAATGTAATAACATTATCCTAAAAAGTTACTAAAGTATTTAACATATATAAAACAACTAGCGGCCCGCTCCGGCTTCGCACGGGTATAAAATATATAGCCTATGTCATTCACTGAAAAAATTATTGAAATCGATCCAGTAGTTTTGATTTATTCATTACAGCCCGTGGCCCGCACACATTATTTTGATAAATCTCGTAGGGTTCAGCCTGCGTTTGTTGCAAGGTAAGCGGAAAAAATGTAATTATTTACGATATCACATTAGAAACCTCAAAACTAACAGTATTTCTCTACTATTTAATGGGTGTTATTATACATATAAAACTTCCTCTTCAATCATTCTATCTATTAAAAAAAACCGCATCAAAATCCGTTGCGTAGTTTTAAAGCTTTAAGCATATAGGGACAAAGAAAGCGACTTTGTTTTATACTATGTAGCAATGAATCCAAAAGTGGTCCAAATGGAACGCTTGACGTTTTATTATAGTGTTTTAAACATTAATTCCATTGACAAGGTTCAGAAACTTAGATCATTTTCATAATGATTTTCCTTCGAGTGTAATCGAGGTCGAGTTTGTTCGAATATTTCTGATCGATTCCATCGGCATTATTATAATTAAAATAACAAAACACCTGTATGGATTCGAGCGCTTTTATTTGAACATTTGTTTCGTTTACAAGTGTAATTTTATTAAATACGTTAAATTGTATTTCTTAGTAAAATATTTTTCATAATTTTTAGTTTTTAAGAATGTTAGCACTATTTTTTTTATCTGACAGCTTTATGAGGTGATATTATTCTCAAGATAAAATTTATAAAGTGTGTACTTCTTACTATGTAAGGCACGCTTTAATAGAGTATAGTATTCATGACTCTATCCGATATAATATATAAGTTGGAATAGCTCACAGTGTTTTATACTGTCCCTTTCCTTATAATTCATGACTTTTGAAGCGATGATGGCTCAGTTGGTAGTGACTAGACACAGCGTCGAAGGACGTAGGTGCGAATCCTAGGAACTGAGTCGGAGCTCTCAGTCAAGGAAAACATCGTGATGAAACCATAGCATGGTGGTAGATCTTTTTCTAAATCCATCTGGCTAGCTACCAGCAACAAGTTGAAAATCTATCCCCGAGCACCTGTAGGTGTGTTCCAGCGGCTGCATTTGAGAGCCAGCCTCCCTCTAGGTTTAGCGTGACTATCATCTTGGACCACATCATCATATTTAACGTCAGATGAGATTGTGATTAAATGCTTATTCTATAAAGTATAAAAAAAGACTAGAGGGCTCCCGTTTCTCGTCACCTTTAACCGTGGCGTGTAAAGATAAGGAGAGCCATCTCATACGGGGAACATGTTGAAAAAGTATCCACCTCTAAGCACTACATGACTGATCCAAAATGGCACTCATCATCATCTTACCCTTATCCCACCTAACTAGGGTCGGCACAACATGTTTTCCTTTTCCACTCTCCCCTGTCAAAAGTCATCTCAGTATTCACACCTTTTATACACATATCATTTTCCACACAATCCATCCACATCTTTTTCGGTCTTCCTCTACCTCTATATTCGTCCACTTTCAAACTCAAAACTTTTCTTGTTACATGAGTTTCATCTCTTCTCATAATATGCCCGTACCATGCTAACCTATTACTCCTCAACTTCTCTATCACTGGTGCTATTTTCAAACTTCCTCTGATATACTCATTCTTAATCTTATAAGGCACTAGCATAGGCAAAGGGTATGGTTAGACCGAAGCAAATTTGATAAATATAACTTAAAATAACTGCTGTAAGAAAACATGGAGAGTGATAGAGTTTTTATGAACGTTATGTTTTACGTTTAGTAATAGAGTGTGTACTGTTATAAAACTTTTTTAAATAATTGTATAATAATTAACTCTGTCGCTCCTGTAGCGCCTCTATAATGTAGCACATTTTGAAGGACACATTTTCATACACATAAATGAATTTCCATACCTCTACACTCCATAATTTAACAAGCCCCAATAAAAATTATTGTGTTTTTAAACACGGCTTCCACAATCCATTGTAATAAATAATAATCAGAGGAAATTCTAATAGCAATAAATAATAACAAATAGGCAATGACACACTGACGAAGATAGTAAATACGTCATACACTCAAACTTTCCTATAAGTGCATGAGTAACACTGCACTGTACACTGCATGGAATTATCATACAAATTGGTCGTATAGGTTTTAAGAAAATCAGACACAATCAACCTCCTTTTTTTGAAGTCCGATAAAAAATTCTCGCCAATATAAACTATTAACATCATCTATATGTATAATAAAAATGAAGTGTCTGTATACTATATCAAAATAGCGATTTTTTACTGATTGGGTATGAACGTATGTATACACGATATTGATAACAAAAACACAATTTTTAAAATTAATATCTGTCTGTCTGTATGTTCCGGGTAATCTCCGAAACGGCTAGACCGATTTTGACAGAAATTTCACTGACGGATAGTTAAAATTACAGCGGGTGACATAGACTACTTTATTTTAGACTAGCTATCATCCGTGGTTTCGTCTGTGGCACTATCTCCAAAACGATTAGTCCTATTTTCATGGGATTTTCACTGACAGATAGCTAACGTTATAAAATGTAATTAAATTTTTTTTATTTTGGATTAGCTTTTACCCAAGGTTTCGTTTGCAGTACTATCTCCAAAAGGTTAGAACCATTTTTCACGGAACTTTCACTAACAGATAACTGATCTTATAAGAAGTAATTTACAATTACAAAAAAATGCATGCGGAGCTGCGGGCAACAGTTAGTATAAGATAAAGTTTGTGAGGATGCACGGGTGTTTGTTACTTTTTCAAGTAAAAACTATTCAAGTTTTTGATGATTATAACACATAGGCTATTTTATTATTAATAAAAATGTAGTTGAAAATCCACAAAATATAATGAGAAATGACAAGGAAGTTTCCAAATACTCCGCTATCTGAGAACTACCCTCAGTGTGTGCTGCATAAAACTTTAGTAGTTTAATATATGGTCTTATTATTTATAAAGATCCCAACGCAGATGAAGTCGCGGGCGGCTGTTAGTCAGTCTAGAAAAAAATACTGTGATTTAATGGCGATATTTTCAAGACGTATATTATGATAGCTGTCGGTGAATGGTGATGGAGATTTATAGATATTTTTAATTTAGTTACCAGAGAACATAGATATTGTTTAAGTAAATTGCACCTAAAAACAAGGGAGATGATAAGCAGATAGTTCGGATGAGAGGTAAAGGAGAGGCAATTTTCTGCCTCCACAACAAGCGGCCTCGACGAGCCATCGAGCCGTCTCGTATATTCATCGCTCTGGAAAATTACCTACTACCTTCAAGAATTTTATATTAAAATTATATATACCTATTCAGTTGATAGAAATCTGTAGTAATAGGGCATTTCTTTATTTTTATT
Source organism: Antheraea assamensis (assembly GCA_035772565.1). Taxonomy (NCBI): domain Eukaryota; kingdom Metazoa; phylum Arthropoda; class Insecta; order Lepidoptera; family Saturniidae; genus Antheraea; species Antheraea assamensis. The sequence goes on from JAQQSE010000265.1 coordinate 75,509, forward strand.
GTATTTATTAGTAATTAAGTGACAGACAGATGATATTTATATGAAAGGATGGAACGAGTAGAGTTTTTAATTTGTAAAAGTTTAATAATGCAAGTATGTAAGAGTCCCACTGCTGGGTCCAAAGGTCCAGTTCACAACGTATTCGCGATTTCAAACAGTGAGATCCACAACCCACTAGCTGTTACCCACGACTTTGTCTGCATTCTTTATTATCTTAACAATATAAATAATTAAAAGCAAAAATTAACTTTTATCATAAAATTTCCTTGTAAACAGTTTTATCCGTTAACTTCTCCTCTCTTGCGTAGGCGCACCACAACGCTTGTGCACTTCACGCATCCCTGAGCGCGTAGTACTTATGTAAATCGTAATTTCTTAAAACTTTAATAACCTTATATTAAATGATTCTAGAGATTTTTTTTAAATAAGTGATTAAGTGAAACTGAAAATGAGATTGAAATTTATCCCGTAGTTTTTGCATGATGTGGGCACAACGGTAGACCACTACCATTTTATTTATATACTAGCTGTTGTTCGCAGCTCCGCATGCGTTTTTTTTTAAAATTGTAAATTACTTCTTATAAGATTAGCTGTCTGTTAGTGAAGTTCCGTGAAAAATGGTTCAAACGTTTTGGAGATAGTACTGCAAACAAAGCCATGGGTAAAAGCTAGTCTAAAATAAAAAAGATTTAATTACTTTCATAATGTTAGCTATCTATCAGTGAAAGTCCCATGAAAATAGGTCCAATCGTTTTGGAGATAGTACTACAGATGAAGCCACGGATGACAGCTAGTCTAAAATAAAGTAGCCTATGTCATCCGCTGTAATTTTAACTATCCGTCAGTGAAGTTTCTGTCAAAATCGGTCCAGTCATTTCGGAGATTACCCGGAACATACAGACAGACAGACAAAAATGTAAAAAATTGTATTTTTGTCATCAGTATCGTGTATACGTTCATATCCAATCGGTAAAAAGTCGTTATTTTGATATTACAAACAGACACTCCAATTTTATTCATATGTATAGATATAGATGTATAGATAAGAGCATTTCTCAGGTTTAGGTTTCCTTACAATGTTTTTCTTCACCGTCAATTTGATAAATAATTACTAATTTTCGCGACTTGTGAGTATCGGATCGATAATCGACCATCACGACTTTTGTCGTCCTTTGGCCATTACAACTTGGTACCTATTTACCCTTTGTTATTTCTTTCCTTAGCATCTCGTGTTCACCTGTCGGTCCCGCATATTACAATACGAGTATAACATAGAATGCAGAATGGCTGCAGGTGTGTCTATTGGGTTTGCTCAGCGACATGGAACGCGTGGCATCCATCGGTGACGTCACCCGTATTGAAAAGCTTGCGTGTGTGTGTGTGCGCGTGCGCAAATATTCTCTGTTAACATTCTAGGGTTGTAACATTGTAGAGTTGTATTATATACATTTGATTTGGAATAACGATATATTCTCGTCTTATAGTGGTAGTCATATTTCACCTATCAGCTATAATGCATTTATTGTGTCATTAAAAAAAAGTCACATAAATAAATTATTCAGCAGTAACTTATACGTGCGATTTTGTATCGTGAAAATAGTTTTTGTTTCATGGTAACTATTTTATTTTATTTAGTATAATTCATTACTAACAAACATTCTATCGATTGAAAGTTATTATTACTAATTAACACCTATTGAAAAGCGTAGTATGTAGCGTAGATAATGTTTTGAAATATTATCTGCTAATGCTATCTGCTAATGAAAGTCGTTTTGAAATCTTAATAAATTTTAATGTATAATCTAAATTACTGTAATGTTTCGTCAAAATCAGTTCAGTCCTTATTACATTAAATAAGTAACATACGTTTATCTATCCTAATAAACTTTCACTTTTGTAACGTTTACAAGATGTAAATAAAAATGTAAACAGAATTCAAATAAATACGCAAGTTTATATACCTATTACAACAGTACAATGTATTGAAAATGAAATTTTACTAATGTCATAAGTTTGATAAGTTATACCTTTTATGAACGTCACAATGAGTACAGGTGGGTGGTTTGTCACGATTAATAACGTCAAATAGAGCGGGTGACAGCCCTAATTGTTTGCAAGCACGTTCCGATTCCCATAGCGCTTTATTGTTGTTGCATTGTCGTGCGCTTATTTTGAAATTAGGTTTTTTGCTGTGGGAATTTTGATTTTTCTCGTGGGACGAAAACCATCTCAGTTTTTATATCAAAATCCTTATAACCAAAAATATCTATAAAAAATAAAAATCAATTACCTAAGTACGTATGCGTACGAATTCTGAATGCGTACGGAAAATTGAAAATTTTGAGTTTTAAAAATCTTCATATAAAAAAGTAAGTGAATGAGTGAGACACAGGAATCTAAGAAAATCTTGAAAAATATTGACAGAACATACAGATTCAGTTGGCATTATGTTTTATTATATTGTCGTGCTGTAACCAGAAAATTTAGTCTTATTGTCTTCGTCACTCTCGCGAAGCCGAGGCCGGGAGCTAGTTTTCTATAACATTGCAATGTCATAAGTAGGTAGGTACCCTATGAAATTTTATCAAACATTAATGTAAGCAATATATTATAATACTTTTCTTTTGGAAGCGACTATGGCGCAATGGTAATATATGTTTAGGCACCGCGTTTATAGATGTAAATTCGAATTCTATAATGTTAACGAAACAGAGTGATAGCTCTGAATTAGGCACAGGACATATCACAAGTCACTGCTATTTTTTAAGTGAAATATAAAACTAAATTTATCCCATTTCCACATATGTGAATGAAGAGCTATTCATAAAGTATGTTAGTTTTTTTTTTCATAGGACAGTAGCTACTAAAAGGTTATAGTCCTCGGAGGACATTTAATTTGTTTTTGCTTGTCTATGTAATAGTAACGGACGAGTTTAAAAAAATCCTCGGCGTAATATCTTCCATTAAAAATTCACGATTTCATTTTACACTAGTGGCATAACAGTGTTAAAAAAAATTTCACTCTTATACAATAATATTAGAACAGTTATCATTTCCACGCGTACTTCGAACATTAAAGCTGGTTCATAGTTACAGTGTATAATATTGTTGATATTTGACATTACATTTTCAGGAACCAAAGATGGCACAAGATGGAGGAGGCTGTATAAATAAGGCCTTCGAAGGAGTCGACGACGGTTTCCAGACCATAGATCTACGTACTATAAGACTTGATGACGAAGGACGAGTTAGATCACAGGTAAATAGCTTTAGTCTGTTTCCTTTTTTACGCTTTATACATTTTTAACTGATATTAAATGACGTTGTGAACTAAAATAGTGATATACTATAACTAAAGGAACTGTCAAATGCTGTTGTTGGAATACACCTGTAGGTGCTTGGCAAGACGTTTTAATTTTAAAGGTGGCAGCTAGCCAGATGGGTAATAGAAAACCTCCTACCACGGTTCTATAAAAACTCCAAGCTCATGGTAAAGACAAAGTATGAACTTACGTCGTTCGATGCAGTGTCAGAAGTTCATACAATTGAGCCATGATTGCACCACAAGTTTCGACAGTCACCATAATCGTTTCTGTTGCAACGAAGCAGTGCTTGCGTTGTTGTTTTCCAGTCTAAAGAATGTGGCTGACAGAATGCGTGTTCCAATAGCGTACATAGAAAAAACCTTTTATTTAACAAATTCCTTTATGGTTGCACTGGGTAAGTTGTTTAAGTTGCAGTGTAGTGATTAATTGTGTGTGTGTTTTATACCAATAAAAAATACAAATAATTTTGCCGTAAAATTCATCGGTCAGTATTTCTTTCGGGCACTGTTGGTTGGCGTGATGTCAAATCGTATGATCGGTTTGAGTTTTCCTATAAGATAAAAAACAATAAAAAATAACCACAGTGGTAAAGTACTCTGAAAATGTATTGTTAAGATGGCATCAGTACGTAGCAGAATACCGTAATAAGTTAAACTTAAGAAGAAAACCAATGAACATTAACGAACTGGTGTTATCATTAATGGAAAATTATCACAATTTCCAATTATTGTTACCTATTTACTGTATCTAAGGAATTTTGAGGATCTTAACCGATAGTCAACTATCTTATGTATATAATAATCGCCTTTTATTTATGTATATTAAAAGGAAATACTTACTTTTTACCACAAGCTCATGCTATAGGCAACCGATTGCACTTATTTCCTTTTCTGAGGTGAAACATCTTACAACTCCTATAAGGGTAAAATTTTACGTCGGTCCGCAGTCAAATTTGTTTTAACGACATCTATCCACTAATTATCCGTACTACATTGTTACGGAGCATGTGTTAAATGTTTGATATTTTTTCATGTTATGAGAAATTTGTTTAACCGTATTTATACTTATTCTTGTTTTGTTTATTTCGAGTAAGATTTGTTTCCGCGATTTTCGCATTGCGTTTGATTTAAAAACCAATTACCTAACTTAAATTGATTTTAATTACCGAATTGATGATTACTATATACTTACCAGCTGTATTAATAAATAAAATTTATGATTATTTTAATTTTATTGATTTAAGTGTCTTTGAATAACACTGATTCATATATGCCTCGATAGCACGACAGCCATTTTGTTTTGAATTGAAAAATGATTCCAAAAATGCCATGCGCCATAAGCTCACTAGTGTACGGACTAAAAAGTGCAATAAAGTGTTCATTCATTTATTCACTCATTGCTTCGTTCATTCCCAATACGAAATATTTCAAGATGAAATATTTTTTTATTAACTCAATAAGGGAGCGAAATAAATCAAATTATACAAGCTTTTCATCACGGGAGTGGCTCGATACTCGATGGCGTTACGGCTTCTTTATAACATCGCGAAAGTTAGTGAAAAGGAAGGACTTTTAAATGGAATATTGGTGTAGAAAGAACAAGAACATTTACTCGATTTCCCTCCAAAAGCCATAAATATGGTGCGAATTTAATTTACTACGAAATTCAAATTAAAGTCACGTGAAATTTATAGTAGTACTCGTTTAAATTACAGATAAAGCGTTGAAATATTTAATGAAAGCTTCTATTAATTTCCCGAATCTTCACTGCATACTAAAATAATCGTAAAAGTTAAGCCCAGTTTTCTAGCTGGTAGAGCTACGCTGAAACTATTACTGGTTTCAGCATGAATGGGCCGGCTCGCCCGACGCGCGGGGTACTACCACCCGACACACAGAAAACCGACGTGAAGTAACAGTGCTTGCACTGTTGCGTATCGTTCGGCCAGTGAGAGCGCCGGAGGCCCACATATATTAAAAGGCCGGCGACGCACTTGCGACTCCCCTGGTGTTGCTAGTGTCTATGGACGGCGGTGATCACTTACCATCAGGTGACCCAACTGTTCGTTTGCCCCCTATAATATAAAAAAAGCCCATTTAGACCACCATACACCAGTGCCATGTTTATCAAATGTTACAAGCCAACGAGCTCACAAGTTACAAATTTTTTTTACAAGTTCTGGTAAAAACCGTTTATGAAAAAAAACGAGACAACAAAACTCACATATTTCAGATTGGATCTTGAATAATTAATAAATACATTACGGTCGAATTTCAACCACTAAACGATCAATAGTATTTATTATAAAACTCAAGAAGATGTTTATAAGTTTTTTTTTAAAGCGCTAATGTTTGTAACTACCAACTACTTTTCTATTGAGACAAATCTATCTATCCAACTTCACGCTACAATCCTTAGGAGCTGAGCATTTACCATACAAATTGTAGGACAAAGTAAAAGTTAAGCAAGGACGATGTAATAGTGTAAACTAGTCGTGTGGCGTGACACGAGTTATCGAAGACCGAGAACGTGTTGACTATTCGACGGGAACCGAGCATTATTGAAAATGAACGAATTGTAAATGCCTATGTCAACGAGATAATGACTAAATGCGTTGATTTTAATATAAAATTTGTAAAATATATACACCATTGAAATAGCGTCGTACAGCCTGTAATAAAATTATTATGAAGTCTGCAATTACTAACACGTGCGATAATTATTCTAGATAATTGGACAAGTGATACGCGCCTTGTTCTGGAAACGAGATGATTTAGGAACGAATCTAGTATTCCATTATGTAAATGGTGGCCTTAAACAAGTCAAGCATGCTCTATCACCCATCTTGTTACAGTTTTCTCGTTTTTTACTAGGTAAATTGTATAATGCGGAGAGTTTGAGTTTCTTGGATGCTTAAAATGATATTGTATGCTCTTAACATGCTAAGCAATGTCGGTGAAGATGTAGTAGTAGGAAATTATAATGAATATTGGTAACTTTGACATTCTTAAGCGCCATCTCAGAGCCTAAACTGAATAAAGTATTTTTGATTTGATTAGAATATAATTACTATCAATTAATATTTACTGTCTAAACTAAGAACAGACAAGGTTGATCTTCTCATTGCACAGGTTCGGCGGACGAGGAGAGGTAGCTGGTTGCGTACTCAGTGTACCTCCTTATAAGGACGGAGCCCAGCCGGGCTGACCGCTGGGGGCGGCATGGTGATAGCTCAGTCCCATGCCGCTCCAACTTAAAGCGGTGGCCGGTACACCGTGGGGTTTTAATCCGTGCGAGTCGGACATAACCCATTGTCTCCCCCCCGGGAGGGTGGGTATCCATAATGGATTTCCCCACGTTAATAAAAAGAAAAGATATCAAACGTAAATTGAACAGGGGACCAGAAAACGATATTTCTTATGAAATAAACATTATAAAAAGCCAAATAAGATTATATTATTGTACATTTTGTCTTAATTGATTCTAATTGTAAAAGTCCGGTTTTTGGTATATGAATGAAAAAAAAAATGAAAAGTAATCAAACTATAAATTTCATTTTACAGATTTTAAATATGTATAATCTACTTACAAATTAAAAAATCGCATCCATTTTACTAAATTTCGTATTATTATATGTATGTCTATGTTTGGCACGATGTAATTTAACATATTAAATATTTGTATATTAGTTTCAATAATTAAAGTAGCATATAATATTCAAATGATAATATTAAAAAAATGTGTTCCAATAATCTACTAAACAACATGTTCAGTATATAACATAACTAGTCACTACATAGTATAAAACAAAGTCGCTTATCCCTATATCCCTATGTATGCTTAAATCTTTAAAACTATGCAACAGATTTTGATGCGGTTTTCTTTAATAGATAGACTGATTGAAGAGGAAGGTTTATATGTATAATAACATAAATTTAATAGTGGAGAAATAGTGTTATTTTTAAGGTTACTCCAAATGTAACGCGTGCGGGCCACGGGCAGTAATGAATAAATCAAAACTACTGGATCAATTTTAATCATTTTTTCAGTGAATGACATAGGCTATATATTTTATACCCGTGCGAAGCCGAAGCGGGCCGCTAGTTATCAATAATTATAAATGGTTTTTTTTTGTTATATTTTTTATCATAACTATTGCCTTCTAATTTGATTTATTTTTTAGTTTGTCACGCCAACTAAATCAAGTACTACTAAATATTTAAAAATATGACTTCAGCTTTGTTATTGCTGCAATACTCATTTATATGTTTTATATTTGAGCATAAACCATAGGTTTAAGCTACATATTGACGATAGGAATGGTAGTTGACTAACGTCTATTTGATAATCTTTATACGTTAGTCAATTATTCTTTCTACAGACGATACGTGTCTAGGTAATCGTGCTAAAGTAATTATAGGTATATTTTGTTCTTATGAAACAAGACCTAAAACATATTCATCGTTTAAGATATTATGCAATAATAAAGAAGGTATTCGTTAAAACACGAATAGTAACATCGGGCGAAAATTACAGTCTCTACTCACGCTCCTTACAATTTACAATACTTAATACAGTTTTTATCGTTTAGAAGGAAAATTAAAAACAAATACAGATAATAACATCATAGACAATAACATGTTAAGTAACAGTAAAGAAAAAAATTTTGGAACTTTTAAAGAAGTCCAATTTTGACCATTGTACAAATCGTTAGTGTGAATGAATATTCAATAATAAAACGATAGATATATAAATAAATGCCCGATTGATCTTTGAATTGAGCGTTTACTATATTGGCCGTTGTTTATAAACTGCGGTGGGACAGTATTACCCTCAGTGTGCCGCGTGGGGTCGCGCCGAACCGCCCGCCCAACACGCGCTCCTATTGCCCATTGTCTAGACGAAAACTTTATACGACGTTCGGAATATTTCATTCGAAAATAAATATTAATATATTAAAGAAGCCGGTTCGCTGTGAATGATTAAAGATGGTAATATCATTGTTAATTTTTTGTAAAATATGTTTTTTTTTCAAGCGTTTTTATATAGTTGTTAATGTTTTTATATCAAATGAGGCGAATAGTGATTCATTTTTCACTTGATACATTATATTTAATATAAAATTATTTTTATTAATTACACGTATTCCGTTGGAATTAATTCTATTAGTAATATAAAGGAGAAAATTTGTGAGGCTGTATGGATGTTCGTTACTTCTTCACATTAATAAAGCATATACATGAGGATAACACGCATGCTATAAATTATAAAAGTATTGTTTGAATTAGTCAAGCTATAACGATAAAAGCCAGAGTAAGTGGTAAAAATCCTGGCATCAGATTGCTTTTTATGTACAGGTGTGTGATGTATAAGACAGGCGAAGTCACGGGCTGTCGCTAGTAACAAATATGTGACAAAATAGTAGAAAAAATTACATTAACATTTTTGTAATGCCCGCCTGGTTAACTACCACTGGCAAGTGTGTTCCGATAGCCGTACTTGAGAGTCGGTCCCCGTTTTGATTTTATCTTAGACCGCATCTTCATTTACTATAAGGTGAGATTGTTATTCAGCAATAAAACCTATAAAAATAAAAACAATAAAGCCTTTTTTATGACTATTGCACCGAATTATATTAATAACAAAGTGAATCCCGCCCGATATGTTCGACATTTAAAAAAATGGTCAAGGGTCAATCGTATCCAAAAGTATGCATCAATTGGTCTTAGTCCCACGGCAATACGTTCCATAGCTTAGACGTGGTTAAACCTTAAAGCTGCTAAGGTATATATATATAATAAAAAATGTGGTTGCAAAAAATCGAAACATTTCTTAGTCATATGCCAAATTATATTTAATAATTATACTTAAACAAGCACAGGTGCAAAATGAAAAATAAAATACTGGCTTCAAAAGGTAAATTATTATGTAACGCGAAAATGGCAGAATTGTAGAGAGGAATAACCGTTAAATATTACATACTTAATTCAATTTTCATAAAAATGATACATCACTTAACCAATATTGATTCAAACTGTTTAAACAATAGCTACTTACTTATTATTTTTACACAATTACTAATTATTTCCACAAAATCTTTTTTTTTAAATATAAATTGACAACGAGAACATATTTTACGAATGTTTAAACGACTAGCTTCGAAATTTGATTTTGTGAATAAAGGTGAACAAATTACTATATACATTACAGTTGTTTACTGAATTTAAGAAGTGTCAGAAACTCAGCATTGGAGTTTTTGGCGGGATCTTAGTCTGTCATGTAGTGGTTTTTATATTTTATTCATAATCTTGTGTTATTAGACTCTATATTTTGTAATATTGGTGGTGTTTTACGTAATATAGTTCGGTTATTATGCACAAGTAAAGTGGATGGGAAATAATACCACGGAGCATGCATTCTGAGATGCCACCAAAACTCCATGGAAAGTTCTAACAAGGAAACCATCATCTTGTTAGAACATTATAGTTATCACAAGACACTTACTTGGCAAAATTTTGTTACTTGACGCTGGCTAGTGTACAAAACGTGACGGAGCCAAAAAAAATAGAGAAGAAGAAAGAACTCAGCATTGCCTTGTGAGACATACGATCACGTATTTTAAGTGTCAGCGATCGTTTGCCTTGGTAAATTAACAATTTTTAACATATCAATAAATAGGTGGAATGAATAAATAAATGAACTATTCTTCCAGTTCAATACTGGTCTGTAGAAGTATAATGTTTCCCCTCACATAGTTTTAAATTAATAAACATCTTAGTTAAATAATGTTTGCGCCTACGACACTTACACAATAATAATGAATCTAACATCACCTTGTATGTTAAAATCAAGTCGTTTAGGCTAAAGAACAAATGACAAAAAAATAAATATTAGTACGTAGGTACATACTACATTTATACGTTCGAAAAACAACGCTTTCCTTCTGCGCTATTTTGGCTATGAATCAATCATTTTTTCGTATCATTTCTATTTTTATGCACAAAATTAAATATATGCTTCTATATTAATCAATAAAGTTATTATTCTAATATTGGACCAGTTGCAATTAACTGTTTCGAATCGTAGGATATTGCTAATCCACGGCTACATGACGCAAAAATAATTAGAACTACTTTTCAACTATACCGTAATAATAAAACTGTAGAACAGTCGTGTATGTACATATTCTTTTATTTACTATCTATACATATAATAAGACGTTATATTTTACGTGCCTGTTACTTTCGAGATTTATGTGTAAAAAATATTGCAAATAACTAAAACTACGTAATTATATACATTTCAGTCAATTTTAGAAACGTCTATCTGTCTAAAGTAACGTAAAGTAAAACGTCTAAAGTAAAGTGTAACGCTTATGGCAAAATGTCACTAAGAAACTCATAGAGCATATACTAGAGTAACATTTAGTATTTGTTTCATTAAAATCGGTAAACTCTATCTAAAGATATTGTAGTTCGAATGACGATGCGGGTTAAGTAAGAGAGAAAAGTAGGTAAGCAAATGCAGTTCTGTCTTATTCATAAACCTTGGTATTTTGTAGTATATCTGATAAGTTTTTCTTCTATACATATCCTGCGATTGTAAATTTTACTGTATATGTGTATATATAATATTTTCTTCTATTTATTTTATTTATACATATAATAAAAATGAAGTGTCTGTATGTAATATGAAAATAACGAATTTTTACTGATTGGATATGAACGTATACACGATACTGATAACAAAAACACAATTTTTAAAATTTTTGTCCGTCTGTTTGTTCTGGGTAATCTCCGAAGCGGCTGGACCGATTTTCACAGAAATTTCACTGACGGATAGTTAAAATTACAGCGGGTGACATAGGTTACTTTATTTTAGACTAGCTGTCATCCGTGGCTTCGTCTGTAGTACTATCTCCAAAACGAGTGGATCTATTTTCATGGAACTTTCACTGACAGATAACTGATCTTATGAGAAGTAATTTACAATTATAAGAAAACGCATGTGAAGCTGCGGGCAACAGCTAGTTTATAACTAAAATGATAGTAGTCTGCTGTTGTGCGCGCATCACGTAAAGGCTATAGAGGTCAATCATTTTTTTTTAATTTCATTTTTTAGACGCTTTGTTCTTATTTAAAAAAAATCACGATATCTCAATTTAATATAGATTTATTTGGGTTTTAAGAAACTACGATTTTTATAAGCACTACGCGTTTAGCAATGCGTGAATTGGGGCAAGCTGTGTAATGTTCATGCGCAGGACCGATTAAATTATTTTTTTTAATGTTTTTCCTGTGTATATCAAATATATTATTAAGATGAGAAACATCTCAGACAAAGTCGCGGGTATTAGCTGGTATATACTCAATAGATTTCGATTAACCTTTTCTTGGCTTACTTTTTAGATACTCCTTATCTAGAAAACTATTTATCACAATAGTTTATTTTTTTTTAATTGCGCTTTATTAGTTGACTTTCAAACACTGCGTGTTGTGGTCATGGAACTTAGTGTCAGTTGCTGTTTGCACGACCATCTCTACCAAGCTCTCTTCCGTATGTAATGTCTTTATTTACACCACTTCAAACATACATAAAGTAACTTTAGAAATCGTAAATAAGTACGCGTGGTCGTAACAAATTGATTCAAGATGGAAATAGTAAAGGGACATTTAATGAAGTACTTAGTATAAACTATAGCTCAGCGACATTAAGTAGTGAGTTACAAAAGAAAAACGCCTAAGTGTACCAAATTTCGTGATGAATCGGTCAAACGGTGTTCGAGTTATCGGATACGCAAATATCTATTTTTATGTTAAAATTTTACTTATGAATATAATATACTACGACTAAGTCCAAAGCTTTTTTCAATGCCGAAGTAATTTCCACACCTCAAGGTCTCACAATCAGGTCGTAGAACCTGAGCCTTCGCTTCTTAGGTCAACAACTGCAGTAGGCGGTTAGCCACAACAAAATTGACCTTTATGACCTTTGCCTAACGCTGTATATTCAAGGTATGTATGATTTTATAAGAAATTGAATAATCGACTAACTGTTACCCGCGACTTCATCCGCAAGGAATTTAGCAAGAAAATGTTGTTCCGTGTAAACGTGCGCGTGGATACAATACCAGATATTACATCTTTAGTTTATTATATATGCGAGAAAACGCTAATATTTTTTTCTAAAATTAAAGTAGCATATAGCTTCATCTATTTATCAGTGAAAAAAAAAAAAACTGGTTAATACCAGTTAAGACATACCACTTAAACTGAACAAGTGTCGCCAAGCACTTAAAAGTGTGTTCCAGTATTAGCACATGAGAACTCGTTGTCTTCTATGTTTTACGTGTTACTGTCTCAGACCACATGATCCTTAAACAGCAAATAGGATTGGGGCCAAACGCTAAAATCTATAAAGTACTAGCTGACCCGCGCGAACTTCGTAACGCCTAACAGTCGTTTCTTTAAATATGTTTTTTTAATACTTATTCTGCTATTCGGGACCATTGTATAAATATTGACATTAATATTTATACGATACTAACGTCACTCAATTGTTTTGCCTTCCCGGAATCTCTCCACTAACACTTAAATTTTATAGTATAGTATTTAAGTTCCAATTGAGTTTTAAGTATTATTATGAATCGTTTGTATGGGAGTATAGAAAAGTGTTGTTTTTAGACTTTTTTAGGCATTTTTTTTTAATTTTTCTCTTCGTAAGAACCATCCTCGTACTTTAAGGAATATTCTAAAAAAAGAATTAGCGAAATCGGTTCAGCTGTTCTCGACATTTGCGCTTAGAAACACATTTAGCGATTCATTTTTATATTATAGTTAAAAAATTAAAACCATGTATTATGTCTTAGGATGCATCATCGTCGTCGGAAAATAACAGTACTTGTTTAGCTTTGTACCGGTTCGAAGACTGTCGTTTGCACAAAGCCTTCCAAATTAAGTCCTTATAAGTACGATACGCCTTAGGACTCTGATACTATTGAGGTTCTTTATACTCGGCTATAGGCTACAGTGATTACTTGACATGAGACCGACTGCGGAACTGTTTAGTAATTCATAACATAAATAAATATGTTAAGCCTAGAGAGTCTGACTTTTAAATGCAGCTGTCACAGCACACTACAGCTAACCAGGTGGGAATTAGTAGATGTCTCTGTATTATATGTATGTATGTATTATAGAACCACGAATTAGTGACGTGAATATGCCTGATGTGCAATTCAAAAATAATAGCGACCGACGAGAGATCGACAATTCATCGTCTGCTAGATTTTTGGCAGATAGATCGGTATATAATGATTGATCCCGAAAATCGACAAATTAAAAAAGCCACTGAGATTGGTTTGTCGTCATCACCATATCAGTTATGCAGTATCACTGTAGTTGAAAAGCAGCAGATTTCTTTATAAAGGTATAAAGAACAGGATATTCAGTATTCAATCAATTGTCCGCTTACCATTGTGTAGCATCTATAGGCTAAATTATCGTAAGACTATTTACAATTCCCGCTCGTGATGCGACCATAGAGATTGTAGATTATAGCCGCCATTTTGTATTTGTCGTATTCATTTTTAATTTTCAATTAGGCCATCTTTATTGAATAATAACTAGGTGAATTAAGTTATCTTTATGGAATAATACATAGCTAAGCTTGCAGCTCCGAACGTATCTGTTGTTACTCAGTGATTATTTTTGTCACGTAATTTCTTTTTTTCACATATTTTATAATTATTATATAACATAAAAAATAAAGTTTTAATTTGTAAATGTGTCCGTGTTCAAAGTTTCATAACAACGGGTAAAACCGTTTTTCAATGAAATACGGATATACAAACAGACGAGAAACATTTTTTTACGTGAAAGGCGTGGTTTTATCATGATTATTTATCAAAAAATTATCAAAAAACAGTGAAATGTATGTACAGAACTAAGGATTGAGTAAAATGGATAAATCTGAAAAGTCCCATACAGAATTGTTTGGGAAACGATAAAACTAAATAATAACTAAATTAAATAATAATTGAAAACCTTAAATTGTTACATCCGCTTGTACTATGTATACGTAACGGCGCTAAAGTTTTTTTTTATAGCGATGGACTGCGTTTCATTCATTCATGTAAGAACTTGGAAGGATATTTGTAGTTGACAGGATCATGATAGTGTGATGATATATTAGAACTACTGACTCACTTGGTTTTGGGCTTAGCCAATATATAGCCAGCTGTCAGAGTTTTCACCACAATTGACCCGACAGTGACCTTCAAGAGATCCCTATCATTTGCAGGCACTAACATTCATATGTTTAATATAAAGAACGTAGATTCGATCTTCCGGCAAAGACCCCTCGACCCCACTGCTTGCACTATACACTGCTGCGTTTCACACCTGCATACTCACATCTTACGTACATAGGTTTTGTGGGGCGGGTAATAATAGATCATTTTTTAAATATACATACTCGTATAAACAAATTATCGGATAAGCTAAGTACATACGTAATATAATAAATGTATTGTAAATTCGAAAGGATAGTTAAATAGAGGACTTGCAAGTCTAAGCCATCAATTTTGACCCCTTGATACCCAGCGTTAACTGCATTTCGGCTGAGTACCTACCACTCTCCCCACCAATTCCCGTGAAGCTATTAAATCGTTTGAACCAACGGTGTTAGTCAGTTCTAAAAAAAAACATCAAAATAAAAAGTAAAAGATAACCTCTGTAAACTTTAATATTCCTACCGGTTATCTTAAATTAACTGATATGTGATTTTTTTGGGCTTAATCGTCTACAGCGGTGAATCAAGCGACATTCTTCAATCACAAACGCCTACAATATCCCGACAAATTCAACGGATCGTTTAATAAATAGTATAATGGGATAGCCTGTCGCATTAAATCTATATTCAAATCGTCTTTGTATCAAATAATGTTTACATCTTCCGCTTCGTTGATAATAAGATAAAATATATAATCGTGGATTATTTCGGTCACTTTATAAATCCAACGGTATGCGTCAGTGAAAATATAAAAAAAAAACGTTTGACAACATGAATGGAGTTTTTGGCGGTATCATAACCTGTCATGTATTTTTGTTTATAAAATGCGTTATTTTAACCTACATTTTGTAATTTTCGTGGCATATTGTGCAATATAACTCAGTTATTGTGTATAGATGAAGTGGATTGGAAATTATGACACAGAACATGGGTTTTGAGACGTCAAAAAATCTTCACCGAACATTTTAACCAGGTCGCCACCATTTTGTTTGGCCTCTATAGTCGTTACTGTGGAAAACGAAATGATTTCCCATTTGACATTATAATAGTAACAATCTTTAATATTTAGGAGGGGTTGTCACAGAAGAAAAAGAATAAAATTAAAAGGTTTGCCATAATAAATTGACTTTTTGGCGGTATTTTGATCTGTCATTTAGTGGTTTTTATTTTTAAATCTTAAACTTCTATTACTTGGTCATATATTTTGTAATATTTGTGGCACCTCGTGTATTAGTTATATAGTTATTGGACATCGATGAAGTGGATTGCAAATATAAACAAGGAACATGAATAATTGTGAGATGTTGAAAATTTATCTGGAAAGTTGTAACAAGAAGGTCACCATTACCCACTTGATAATGTCAGTAATAATTTTCAATAGTGGGAAATGGTTGTGAAAGTAGTAAAAAGAAAAAAAACGCAAATAGGTAATATATTAAAGACAGATTAAACGGAAGGTTTAGCGGGATTTTAGTCCGATTTAGATATATTTTATTCTCCATTCATAAACTTGCATTATTTATGCCTGTTGCATTTTAGAAGTAGAGTAGAAATAATCAGGACAGCCATTTTGTTAGAAAACTAAAATTACCAGAATATATTAACCGTATTATACGAAATTCTTACTCAATAACTACGGTAATAGGCCTTAATAATTGCAATTAATAAATTCATTGTATATTAGTTCGATTTAAACAATTAAGTGTACTGTGAAATCTATGTGTGATAACCTTTTTTATGTAAATATTAATTTTGTCTATGAAATAAAACTAAAACAAAAATATTGAAATACATCCAGTAGTTTTGCGTTATCCGCACATAATGGCAGATCTCTAACATTTTATTTACCAGCAGGCCCGGCGGACATTGTCCTGCCCTGATAATAAAAAAAAATATATACTTATGTGCATGTAATGCTTAAGGCGGCTTGACTTTTTCCGATTCTTTCATAAATTATCATAAAAAAATAATTCCCCGTGAATTACTCTCTATTGGCGAAGACCGTATTACAATCCATTCAGTAGTTTTTTGAGTTTATCGCGAACATCCAGACATACAGACAGACGCGGCGGACGACTTTGTTTTATAATGTGTATTGATATAGGAAATCTGTATTCGATTACATCATTTACACGCTATAGTAGACAAGACGTGCCTAGGGATGTCGTTTAGTATGAAGCTGACAATTATATCGAAATATAATAAATCGAATACATGACAATATCGATTATCGATATATGAGTTCACGTAGACTTACTCGTAATAAGATTTTGGTACGTATTATGCAAACAGAGAGACGTGACTCCCGTTGCTTTATTATTCCTTTCTGTGGAATACCTAATACCTACAGCGTTAGTTCTACTAAAACACTACTTATTGCTTATATAGATTATTTTTCTTTACAGTGTGAACCAGAAGACGGCGATGCGCCATCCGCCTCGGTTGCGAACGGCGACCATACTCTACTCTGCGGCTGGGGAATGTTCAGGCCGAAATGGCTTCAGCGATTCCGAACAGCCAAATGGGCGTTGTTTTGGCTTTGTTGGGCGGGGGCTATACAGGGTAGGTTCATTTAATTCTAATTCACTTATTACGTTTTACCAGCACGTGACTCTTATCAAATTAAAATTAGAAGCTACTCGCGACATGATCCGCGTCTTTATCTTTGTAAAGAATTATAACTATAAAACAAAATAATTTAAACACAATTAATTTGTCGGGATTCTTGGAAATGCCTTATTTGTTAAGTCGTAAAATATGATCCGAATTGAAACTAATCAAACTGTTTTTAATTGTATGAACTCCTAGCATTTTTACGCTAACCTCTCTCAATATGAAATGAAGTAGAAAAGAATGATTTTTGACATCATTATTTCATTCTTAGTAGGGATATTACTTAGGGGTCAAGCGGGGCTGGGGGGGACCCGCAGGGAGTGGACCCACAGGCGCAATACAGCTCCCTCTGTGGAGCCTTAGCCTGCCACTCCAAGACCGTGGTGCGTGGTGAAGAGCCACAACCTACTCGAGGTGACCCTGTTTCGGCAGAACACCACGGATCTAGGCTGGAGAGCCGATAAATACTCCTGAGTGTGGCGTGTGAGCAGCGCACTCAGTACCGGGCTAGGGCGGAGGAGGGTTCAGTCTGAACCCCAACGGCCTAGTACCGGATAGCGGCTGGCGGGACTGGTTGATTTACATCAGTCTCGGCAGGCGTACTGCGAACTGTACAAGATTCTCATGTACACAATGAAAAGCGCAAAGTCCAAAAGTAAACTACCCCAGGAGGGTACCACTTCCACCGGAAGTGGAGAATCCCTCCCCGGGCCCTCGGGCTCGGGCTGCCCCACGTTCTCTGGGGGGGGCAAAACTTTGCCAAGCACACGAACTCGGACCAAGGCAGTGACACGGATACCCGATTCTGCCAAAAAAACGACGACGATGGCTACACGATTACGGACCAAGGATTTGCCTACGGTGGCAGCGGACAAACTTCCGCCTTTGGAGCTTACCTCCGAGGGTGGCAAGGATAGCCCGGCCACAGAGGCTGTAGAGGTAGAGGTGAGTGACGCGGTGCACACTGCTGAGGCGGAACACGCTACGGAGGGGCAGTCAGCGGCCTCTTCGGACACGGAGCCGGAAGCAGGTGTTACCGGGCGTTGCACTCCCTCTTCAAAAAGAGGAGGAGGAGGAGGTCGAGGACGAGGTCGCCCGTGCACCACAGGCCAATTCTCTGGGCTCACCGAAGCGCAGGCGAACCCCGCCCTCCTCAAGAAGAAGGAGGAGGCCAGCCGAAAGGAGGAGGCCACTCGAAAGGAGGAGGCCACTCGAAAGGAGGAGGCCACTCGAAAGGAGGAGGCCACTCGGAAGGCAGAGGAGGACGTCGTGACGATGGCGTCTCGACTGCGCCGAGAGCGAGCCGCGCGAATGGCTGCACCTCCACCGGCCACCACTGAGCAGTTGATCCTGGATCTGCATTGGAGGGCGATAGGCGACATTGACATGATAAGCAATGTCGCCAAAAAGTCAGGACACCTCCAGGGTGGATGCATCCGGGCCATCAACGATGCGACGGCCTCACTAGTTGAGGTGGTCACGGAGCTCTGCAGTCACACACCTGACGAGGAGATGGCCAAGCTGAAGGCAGCTTACGACCTGATGGCGGAGAGGAACGCTAGGCAGGAGCGAGAGATGGAGGACCTCCGCAAAGAGCTGGCGGAGGTCAAAATGGAGTTGACCAGATCTCGCCTCCAGGTCCCAGCAGGATCTAGCGTCCTCGCTCCTTACGCCCCTGCCGCTCAACCGTCGGTGTGGACAGCCGGGCCCAAGTTTCCGCCCCTTCCGCAGCGGCAGCAGGGACGCTCCCGGGGGGAGGATGTACTCCAGGACCTCAATAAGAAGTTCGAGGAGATGGCGCGCTCATTATCGGCCCAAGTGGGAAATATGATGAGCGCGCGCCTCGAAGCCCTGGAGGACAGACTCCTTCCGGCCAAACGCCTGCGGCCATCCTTGGCCGCTGACAGGAGAGCCGCCCCAGCTCCAGCCCTAGCTCCAGCTCCAACTCCATCTGGAGCGTTCTCTCCGGGCGGAGTGCGGCCCCCGGATGCAGCCGTCACTAGGCGCCCTAAAAGGGGGAAATGACGGAGGGCCAAGGCACCGGCGTCGGCCACCGGCAAGGGGGTGCGACCGGCACCCAAGCGTGGAAACGAATGGGTGCTGGTTGGTAAAAACGGACGGCCCCGAACGGAGAGGACGAAGAAACAGGCCCCCAGGAAGGAGAGAACCCAGGACCTCCGTCCCCCCAAATCGTCTGCAGTGACGTTGACGCTGCAACAGGGGGGACAGGAGAAGGGACTCTCCTACCTGGAGGTCCTGAAGCAGATAAAGGCGGGGGTCAGCGTAGCGGACGTCGGCACCACCGGTATACGGTGGCGCAAAGCGGCCACCGGAGGTTATCTCCTCGAAATACCGGGGGCGGGCAGTGGCGACAAGGCGGATGCCCTGGCCGCCAAGATTAGGGAGGTCGTGCCGGAGGGGGTTAGGGTGTCCAGGCCCATAAAGTGTGCGAATGTGCGTATTTCGGGCCTGGACGAGTCCGTGACCCCCGAAGAGGTGGTAGCCGCCGTGGCCAGCACCGTGGGCTGCCCACCGGACAAGGTGAGATCAAACGGCGTCCGCCCCGGACTTAGGGGGCTATGGACGACCGTGGTCACCTGTCCGGTGGAGGCGGCGAAGAAGCTCGCGGACGGCCGCCGACTCCTGGTAGGATGGGTCTCGGCTCAGGCCACAGTCCTGCCTCCCAGGCCCTTGAGGTGCTTCAGGTGCCAACGAGACGGGCACCTGGGCAGCCGATGCACCTCCAAGGTTGACTGCAGCAATTTATGCTACAGGTGCAGTCAACCTGGGCATATGGCCGGCGGCTGCAGCGCTGACCCGCACTGCGCGGTGTGTGCGGCTGCAGGGAAGCCCGCCGGCCACCGAGTGGGAGGCAGTGCCTGCCATACGCCGGGACCCAAGTCCAAGCCCGGAACCAGGAGTAGGAGAGGGAGAGGGAGAAAGCGCCGGAGAGCCCCTCCTCAACCCCCTGCAACGCCCGCCGCCAGTGAGGCGCCGGTGTCGCTGGAGATAGATGTGGAGTGCCCGTGATGGCGGCACTCCACTTCTTGCAGGGGAATCTCAACCACTGCGCCAGGGCCCAGGATCTTTTGTTCCAAAGCATGGCGCAGTGGTTGATCCACGTCGCTGTGATGGCCGAGCCGTACTTTATCCCGCCCGACGATAACTGGGCGGGTGACCTTGACGGCTCGGTGGCCTTAATATCCCAGGCCGCCGCCGGCTCCCCCCCCCTCTCTAACATCTTGAGGGGGAGGAGATACGTAGCGGCACATCACAGCGGCGTAGTGGTAGTGGGGGTGTACGCACCCCCAAGTATGAGTCTCGCCGACTTTGAGGGATTCCTCGGGGACCTGCAAAGCGTCGTAGGTCGCAGCCACCCTCACCCCGTCCTAGTGCTCGGGGACTTCAATGCCAAGTCTACGGCTTGGGGTTCCCCGGCCACGAACGTCAGGGGTAGGGTGCTGGAGGAGTGGGCCATAACATCGGGCCTACTCCTCCTGAACAGGGGGTCCGTTAACACGTGCGTGCGACAGCAGGGCGGGTCGATAGTGGACCTAACGTTCGCTAGCCCTGCTCTAGCACGCCGTGTTCGGGGCTGGAGAGTCCTTGAGGGGGTGGAGACGTTGTCGGACCATCGTTACATACGGTTCGACGTCTCCACCCAGACCTCGGACGGACCAGCCCGTAGGACCCCCGTGGCGGAAGGACCGCGTTGGGCCCTGAAGCGCTTAAACATCGAGGCGCTTCAGGAGGCCGTCGTCGTGCAGGCTTGGGTGACAGGAGAGTTACCGGACAGGCCTGCCGACGTCGACCTGGAGGCGGAGTCACTCCGAGCGGACGTGACGAAAATCTGCGATGCGGCGATGCCCCGGATTAGGGGGCCGATCCCCGCCAAGCGTCAAGTGTACTGGTGGACCGCCGAAATCGCGCAGTTGCGCGTAGCGTGCACGGCGGTCCGTCGCCAGTACACCCGTCAGCGACGCAGGCGGGGCCGCTCGCAGGTCACGTCCGCAAGGGAGGCCGAGCTCTACGAGGGGTACAGAGCAGCCAGATTGGCGCTCCGTAGAGCCATAGAGCAAGGAAAGGCCCTTGCTCGGGAGGAGATGCTCGAGACGCTCAGTCGGGATCCGTGGGGACGCCCTTACCGCGTAGTACGCGGTAAACTACGCCAGGGCGGCCCCCCGGTAACCCAGAGTCTCGAGCCAGATCTCCTCCACGAGATTCTGGCTGCTCTGTTCCCTTCAAGGACAGAGCATATGCCTCCCACGATGGCTCCGCCCACGCCCGACGCGGCGGGCTGCGGCGAGGACGACGTGGTCCCCGAGGTGACCCGGGAAGAGTCGAGGGTGGCGGTGAAACGCCTTCAGGCGAAAAACACCGCCCCAGGACCCGACGGCATACCTGGCCGAATCTGGGTCCTGGCTTACGAGGCCCTCGAGCCCCGACTACTGCGGATCGTCACCGCATCGCTTCAGCAGGGCCGGTTTCCGACCATCTGGAAAACCGGCCGTTTAGTCCTGCTGAAGAAGGAGGGGCGCCCGGCGGACAGTCCGTCCGCCTACCGGCCCATAGTGCTGTTGGACGAGGCGGCAAAGCTCTGCGAGCGAATAATCGCAGGCCGCCTCGTCCGGCACTTAACAGGAGTAGGGCCGGACCTGGCGGATAACCAGTTCGGTTTCCGCCAGGGGCGCTCCACCGTTGATGCGGTGATGTCAGTGAAAATCCAGGCGGAGGAAGCATTTGCCCGGGGCGAGGTGATTTTGGCGGTGTCACTCGACATCGTCAACGCTTTCAACACCTTGCCCTGGGCCTGTATCGAAGAGGCACTCCGGTATCATGGAGTGCCTCGCTACCTCCGCCGCGTAGTCGGGGCGTACCTCTGCGAGAGGTACGTCACCTTCCCGGGTCAGGGAGGGAGGTTGAGTCGGCGAGACGTGGTATCCGGTGTTCCACAGGGGTCTGTCCTGGGCCCCCTCCTGTGGAACATCGGATACAATTGGGTGTTGCGCGGTGTGCTCCTCCGGGGCGTCAGCATAGTTTGTTATGCTGACGACACTTTAGTGTTATCCCGGGGAAAGACGCACCGCGCGGCCGCGATCCTGTCAACTGCAGGAGTCGCTCAGGTCGTCGGTAGGATCCGGCGTCTGGGACTAGAGGTGGCGCTTAGTAAAACCGAGGCCCTGTTTTTTCACGGGCCTCGGAATGCGCCACCCGCAGGGTCCCAGATCGTCGTGGGAGGCGAGTCCATCGCTGTCGGGTCGAGTATGAGGTATCTCGGCCTCCTCCTCGACAGTCGATGGAAGTTCGAGGGACACTTCCGGCAGCTGGCCCCCCGTTTAATGGGAGTGGCGGGCGCGTTAGCCCGTCTGCTTCCCAACTTGGGGGGGCCCAACTCCGCCTGCCGGAAGTTGTACCTGGGGGTCGTGCGGTCCATGGCCCTATACGGGGCACCCGCATGGGCGTGTGGCCTGACGGCCGTTGGCAGCGCCCAGCTGCGAAGACCGCAGCGCGCGATGGCCGTCAGGGCCATCCGCGGGTACCGCACGATCTCCTTCGAGGCGGCCTCCCTTCTAGCTGGATCCCCACCCTGGGACCTGGAAGCGAGAGCCCACGCGTCTCTGTATCAACGACGCGTGGAGGCGCTGGAGCGGGGCCGGAGACTCGCACCTCGGCAAATCGAGGTGCTCCGGTCCCAGCTCCACCAGGTCCTAGTCATCGAGGAATGGGAACGACGACTTGAGCGACCGAGCTCGGGCGTGGCTACCATAGGAGCCATTCGGCCGGTTTTGGCTGAATGGCACCCTGAGCTTCCGGCTGACACAGGTGCTGTCGGGGCACGGCTGCTTCGGCAGCTACCTGTGTCGTATCGGCCGGGAGCCAACGCCAGGGTGCCATCATTGTGGCTGCGCAGAAGATCGTGCGCAGCACACTCTTGAGGAGTGTGCCGCCTGGAACGAGCCACGTCGCGAGCTCGTCGCGGCCATAGGCCCGGACCTCTCGCTCTCGACCGTCATCGTCAAGATGGTCGAGAGCGAGGCCGGGTGGATCTCCGTCGCCTCGTACTGCGAGCGAGTCATGCTCGCGAAGGAGGCGGCGGAGAGGGAGAGGGAGCAGACCACCAGGCTCCCCTCCCGCGGTCGACGAACACGGCGGCGACGGGTCGGCGACGACCTCATGCCGCCGTAAAAAGGGCCTGTGGGCGACGGGACGGGCGGGGACGTCCGTCGCCCTGAGCAGAGTTAAACTGCACAGGCCCGCGTGGTGGAGGCGCTTGTGCCGAGCGACTCCCACAGTTCGTCGGGGGGGGGGCTTAACACCCTCCCCCCCCCTGAGGGGTCTGCCATTTTGACCTCTCAGACCGCAGACGAGGCCCCTGTTGAGGGGCCGACACCTGTCGGGGAGCAGAAGTAATGCCATTGGCAGTTCCTGCTCCCCGGCCCAATAGGTGTGTGAGGCACCGTGGGGTTTTTAGTCCGTGGAACTCGGACATGACCCAACCCCCGCTGCCCGACGGGGTGGGTATCCGTTACGGATTTTCCCCACGTAAAAAAAAAAAAAAAAAAAAAAAAAAAAAAAAAAAAAAAAAAAAAAAAAAAAAAGGATATTACTTACAAATATTTTTTTTTCTTCCATATAATATTGACGGATTGAAATACGAATGTTGATGTATCTGACGTCAATAAACTTTTAATTATTTTTCTATAGAACAGAATTTTACGCTATCCGTTTTACTATAACTCGTCAGTAGGTAACGTTAGGCTATGTTCTCTTGTTATTAATTATTATAACGTGAGTTAACGCAGACAAAATCGCAGACAATTGCTAATTGATTATAAAAGTAGTTCCTTAATGATTCATCAAATAGAAGAATATTATCTAGTTTACAGAATTACCCGTGAGAAATCAGGCGAAAGCCTGAATTTCTATCTTCACAAATGATGACGCCATGCATTATCTTCGTGTAATTCTAACGGTTTATACAGCGCAACTCAAAATAGCTCTCAGATGTTAGGATTCTTTCAATTTATTTGACACTTAACTTGAACAATAGCTTTATAAATGATAGCCCTATGTGTTGTTATTATATGTAAGTTATATTACGGCGAAGTTTTACCAAAATCCGTTGAGTATTTTTTGCGTGAAAGAATAACAAATATCCATACATTTTCACAAACTTTCTCGTTTATAATGGTTATTATAGGAATAAGATTTGCAAACGGATTTATTTATCACTCGTATGTATGGCTCGACCAAGATAATACTTCAACAGATGGAAGATGTCTAAAATAAACAGCTTTTATAAACTAGTAAATTATTCTCAAACAGATAGGGAAGGGAACAAAGCAACACCCGATTGGAGATACACCGGCATATATCTACATAAAATGTAATCTTCGGCACACTTTGGTAGTAATGAATATTCGGAGCATTGTATGGACCGGTATTGTAAAGTAAATGCAAACAAATTTTTCGTATATATTGCAATGGCTCTGTAGAATATACATTTAAGTATTTTTTTTTTTTTTTTTTTTTTCGAACTGACCTACACTGCCGGCAGTATGCCTTCACAGTTTCACCGGACTACTAAGGGGAGCGCTTAAGGCACTCACCCGATTTTATATAGATGACTAGCACAAGAGCGCACGGCACGCCTCGGCTTGGGCTGTCGTCGAAACCCCGAATCTAACTAGCTAAGCTAAACTAAGCTAAGCCTATCCGTATCATACCTGTATGGGTTCGTGAAATATACATGGTTACCAAGCATGTATGTTTCACGATCCCGTACATGTATTTTGTATCTGTCTATCTGTGTTCTAAACTGTTTCAGTTCGAAAGGGCAAAAAACAAACAAAAATAGCCCACCACTATGTGTATACATTTAAGTTATACTAACTACCAATTTTATAATCTGCGTCGTGGTATCATCTCATATTAAAATTTAATACTGTTCTTATTTAATTAATGTGGGCACTGTATTTGTGTTATAATTTTTATAGTTATATTGTGTTATAGTTAAAAGCTTTGATAAGCTGGAGTTCGTAAAAAACAGGCATGATTTAAAAACTAGAAATTGTGACAAACTGGTCGTTCCATGTTTTAGACTCAGTAAAACCAGTAACAGATTTTTAGATAATAGCGTTAGGTTTTATAACAAAGTCCCAAAGCATATTACTGATTTGCCAGACTATAAGTTTAAGTGCCATGTTAAGCGGGTTTTGGTGTCAAAGGGCTATTATAGAGTGGATCAATATGTGAACGATAGTGATGACTGGAATTGACTCCTCTCTGTGCATTCACTAAAATCGATTGTAATGTATAATGAATTTTAATTATATAAGTATATGTTAAAAAGATAAACCCGATCGAGTTTCTTGCCGGTTCTTCTCGATGACTGGGATGTATTCCGAACCGGTGATAGTTTTGACGTTCATAAGCGCCTTCTTAGGGTCTAAATTGAATAAAGTATTTTAGATTTTGATTTTGAATTTAAATACACCACATACAAGTGTCGTCTTGTTCCTTATCGTTTACGCATCAAGGAACCCTGATAACGGATTTTTGTAACGCTATGCGACAATCACGGAAAACGGACGATGCTATTTTAGTTTTACCTTGAGAACTGCGTGTATTGATTTCTGTGTCGTATATATTATGATTTTTTTTTCATTGTCGCTCGACAATGTGGCAGCGCTGTGTTTTATCTTTAGCACGATGCAATCTAAAAATAGCTTCAACCAATAAGAAATTCATTATCCAGCGCCAATCGCCGCTTTAATGCCTGCAAGTCCCATAGCTTTTTTATTATATTTTTATATGGGCATATTTCGAAATGAGAGAAACTAAAAGAAAACCGCTGTGATTGTAGCGATCCTCTAGTCGGGTGCGAACACCGTATCATCCCGGCTAACCCTTTAATTTTTTTTAACCGATTTTAAATTTATATTTACTGCTTAGACTCTGTAGAAAAATGTAATAATATGTAGGCTAAGTAACACTTTGCAAATCCTCTAATTGTCTGTGAAAGTCTCCTCAAAATCGATTCAACCCTTTCGAAGATTAACTCGGACAAACAACAGACTTTTCGTTTTTACATTTATATGTGAATTTATGTATAATTATGTAATTTATAGTTATGTATAACTATTTAAAGAACAACTCGGACTTATAAGATAACCTCCAGAAAATAAACATAACTATATACTCGCCGTTCGAATATATCGTTCAAGTTGTTTGTAATTGGTTATAAAAACCTTACACAATAAACTATATTCAGTATTGTTTTTGAATTTATTACCCTTTCAATACGCAGTAGCTGGAATCCCGTTTTATATTTCGATACAATGAGACAATAAATTTCAAACGACTTGCATAGATAGAGCATTTGAATATTATGCGGTTATTCACAGGTGCAGAACACGTTTTTTTTATTGTACAAACAATAGCTTCCTATTTATATTATGAAAAGTAACCTATATTCTTCTCCGGGTTGTAAGACGACCTCAGTACCAAATTTCATTGTGATCAGTTCAGAGGCTTTGTCGTAGAAAAGTAAAACGCAAACGGACAGACAGAACTACTTTTTCATTTATAATGCGCTAACTTTTTATCGCCGCTTTGATCGTTTTTAATATAAATTTGACCTATTCCTCGGAAGCAGAACATTTTTCTGGATTAAATATACCATATATCCTTTTCTATAGACCTTACAACGTGTATGCAGAATTTAATTATGGTTTGTTGAGTAGTTAAGCCATGAACGCTTAACAAAAAAAGCTCGTATTTGCATTTATAGTATTATTAAGGTGTTTAGATTAGTATCGATAACATTATAATATTTATTCGACTAGCTTTGCCCGCGGCCACGTTCGCGTGAACTACATAATTGTTGTATTTTTTTTTATTTTGTTTTGTAAACATTTATTTTAAATGAACTAACTATTATAGGACCTCTTATACATTATATTTATGTAGTACTATGCCGTTTGAGATTAAACTAATATTAATAATTGATCAAAATTCAAATATTAATGACATTTAAATTTAATTTTTACATGTCGCTTATATCATGATTAGCTCGCTTTTTCACGTAGAACCCGTCACAATGGTCTGAATATAAAAGTTTTACGGTAGTAGGTATACACCTCTCTCTCTTTCTCTCTCTAAATATATGTATTATTATATTTTATTTATTTAGAGGCTTTTATGATCATATCAGCCCCAAAAATATGTACGTAGTAATTTTTAAATAATTATTTATGTATATATTGATTAATGTTTATATATCTACAGAATATACAGATTGTCGTTCTGTGTCTAGTTCATTTATTTTTATTTATTTAAGCTTTTGCGGAGGAAACGTCTTTAATTAAAAATAAATCATGAAATCCGGATAAAAGCTTTACCAATAATAACCACACAAATGGACAGACAGTGATACCTTTTATAATATGTGGGTATATAGTACAGATATGTATAATAGATCCACAGATATTGTCAGCCAATGAATTTCAACATATAGAACGAGATAAACGAACGTCGCTATAATTTCCCGGGGGATGTCACCACGCCGGGATCTCGATAACGCGATACCCGGGACGAGGTACATCTCTATCTCTTTAAACCGGGATCGAGAATGGGATTTCGCGAATGGGAGTCTTTTAATAGAAAAGTATTCCGATCGATATCCTAGCGTAGGGATGTTGAATATTAGCCGAGATATCCCGTTGAAGCGATAGTATATTTGGTAAATATTTCGATAGATATAGGTTTGCTTTCGTTGAAATATCTGGAAACCATTAGGTACATAGTATTTTCTAATACATATCTAGATAGCTATTGATTCAAACTTGAAAATCTGTCGCCGAGCGCCTCCAAATGTGTATTGAAGTAGCTGTATTTGCGAGTCACTTCCTTTAGTATTGGCTATTTCACAACGGAAAATCAGACGAGGCTGATCAAAAATCTTATAAAGAATAAATAATCTTTTGTTATATGTGACATTTCCCTAAATAGAAGATTAAGTAAATAGTTCTCTCCTGCGTCGCGGAATTTTTACTTTTATTATGCTGATAATTAAGTCACTTGTTCAAAGCATCTCTTGGAACGCGGTAGTTTGTAGGAGGTAGAGCTACGCTGAAGCTATTACTGGTTTCAGCATGAATGGGTCGGCTCGCCCGGGGTAGTACCACCCTCTCACAGAAAACCGACGTGAAGTAACACTGGTTGCACTGTTGCGTTTCGTTCGGTCAGTGAGAGTGCCGGAGGCCCACATTTTTAAAAGGCCGGCAACGCACTTGCGACTACCTTGGCGTCTCTAGTGTCTATGGATGGCGGTGATCACTTATCATCAGGTGACCCACCTGTTCGTTTGCCCCCTATGACATAAAAAAAATGTTTGATAATCACCCAAAATTTAAAGATAAATTCGTATTTGACAACTCTACGTTCAGTATGCCCACTATAGTAAATGTACTAAATACATATTTAGTCGATCTAAGGATAAATTGAAAAATATCGATTTACCGAAAAAGGTTTATATCGAAGATACGAAAATATAGAGACAAGTTGCGTATCTGTCGTCAAACATCCTATAGATATGTTCCGGTAGCTGCACTTGGAAGGCAGTTCCCATCTAGGTTTAGAGTGTTCTCTTGGACCACGTCATCATTTAACAAAAAGTCAGATTGCATAGCTAAATATAGTCTGTCATATCTTTTAACATCTAGTATCTTCCAATATCGATATCATGTAATCTCCATATTTATCCAGTCGATATAAATATCGACAATGTTCTATCGTAGTTATCGATTTTTCGATAACTTGTGACAAACATAAATCGATGTTATATTATGCGGTATTCAAAAATAAATACATAGGTAATACAAATAACTTGAAAATCATAAATATTTGTTTCGTTTTTCATTAAAACAAGAACAACGGACTCTCAAAAGCTATTACACGCTGTGCAATGCATCACACGTACCTACATACATATAACAATTGTATTTTGTTACACGCTTATATTTTAGTACTAGATGTGTCTTCCTTTAAAATTACTTCTTATCCACTCTTTGAATGACCTTCCCTTTATCACAATGGAAAGTGTGTATTTCTGTTATAAATTTATGGATAACTAGTTGTGTTTGCGGCTTTACACGGGTTTTTTGCAGTATATAAATATTGTATAAACATTCTCTGCGTCAAAATACCTTTCCATATCGACTTTTATAATGACCTGCTTATACGGTAATGAAGGCTTATAAATAAAGGCTTCGAATCATCATTGGTCCGAATAAAGCTATTATACATTTTTTTTTATAAAATTTATTGATAACATTCTTCTTTATTTTTTGGCTCCGTCACGGTTTGTGCACTAGCCAGCGTCAAGTAACAAGATTTTGTCAAGTGTCTTGTGATAATTATAATGTTCTAACAAGTTGTTGTTTTCCTTGTTAGAACTTTCCATGGAGTTTTGGTGGCATCTCAGAATGCATGCTCCGTTGTATTATTTCCCATCCACTTCACTTGTGCATAATAGCCGAATTAACTTAGGTAAAACACCACCAATATAGAGTCTAATAACACAAGATTATGAATAAAATATAAAAACCACTACATGACAGACTAAAATCCCGCCAAAAACTCGATTGATAACATTAAAGCTTATCGTAACCGTTTGAGAAACAGATGACCAAAAAGGTATTGAATTCATTTATCTCAACCTACTTATACATCAACGGATTGATAGAATATGGATATTCCAATTCTATCAATTTTAGAGAAATATGTTCTCTCTGTTTATAAAATTACATTAAAACCAGCCAGTTAAGTACATCTTTTTATACATACATCACTAAAACCTTACCAGAATAGTTTGAATTAACCTAAGTACGACAGGATCGTTGACATTTCTATTCTGAAAAATTTGGATGTATTTGAATACAATGACGGTAAGGGACTTTTTTTTTTAATATTTAAAATGACAATTCCAGTACATATGTTTAGCTCCAAGGTGGAAAGTAAGTTGGACTATAAATCTGCATTAAGTTTCGCCGGTGTGCGCGAGTTACGGCCACGCGCCCGCCGTCGCTCCGCGCCGCTTGCCCAGCACTCGGGCCAACAGGTGTAACCGACTACGACCCCTTTATTATACGTACAGCGCCGCTTGGGCATTTCTAATAACAAATGACAATTTCCCGGATATTTGTTTTAGAACAGTTTGCTACTGTATTAAAATGTATTTCATTCTATTTACAATGGATTGGCTGGTGACCGTTTATACAATTCGTTCCCTTTTTAAATGCCATTTATTTTTCTTCTGTAAAAGTCGTGTTTCTCTAATCGTTTCGGAGCTGCTTTCTGTAAATTATTTAAGAATAATCAAGAACTTCAGTTCGTACATTTAGAGCATTAGAAGTAAGTTAATGAAGGTAATAAAATTTTAAGATATTTTTGTTTTTTCGACTAATTTGTGTATAACATCGTATTATTTTATTTATATTAATAAAATAAACAGAGATAATCAGGGAAAATATTGAGTTGCAGTTTGAACATTCATAGATATATATGTATATAATATGAATGTTTGTATACGTTTCATATATTTATCAAAAGTAGAGAAAAGTTGATGAATCGTAATGTCGGGTGCTATATTGGGGTGGGAATATTTCTAAAGCTGGCAACACTTTATGAGATATGTCAAAAAGATGTAGCAGTGCATTGTGCATATTTACAGCTTGCTTTACCACTGCCATTGCTTTATCACGTCAATGAGTATCTTGGAATATATCGCAGATTTAACATGCAATAAAATAAAAGATGTTTGTGTAAAGATTCCAGTACAATGTCTTAACCTATCAAAACGTTTAGACACTTCTGACGTCATAAATTACTATCATTCAAAGCTGACACGCAATGTGGTTTAAAATATATGAAAGGATATACTCAAAATGATTAGTATGTAGACCGGTGAAACTGTAGAGGCCTTGCCAGATCAACAGTGTAGATAGTTCGAAAAAAAAAATTGTTAGTTCGCCAAATATGTTATGTTTTCTTTGACTTTAAGTAGTTTGTATATAACTTCCTCATTGATTTTTAAACAGCTTTAGGTATCGCGACTTTATTGGACACTGTATATGTAATATTCATTGTATACAAATTTAAACCAGTATTTTACGTATAAAAAACCGAAACCATCCAACGCGGTCCTTAGAATGTAAAAAGTTTTAGAAACTTTCCGACGAGAGGGGTGATAAAAATGTCTGAAGTTAAATGAGACGAGCGCCGCACACCTGTTTTAAGTACTCGGTTAAGTCGCGAATAAGTTACTATGAATTTCTTATTTTCTAGTAAGAAAACAAAATGGCCGCTCAGTGCTTGAAAATATGCATATTTTGATCCTAAAGCAATGCCCATCGGCAGCCATCGTTGTCGTACCAGCCAGGAACAGGAAACCTTTCAGCAGCTGGATACACTAGCTGATTGACTGTTTTTTTTTTTAATATTATAGGGGGCAAACGAACAGGTGGGTCACCTGATGGTAAGTGATCACCGCCGTGCATAGACACTAGCAACACCAGGGGAGTCGCAAGTGTGTTGCCGGCCTTTTAATATATGTGGGCCTCCGGCGCTCTCACTGACCGAACGAAACGCAACAGTGCAAGCACTGTTACTTCACGTCGGTTTTTTTGTGAGAAGGTGGTACTAACCCGGGCGAGCCGACCCATTCATTCTGAAACCAGTAATAGTTTCAGCGTAGCTCTACCACCTACTCATATCAGCATTAATCATAATGCTCGTGGTGTCAGCGATTTAATCGAGTAATGACACACTGTTACCTCCTAAAATGTGTTAGTATTGTTTATTTTTGTTACGTTTCAAAAAGTAGTAATTATTAGTATAGGTAGAAGTATTCGAGCCATGTAAGTTATCATCTAGTTTTTTTAAATTTCACCCCATGGTTAATATATACTTATCCTAACTAATATAATAAATGTAAATGCCAGTTTGTTTGTCTGTTAAACTTTAACGAGTTAACTGCTTAACCGCTCATTATATATTTTTGCATACACATTGTAAAGGCTACAGAAAAGAATATAGTATGAATCATTCAGAAAAAGAGTGATTTTCCCTGGGGATAGGTCAATTTTACATTACTATACAATTACTAAGGACTACATTTCAGGAATTCAGTATTTGAAATCATATAACCTTTTTTTTCGCGGGGGAATCTTCTTAGATATTTCCCACCTCACCGGGCAGCATAGGTGAGAATATCAGATTTATCCGGGTGGGCAGGAACTGCCTCTGCAATACTTTTATCCGACCCGCCAGATGTTGGTCACTCAGCAGGGCGCCGACTTCTGGCCTAAGGGGGAAGACACCAGGTCTTCCTCAGCCTATCTTCTAACCTAACCTAACTAATATTATAAATGCGACAGTGAATTTGTTTGTTACACTTTTACTACTCAACCAATTAATATGAAAATTTAGATACACGTTATCAGGGATACATAAAAGGATATAGTTCAAATAATTGTCGTAGATAGGCTTCGAACCACTGCGCTGTGTTTGATGGTTGTGCATCGAACGACCTCGAACTGTCGACTTCGACGAACTTCTAACTGTCTAGTATTATTGGCTAAAAGTCTCGTGAACTGGTCAAGTTCATGAGAGTACTTACGTAAAATCGTAATCCGTTACTCCTTCCCATTGCATTATAAATTGTATTCAATGCGATGCTGACAAAATGTGCTAAACGAAATAAACACCTATTCTAGAACTTTGCGAAATAATTATAACTTCATAATCATATTCCAAATTACGAACATTGATGTATAAAATAATGATTTACTGGAACAGCTTTTTACTACCGACTTTTCAACGTTTCGTTTCTCATATATTAGTTAAACATTCGGAAGAAGATACCATTTAATACATCCTTTATCAAATAGTTATAACTTTATGACTTCAGTTCTGGATCTGAATTAATTCTTGTGGACCCTGGACCCGACAGGGATATTTTGTTTTGTCACTGATCTTAATAAATAATGAATACAATAAAAAATAAAGAGGTCTGACGGGCTGCACATTTGTGATTATATGTTATTCTTGTGTGTAAAAAAAAATATCGAGAAAACAATACTCGTATATCTCGACAACATCGCCGGTTTTATCTATCTCTAATAAAATTGAGTAAAAGATAATCAAAATCGGTCTAGCCGTGTAAGAGGAGTTACAAACACACGCATATCGTAATTGTATATTATAAAGTTTATAAAACCCTTAATATTGATTATTTTGTTTGACTGTTTGTATGATTGTTTAAACGCAATTCTTTGGAGAATCATCAGATATGTTTTTAAAAATTCTTTTGAGTTTTATTGTTTATGTATCGAGCAAGGCTACATATTATTTAACATCACGTCATAAGCGTTAGAAGTGTGATAATTATCGCACATAGTAAGTATTGCGGGCGGGCCGTGTAATGGGCAGCAGGTTTTCGGTCGTGGGCCGGAAAAATGAAATGCGACTGAAACAGTGAGTTGCATCTAACTTAAGCATAATACTAGAAATGAAAATATCGTGGAATAAATGGCGCATGAGGTACGAAAGTGGAGCGTAGACCAAATGAAATGTAAAAAAAAAATTTTGGGCCGAAAGTTTTCGGTCGTCGTGGGCGGGAAAAATGAAAAGCGACTGTAACAATGAGTTGCATCTAACTTAAGCATAATACTAGAAAAGAAAATATCGTGGAATAAATGGCGCATGAGGTACGAAAGTGGAGCGGAGACCAAATGAAATGTAAAAAAAAAATTTTTTTATCAATTTACAAAAAACATTAATAAATTATAAAACTTTTTATGTAACATAAAAAAAATATTGAGACATTGTACACATAAATTACAATACGGACATCAATATGAATATAGTCTACGTCACTCAGGGATAATGTGGCTATAATGTAATGACACGGTGTCGTATCCAGTCCTTGTATATTAAATCGGTGATATCTCGCTAGCTCTAAAACTCGACCCCAAGACACCGCATTAACTTTAAAACATGCAACATGTTAGTTAAAAGTTTTCGCGGAGCGTTCAATTTCCACACGTTAATTAGTTCGCCACCTCTCTGGTTCGGATTAATTAAAAAAGTTCCCGCTGTCAAAGGTTGACGATCTGCGGTCCGGCGGGATTAACGGGATCTTTTATCCGTAATTTCGGCACACTGCCCCCAAACAGACAGACAGCCGGGGGATTATTAAGCGAAAATTAACTTTTCATTATGCGTATTTTTATGTATCTCGTTGAAAAATCAGATTCACTGAAGGCCAGTAAGAGGCCTTTCAAGTAATACGTAATTTTAGTAATTTTTCACTCGCATCTTCTTTTTGTGAGCAAAGGTAAACAAAGAAATAGCTATGGGACAAAGTCCCATATTCTATCTTCTAGG
This sequence comes from Antheraea assamensis, assembly GCA_035772565.1. Lineage (NCBI taxonomy): Eukaryota > Metazoa > Arthropoda > Insecta > Lepidoptera > Saturniidae > Antheraea > Antheraea assamensis. The sequence continues at coordinate 110,191 of JAQQSE010000265.1, forward strand.
ACTAAATATCTCAGATTATTCTATAAATCTGGTGAATCAGTCAACTGCCATATTAACTTGGGGCTCGATCAAGTTTTACGTAAGCACTAAAGACGGGTAGAAGACTGTATGCTTAGATTGTTTTAATGATATAAGAGACGAGGGGTCTGAATGGCGATTAAGGAACCAATAGGTATTTACTTTATTGGTTTACTTAGGTAACAACCCAACCTTCTATGCTTGTAAGCATTGGTGTAATTTTTATCAAACCTCTCACAGAGTTCTTTACGAGTTTATAAAAAAAACTGATGTTGATGTAATCGCCACGCAGACCTCTCCTCCCTCTTGTTATTAAAATTAAGCTAAGTATTGAATCCTCTACCCTTCTTTGGTGCTTATTTTATACCAAAACGGCCTTGACAGTGGACTGAACGGCCCGGTTTTTTAGTCGTACCGACATCTGGGAGATCTTGTCCTAATAGACAGAAGGTGTGACATCACCTTCTAAAAAGTAGAACGAAATAAAGAAACGCTCAGAATGACGCAAATGGCGTAGTTTGGAAGAAACTTATGTCCAACAATGAACTAAAAAAGTCTGGCGATGCATGCACCTTAATTGTGATATAAGTATTTATTAATGATAAAAAGCCTCGTAACAACCACTAAAATTGTAATTAATATTTTAAAGTTGGTATATTGACAAATTGTTTTGGTGGGGGAAATTAAATAAATAGACGAACAACGATGAGCCCAAATAAAATCGGGTGGGTGCCGTATGCGCTCCCCTTAGTAGTCCGGTGAAACTGTAGAGGTCTTGCTAGGCAAACAGTGTAGTCAGCTCGAAAAAAAAAAGAACAGCGATGAGTACTTCGGTGAAGCTGCAGAGGCCTCTCAGGCCAATAGCATAGTTAGTACGAAAAAAAGGAGCAACAATGATTATGTATTCAGATGTAATAGCGAGAGCAGTTAATCCTCTTAAAAATATATATGTACGTATATGTCTACAGGGTTATTGGTAATTCGACTTGTTTCCGTTAGGAGGTGATGATAGTGGTGATTATTTGTGATAGTTTTAAATCCCATATGCATTATGTAAAAGTGAACCATATTTGAGTTATCATGTTTTTTAGCTTTTTTTCAAAATAAGGCAAAAAGCTAAATTACAGAATGCCTTAATTGTTACTTATTATTAATTATTATTACTACTAAACTGTTACTGGTTCTAAAATGTTTATTTTAAATTTATATTTTTTGTCTTATTTACATTGGGTATTGTCTTTATATATTTTTTTATTAGTTTTAAAGAACGACCTTAAGTTTAGCTCGCGAATACGAATTTCCGCTTGCTACCTTTGTGATCATTTTTTTTTAAGTTTCTTTTGAAATAAGTTCCTAGTTGCTATGCATTGTTGGAGACCTAAGAAACCAGTTATTTTTAAAACAATCTGCGATAAGTTTCATAACGCTTTTTTTGTTTTTAAGGCATTTTAGTGAAAAGTTATCTAAAAAATATATTGAAGTAATATCATTATTCGTCTCGCATTTTTAAATTTGAACCGATAATTTTTATTTTAATATTGATAAATAACCGGTGTTTAATGGTTTTTATAAATAAGAAGAAAAAATTGATTTAAATTGATACTTTTTAAAATACATTTTTTATTTATTTTGAAAAAAGTAAAAAAAATCACAACTCAAAAATTGTTCACTTTTGTGTAATGCATATAGGGATTAAAATTATCGCAAATAGTCACCCCTATCACTTCCTAACGAGAATACATCGAATTATCAATGACCCTGTATACCTCTACATATCATAAAACAAAGTCGTCCGCCGCGTCTGTCAGTCTGTATGTTCGAGATAAACTAAAAAACTACTGAACGGATTGTAATGCTGTTTTCGCCAATAGATAGAGTAAACTTTACATGAGAAAACTTTACGTACATAATTTGTCAAGGTTTTGTGGAAATTGGTTGAAGTATAACGATAATTGTTGGAAGTGTTGGAAAAAATCAAGCCGCCTGGGATCTTTCATCGAACACGCTGCTTAATTATTTTGAGATAGCACGAAACAATACATAGGTAGATATTTCTCTTTTATAGGGCTATAAAAAAGTCTTAGATAGCATATACCTATATTTAAAGGATAGCTTACTATACCCATTTGTCTACATAAAAATAGTTACATATAATGAGGTAATTGGAAGGCTATGTAGACAGATACAGTATTACTCCTTATCAAATTAAATACATTAGTTATTTTATGCACATAAGTATATATTTTTTAATATTAGGGCAGGACAATGTCTAGATTTAGCGTGTTTTCCATCTTAGTGTATATGGTCATTTAACATTAGGTGAGACTGCGGTGAAGCGCTAAACTCCACCAAGTATTAAAAAAAACTTAAGATACTATTATATATGGTGATATTCATTTATTTCTCATAGATACAACTAGGGTTGCCACCTTTTTTTTGCAGATAAAGTAGATTGCTTATTATAGGTAGGGGAAAAAAGTACATAGTATTAAAATAAAGTACAATTATTATTGTTATTAAGCAAGTGTTTTCGTGTACTTTATTGTACACATAAAGTATAGAGTACAATTACGTGTAATAACGTACAATACTTTATTATAAAGTACGGATGGCAACCCTAAATACAACTTCAAGCTCAACCAAGCATATCCAATTCACAATCTCATAACATAAAACAAGTTTATGTCTTCCTTCGCAATAAATTCGCCTCGATACTAATGAAAAGCAATTTGTATCGATACAATATCGAAACAGACTATCGACAGTCGAGTGTAATGAACACAAGTATTGCGATTTGCGATTATTTCTCATCGGTATTACCGGTCCTTCGAGACCGACGAACCGTGAACACGCCGTGAGTTCGCGCTACATCGAGTGCAACGATATTTCCAGTGATTTTTTTTAGTAATTTTTTTGTCACCTTCATTGCGGTCTATTTCCGTTTTGTTTTTATCGTTCCAATAAAAGATATTACAGTTGGTAATTATAAATAATAGCAAATCTACATATTCATTGTTTAAATTACTGCCAGCGTTATTTTTTTTTAATTTATATAGTTTCACTTTAAAATTTTAAAGAGTGACCCTATGTAATATCCCAAATAATATTATAAATGTGAATGCGAGTTTATTTGTTAAGCTTTCACACTTTAATTCAAATCAGATCAAATCAAAAATACTTTATTCAGTTTAGGCTCTGAGAAGGCGCTTATGAACGTCAAAGTTACCACCGGTTCGGAAAATAACCCAGTCATCGAGAAGAACCGGCAACAAACTCGATCTGGTTTATCTTTTCATTAAACATATTATAACTCATATTTTTAAAACATAGTTATAAATAATTACATTCGGTTTTAGTGGATGCACAGAGAGGGCGTCATTTCCAGACGTTACCATCGTTCACATATTGATCCACCCTGTAATAGCCTTTAGACATTAAAACCTGCTTGACACGGTGCTTGAACTTTGTATCCGGCAAATCGGTAACGTGTTTTGGAAATTTGTTATAAAACCTAACACTATTACCTAAAAAACTGTTACCGGTCCTAGTGAGCCTAAAACATGGAATTACCAATTTGTTATTATTTCTTGTATTTAGATTATGTCGGTCCTTTACGACATCTGGCTTATCTAAGTTTTTGCGGACGTACATTAGATATTCAAGTATGTATTGGGAGGGCAGAGTTAGGATTATTCCATCGATCACTATAAAATGTTGTATACAAGTTGTTAGAGTTACAAAAACGATAGAGTACATTTCATCACAACAAAAAACTATTCCCCTAGGGTTCCTATAACGGTAATACTATGGTATAGTGGATATGCAGCCAACTACCAATGGCAACAGGCTTACACTACTGTACACTCTTACAAACCAATAACAGGCAAAGAACTCACTCATCTGGCAATGGTCTAAGGTCCAGACCATGTAGCTTGACCACAAATTTCAGTCACTCAGTGTGCCTCCGATACTTAAACAGTCACAATCGCTGAAGCGTATGTACATTATTTTACTGACGCAAGCAGTTGAAAAAGTGTCTCAGACAAGATTCTGTCGCTGGCAGTTATTAAAGCTGCTGAGAGCTAGATTCAAATGTTTCCTGTATCACTACATAGTATAAAACAAAGTCTCTTTCTCTGTCCCTATATCCCTATGTATGCTTAAATCTTTAAAACTACGCAATGGATTTTAATGCGGTTTTTTTTAATAGATACAGTGGTTGAAGAGGAATGTTTATATGTATTATAACATAAATAAATAGTGGAGAAATACTGTTATTTTTGAGGTTACTCCAAATTTAACGCGTGCGGGCCACGGGCAGTAATGAATAAAAACTACTGGATCGATTTTGATCATTTTTTCAGTGAATGACATAGGCTATATATTTTATACCCGTGCGAAGCCGGAGCGTGCCGCTAGTATAACATATTTAAGGCGCTTTTTTAGAGGTACAATAGACCCATGTAGAAGCAATTCACATTAGTGGATGGATGGGATATGGCAAAAAGATTTTGCATGTTTTAATTTACACCATGGTTGCCACATACGTTACAGCTAATACTGAGTCATTTCTGTTATCGTCTTTTCGTCATTCCTCTAATCCCAAATTTTCAATAAGTCACTTTTCTGTAAATATACAATTAGCTTTTGCTCGCAGCCTCACTCGCGTTAACGTAGATTTTGAGAATAAAATACAGTAAGAAGTATAAATATATTTCACCCATGTATACATATATACATACATACATGCACTACTAGTTGCGATCCTTCAAAAGTTACTTAAGCGCTCGCAATCAACGTCTCGTTCATAACTCGTGAATTCCTGCCGAGTCGTTCCGGCAGTCAGGTAAATTAGCAGCTAGGATTAATCGAGTTATAGAGTTGAGTCGGGCGTGTTCACCCCGCCGTGTGAATTCCACTTCTGATTGAGACGTTGTCAACCGTGAATTCTTGTTTGAGATTTGTTCGGAATGTTATATGTTTATTGGTAAGCATTTGGTATCACAGAATACCTAACCCTTGGAGTATATATGTATGTAATTTGACTGGAAGAATTGCTAACATTTTAGCGACAAGATTGCTCTATATCGAATTGTAAATCACAATTAGAGATGTTATCATAAATCTGTACACATAAATAAAATTGATGTGTTTTACATTTGTCCGGGTTAATCTTCGAAACGGCTGGACCGATTTTGACGAGACTTTTACTAACCGAGAGGGAACTTTGAGAATATTATATAGGTATATATTACATATCACTGTGAATGTCTATAGTGGCTACGCAGTAATGATAAAATTCAGCAGAGGTTACTGTATCTTAATTAAATAATAAATAAATTGCTTACAATTAAACAATGAAATGAACACCTTATAGTAAATTTAAATAAAATGCAAATTTCTCTGACAAATAAACGACAAAGTCACGAACACCACCTAGTAATATACTATGTCCCACAAAAACTATGTTCGGGGTGTCTGGGTTGTCTGTGTTGACTGTTAAATTCCATTTTTTTAAGTTATATTTTAGTTCCCATATAAAATCGTAATCCTATATATCAGACAAGATCCTTCCTCGGGCTTAGCTATACGTTCATTTAAAACTACACTGAATACACAGAATATTGTTGATCGATACCATAAGACTGGAAACGAAACGATTGTCGCGCCATCTATAGTACTCTATAATCTACTAATATAACAGAAATATATGCACAAGTGCCAAAAACATGGTTTTAAATTTAATGAAATGAACAAACCAAGATAGCATGGGACACGAATTCAAAAATATTATTTACCTATACGTTTATTTCGTACGTTATCAAAAATCGTTGATGATTTATTGAGGAAAATAACCTGTAAAGTAAGAATTATAAGTTCAATTTTATTTTTAAACAATTATTCCTGAACAAATGTGCTAAAGTGATGAAATGAATCATTAATAAAAAATATAAAGAACTTGTCAAACCAATAAATTTATACAAAAAAGTGTGTGTGTATCCTTATTAGTACACGAAGGAAGTGAAATCTTCTTTATAAAAAGTATAACATAAAACCAACGTCACGCGGGCGTTCCTAGGCGGTAAATCATCCAATTACTGACTGTGACTTTGCTTAACTTCGGTGATCGGACGAGAACCGGTGTTTTCAATACTCTATCTAACACAGTGTCTATAACCATCATTTTTCGTCACACAAAAGGGTTGAGGGTAAGAATTTCAAAGTCCACCCATAACAAGTTTCCCTTTAAAAATATCACCTTCATAGACCTTTCTTGCAGATCATTCAATAATCTGTAATAGTTATTCTAATAAGTAATATGGCAACCCTATAGAGTGTTATAAAATTACAAAGTTCAATAGGAAATTTCATATAATTAATATTGGAAACAGCGATATTCTTAATATTGACAGGTCTAATGTTAACAGTATTTAGTTAGTAGTAGAGCTACGCTGAAGCTATTACTGGTTTCAGCATGAATGTGTCGGCTCGCCCGAAGCGCGGGGTAGTACCACCCGACACACAGACGTGAGTCGACGTGAAGTAACAGTGCGCCCGCACTGTTGCGTTTCGTTCGGTCAGTGAGAGCGCCGGAGGCCCACATATATTAAAAGGCCGGCAACGCACTTGCGACTCCCCTGGTGATGCTAGTGTCTATGGACGGCGGTGATCACTTACCATCAGGTGACCCACCTGTTCATTTGCCCCCTGTAATATAAAAAAAAAAAAATTAAAAATTTTTACGTCGACATCAACAATATTCTTTTGGAAAATAAAATTATATGCCATATTTGTGGTTCGCTCACGTTCCTTACCGATAATATCTCGTAGGCAGACCTTTATATAAGCGATTCTTCCGCATGTTTGAATGGCAGATGAATCGAATAAATTGTTGTATAACTTTACCCATAGAGCAAACAATTGATACAGACTTACGTTTGTACCTTTAAAAATGACTAGTTTTTGCTTGACGCTTCGCTAGCCTTGTTGTAGATTTGAACTATCCTCGGGAACAGTAGTTTTTTCTAGATCAAAGTTGTGGGTGGGTAACAAGGTGGGGTCGGACAAACGTGTACAATATTATAATAATGATCGGTTTAATAGTTAGGGGGTGAAAGCATAACAAATTAATATACAAATAACTTACACAAAAAAAAAATAAACAAACTTACTTGACACTTTATGCATAAAAAATTAGGGTGGACGACGGTACTTCGCACTTCCGTTTGGCCGCTGTCATTTCATTTTGGAACGATTTTCTATTTACTCATCATAAAAACAAAAAAAAACTTTTTTTTGTAATTCCATGTCTTATGAAGGAGTAATTTAAAAAATCTAAAATTTCACCAAGACGGCTATTTTGAGGAATATATCTCACAAAATTGAAGAAATATTTTTGTTTCAAGCCGTCCGATTTGGTGTGTAACGCCTCATAAGTTTATAACAAGGTCGCAAAGGATATTAGCGGCTTGCCAGGTAATAAGTTCAAGAACCATGTTAACAGGTTCTAGGGTGAATAACGTATATAACTATAGTGATGTCTGAAAACAACACCTTCCGTGCATAATCCACCAAAACAAAAAGATAAATGATATCCGCTACTTCCTCTGAGTCGTTTATTATCTTAACAATACATTTCAAGTACAGAGGAAGAATATAAAAAAAAAAATTAAAACATAAGCATATTATGTTTACAAAATCTCTTTGTATTTTCTCCGTTTAGTCTACCTCTTCTATGCATGCGTACCATACCGCTTGCGCTACATACATCAATGACCGCGTAGTGCTTATAAATATCGTAGTCTCTTAAATCTTTCATAACTTTATATTAAATGAAGTTTTTTGTGATAAAAAGCTCGATAAGGACTAAGCGCCTAAAAAGTAAAATAAAAAAAAATTATTGAAAACTATGTCTTTGAGTGATGTGAGCAAAACGACAGACATTTATCATTTTATTCATATAGATATACAATAACAAAAAAACAAAATCAAAAACAAAATCTTTATGTTGGTAAAATTTTTCTTAGGGCTTAAATTGAATAAAATATTTTTAAAAGTGATATTAGATAAACTAGCGATGAAATAATTACGAACCTACGTGGAATGAGTAATTGATAATTATCCGAACCTTTCAAAAACAATTACGAACTAAATAAATAAAAGGTATAGATAAATACAAAGAAAAGGTCATAATAAATGCTCGAATCAACATTCAAATATATCAGGCGGTAAGGGAACCGCGCGTCGTCCGGTACGTTTTCATTGTTTTCCCGGATTTGTCCGCGACTCGTTTAAGCCTCACCATTTGTTTGGATTCCGCGCGGATGTCGTGCGTGAAGGGGACAATTTTTCCTCACTAATACGAGATAGCCACGAAGTATTCTATCTTACATAACTTTTATTAAATGCACTTAATACTGAAAAACAAAGTACGCTAATATCAATTGCAAATTTAGTGCGAGAAAACGTATGGAAAATGATTATTTACAAACAACTGAACTCATATTTTTATTTTTCTAATATATATATATATATATTGGCGGGATCTTAGTCTGCCATGTACTGGATTTTATATTTTATTCAGAATCTTGTGTTAATTGACTCTATATGTATATATAATATTTATAGGTATTTTAGGGGATATAGTTCGATTATTGTGCACAAGTGAAATGGATGGGGAATAATAGCACGTGCCATGAATTCTGAAATGCTAGAAAACTCTATTGGAAGTTTTAATAAGGGGCCACACCATCCTGTTACAACACTGAAATTATCACAAGATAGAAGTGAAAACTTCTGACTCAGTAAACGTAATTGATGACTATTGGAGTCGAATATACACGATTCAGTGCGTCACCGACCCGAATGCGCTTCATGTCCAGTGGCCCCGAGTAAGTCTGATTCAGCGTCACCGGCCCGAGCGAAACCGTTCACTTTCTTTAAGTAGTTGTAGTTGTAAAGAACGCAATATGCGTTAAAAGAGTTATACATTTCAAAAGGGATATATATCTGTGAATTAATACCAAAATAATACAAAAATATTGACGATACATAGACAAGTAATATAAAGCAATGTATGTTGGTAATAATAAAATTGGCTACAGAAGTGTTTATTATTCAAGGACATGACTTTAGACCACCCCTATTTACTTCAGTGTAAAGTTTTTGTAACAAAGAGGTAAATTATGGGAAAAATATTTCCGTTCCCCAATTACCCGATTAGGTGTGATCATGAGAAAGCGTTAACGGGCGCTAATTAATCATCCCTTAGAATTTGAAAAGCATTCATTGAAATATTCCGTGAATTCATTTACAAAACTTGTTATGAAAGGAGCTTATAAAGGTCGTGGTACACTGACCGCAGTTAGATATTTACTTTTTAGTAAAGTATAAATATACATATATACAATTGCTCAGTTTATCACCGTACCTTGTTGTAATAAATGATTTAAATTATTTCATTTGTTTTGGTAATAGTATCAGCTTCTACAATATATTTCTTAAAAACTTTCCCAATTTACAGGAACAGTGAATTATTTAACTCCATAAATCATGCTGAGCAATTTGCCTTGTTGAATGTTTTTTTTTATACGGTGGCTCATATATGAATAAAGTTGATTAATGTCTCTGGCAATTATTCCGTCTTTGTGAATCAATTAAAAAGTATTATTAACGATTGTATTTGTATACTAGTTTGGAAAAAAATACAATAGATAAACCCGATCAAATTCTAAATTCAAAAATTCAATAAAATTAATTACATTTTTATTTTAATTTATTTCTTTATTAATTAATTATTTCTATTCCTAATTATTTCTATTATTTCTATTTCTAATTATTTCTTCTAAAGTTAATGTTGTCATAAGTGGCAGTACGATAAATGTAGAAAGGTAACTAGCGTATAAGTATATCTATTGAGATGCACTAATAAATGTTTGAAGATAAATCTTTAAATCGAAACTGTCATATTTTAATTGACGAATAATTTTAAGTAGCAATGAAAATAATTTCAAGGATTTATTAAAGCGGGTTTTGTAAACATGATTTGCCCTTCTGTTTAACTGATACATTAATTAATTCCAGAAATTGAAACTGTATCCTAATTAGTATTATAAATGTGAATGTGAGTTTGTTTTTTTTTATACTTTTATGCAATAATTATCCAATCAATCATAATGAAATTCTGCATACACATTGTCAGGAGTACGGAAAACACCATCAAGTACCTTTTATCCAGAAAAAGTACTGTTCCGAAGGGATAGATCAAATCTACACTAACGTAAACGAAGCCGCGACCAAAAACTAGTAACTTAAATAATTTATAAATAATGGCAGAAAAAATATTATGATTGAGTTTCTTCCCTTTTTTTAGTTTGTTGCAATGATTTTTATACGGTAATAATGTTGAAATTAAAACGAGAACATTGTTCAAGGTTAAAAGATTAATAACTGTGCAAATATAGTTTATTTGAATATATTTTATAGTGAGATAAAAAACGTCGTAACTCGGTGTGTGACAAACCTAAAGCGATATTTTCGGTAGTACGTGACGTGGCATCACGTTTCTGTATACAGAGTGTTCTGTTTTTGTAGGGAGAGGGCGGGCTACCTATTGTTCGGCGTCTTTTAACAGTCGAATGTAAGCGTTATCGGTTAGCCGGATAATTGATTCCGCTGTGAAGTAACACCCTTGTGTATTTATAAGGGTAATTAATGTATTTGTCTTTTCGCCTACTTTCAATTAAGCGGGATGTGATTTTGAATAATGTAAACAACTAACTTTTGCCCGCGGCTTCGTTCGTTTTAATGTAAATTTGATCTATTCTTCGGCAACGGTACTTTATCTGGGAGGAAGGTGCGTTCTTTTCTCTACCCCTATTCGCATTTATAATATTAGTAAGAACTAGGGCGTGTCTAAAGATTGAGAATAACATTTAGAGTCATACTAGTATTATTTACAATCAATACATCATATCAAGTGAACATATGCTAAAAAGGCATTAATGAATCTTAAAAAAAATACTACTAATAACCCAGTATTTAGCGAGTTCGGACACCGCGTCCATCGACGTAGGTTCGGATCTTTACGATTGCATGGTGGTAGGGCTTTTGTTAAGTCCGCCGGGCTAGCTACCATCCTCAAGTTGAAAATCTGTCGCCAAGCATCTGAGGGTGTGTTCCATGAGGTGCACTTGAAAGCGTGCTTACCATTTTGGATTACATCGTCATTTAACAACAGATGACATTGTTGTCCAACGCTATAATCTACAAAATATATCGAAGAGAGACATCGAAAACTTACCAGTTAATTTTTCATCTTTTAATTATTCTAAAATTCAATTAAAACTGTCATTGGATATTACTAGAACCCGCCCACGACATCGTCCGTATTAAATTACAATATACAGCTTACTAACAACTAGTGGCCCGCTCCGGCTTCGCTCGGGTATAAAATATATAGCCTATGTCATTCACTGAAAAAATGATTAAAATCAATCCAGTAGTTTTGATTTATTCATTACTGCCCGTGGTTCGCACGCGTTAAATTTGGAGTAACCTCAAAATAACAGTATTTCTCCACTATTTAATTTATGTTATTATACATATAAACCTTGCTCTTCCATCACTGCATCTATTTAAAAAAACCGCATCAAAATCCGTTGCATAGTTTTAAAGATTTAAGCATACATAGGGATATAGGGACAGAGAAAGCGACTTTGTTTTATACTATGTAGTGATAAAATATACACCATAATTATTTTATTATTTGTATATATTTCATTGAAAATTGTACGCCCGTGACAAATTATATTTTGATAGATTCGTAGCAGTAATTTTTGCAAAATCACCGTAATAATCAAATATCCTTTATATTATATTAATCTATATCAGTTTCCTGTTTTATAAACTCACGATCGTGAATGAGATAACGGAAAAAAATCCGCATTATAAAAAGCATTACGAGTGGAAATGAAGATAAGTTTTTAGATTTATCACATATAAATATTGATGATATTCGTAAAGAAAACAAATATAAGACCGTTATGAAGTTTTTTTAATTGTATTCATTGATATTAATTATACGTTTTTAAGATGAAACAAAAGTGTGGAATAAATGATTTTAGCGTCACGAGGAATATATTTTTCACACTTTAAACATTGTCCTGCGTTTTTTTTTTTTAAGGTTTAAATATTTTTATTTTTGGAAATTGGAATCTGAGAAAACTTATATATATTATTTTATATTTTTTATATCATGCTAATTTATTTTTATTTAATAAGTAAGTATACATGTTTTTCTTTTGTCCATATTTTCTTGCATTGCATTAAAAAGTTAGTCCAACATCATATACGAAATTCCACCCATACAGATAATGAAAACGAGTTTAAAAGTATACGTTTTAGTGTTATGAGTTGTCTTTGGAGACGTACGCTAGTGTTTCACATATTCTCTTCACGATTTGCAGATGGTTTTTTTTTTTTTTTTTAGTTTTGACAACCAATCTTCGAGGTTATCATTGTTCGTTGTGGAGTAAATAAGTAAAGTGTTTTGTGATCATTTCCGTGTTCTAACAAGATGGTGACCCCCTTGTTAGAACCTCCCAAGAAGTTTTTGTGCCATCTCGGAAATCATGCTCCCTGATATCATTGGTAGATTAAACAGTTTATTTGAATGAGACTAATTCTATTTAAAAATCGAATCGTGTATTCAAATAAAGGAACCTGTTTGAATAAATGAAAAAAAATACACTGAAATAATTCAAACTATTGATATGATTCGAATTATTTGTACCATTATAAGAATACATAGGAGACATGTCATGAAAACTTTCTGGAAAATTCTAACAAGGGTATTACAATTTTGATACAACGCTAAAGTCATCAGTAAGCACTAATTATACAATACGAAATAGTTACTCACTTGACAGTAGAGGTAATAATTTTTAAACACAAACTTTCGTTTCCAAAATAAAGATGAAGGTTACATTTTTTTATTAATCTGTTCTCCGAATGGACGAACACGAGATTAAATCTGTGCATTATTAAAAAAAAAATATCCCGCCATTTGTACAAAATAAAATAGTTTATTCATTGAAAAATGTCCGTTATAGACCGATGATAGTGGATTTTGGCGTTTGGCAGTCTATTTCAGAACTGTCCATCCGTCCCATCGCAATGTCCGGCGGCGGACGTGCAATTTTAATAGCCGGCAACTTATATTGACCGGCTGCAGTTTTGTGAAACTATTTTTATTGACATTTGATTGTTATTTTTATTAATATTTGTTGACATCAACGTTTATTTGAGTCTGCAAAAACGATCGAAATTAAAAAGGTTTAAATGAAGGCATTTAAGACTTTTTTAATAGTTTCATTATTACTGAGGTTTTTCTTACCAAATACTGTATAAATATTGTAGATTAATAGGCGTAAGAACGGTATTGGAAAAAATGTTTATAACTCGCTACTCGGTGGCGCTAGACTATATTATTGTTATTATAGTTTATATCGTAATTTAGAATATAAAAAATCACAGACGGGTACGGTTACTCCTAGAATATAAAAATTTCCATGACAAATATTATGGCAAATGATTGCTTTTACCCATTGGTAAGTTATGTATACTTTAGCAAGAGCAATGGAAGTTAAAAGATTATGGGCGGGATTTATTTTGGGCTAGAAATCTATTATTCTTGCCCACGATGGTCGAACTTAGTCATTATTATGACGTTTAAGGTTAGAAATGGTTTATCTCGTAATTACATTTAAATTCTAGTATGTCTTAGTTGTATTTTGCAAATAAGGTCTAGATTTTCTAAGTTGAATATTACTGACCGAGTTTTTATGTGTATTTTATAGCAATCGGTATGTTATTTCTATATTTTACTTTTTTCTATATTTTCATTATTAAAAATATCTAGTAGTATTTTTTGTAAGATCTTTAATTTTTATGTTATCACGTGGGTTTTAATTCATAAAATTATCACGTCTATTCAAACAATGACAATGTATTCAAATAATAAGGTGAATTAATGGAAAAAGACAATATCTACTTATACATTACAGTACATTTATGTATAAAATAGTCCAATTTTAACGAATACTGGTATTTAAACCTACTTGAGACCACAATTAAAAACCATCGTTGAGATCACCTGCTATGGTGACAGCCAGTTTATGTTGAATAGAGCGCTTTCTACATATACTGTCGACGCCGTCCGCCCGGTCCTGCCCGAATGGTACAACAGGCAGTGGGGCTCCCTGACGTACAGACTGGTGCAGGTGCTGATCCGGCACGGGTTCTTCGGTTGGTACCTGCACCGGATAGCACGCAGGTAGCCGACCGCCGCATGCCATTAGTGTGGCGCTGATACAGACACTGCGCAGCATGCTCTTTCTGAGTGTGCCGGGGGCCCATCTCCCCATTGCACAGGTTGGGCTGACGAGGAGGGGAAGGCTGGTGTATACTCACCTTCCGCTGGGCTGGGCGCTGGGGTGACATATGATAGCATTGCACGGGCCCATGTTGTCCCAACCAAAGTGGCGTCGGGTACACTGTGGGGTTTTTGTGAGTAAGAGTCTCACACTATCCACTCTCTCCTCCGAGAGGGTGGCGTGTCCATGATGGATTTCCCGAGTGCGCCTTTCTAGGGTTAGACACACCTTTGCGATTACAATTTTGAATAACTGTATTATCCGTGTAAGCCCCGGCATACAAATGTTATTTTTTTTCTTTTTTTTGTTATTAAAATTATCTGTCGTTTATTGTCTCCAGGTATGGTGGTGAACGGATTTGTAAACGTGGTGATAACAACAATCGAAAAGAGATTCGGCTTGAGGTCCATGCAGACTGGTGTTATTGCTGGAGGGTATGTCAAGTTTATATTATAGACATTATATTGATGACTTAATCGTTTGCGATACATAACGTAAATCTCGTGGATCGGGTCGCGAGCAACGCGGACTACAGACACTAAAGTAATCATTATTACATTATTTAAGAGATAGATATACTATCGGCGTATTACAATACGATGAATGGAAGTAATTCGACGTCATTAATTAAAGAGTTACCATAAATTATGTTAAAATCATTTTTAACGATAATTCGGAATAGATTATGATCGAATGAAATTCTCTTCGCTAATGTCCAAAATTGCTGTGGAGGGGACAGCAGCTGAGGTAGGCACCATATTTTTATTGCAAAAACAAGCAGTTCGAGCAATATACAATATGGGACCTCGCGAATCATTAAATAATAAGTTTCAAGAATTCGATATCTTAACTCTGCCTTCCCAATACATTCTGGATAATTTAATGTATGTTCGCAAAAACTTTGATAAGCTGGAGTTCGTAAAACACAGGCATGATTTAAAAACTAGAAACTGTGACAAACTGGTCGTTCCCTGTTTTAGACTCAGTAAAACCAGTAACAGTTTTTTAGGTAATAGTGTTAGGTTCTTATAACAAAGTACCAAAGCATATTACCGATTTGCCAGACTATTTAAGTGCCATGTTAAGCGGGTTTTGGTGTCAATGGGCTATTATAGAGTGGATCAATATGTGAACGATGGTGATGTCTGGAATTGACTCCTCTCTGTGCATTCACTAAAATCGATTGTAATGTATAATGAGTTTTAATTATATAAGTATATGTTAAAAAGATAAGCCCGATCGAGTTTCTTGCCGGTTCTTCTCGATGACTGGGATGTATTCCGAACCGGTAGTAGTTTTGATGTTCATAAGCGCCTTCTTAGCGCCTAAATTGAATAAAGTATTTTTGATTTGATTTGAATATTTGCGTTTTAAACAATGAGCTTAGCTTTCAGAGCGACGCAAATCAAGGCAACATAATTTGAAATTGATTTATAGGTACGACATGGCTTCGTTCGCTTGCCTCGCTCCGGTGACTTACCTCGGCGGGCGGAGTGGCTCCTCCAAGCCGAGGTGGCTCGGCTGGGGCGTTCTCCTCATGGGTACGGGGTCGTTACTGTTCGCGTTACCGCACTTCATCGTCCCGCCTTACAGGGTTGCTGATGATGACAACGATGATCTTTGCATGCCTACACGTAATGTAAGTTCCTATTAATACATTTACTAGCTGCTCGCCTCGTCTTCGCATGTAACAAAGAAAATGATACTGACTCTTTCTTTGAATAAAAATAAAACAACTGAACATCAATGTGTCTATTCGTCCAGTATTTTTGTAGATCTCTCTGCTGTATCTTATTTCACCCATCCACCAACTTTTTCTATGGAGTTTAATGAACCCAAATTTTTAACTTTACCATACGATTTTTCAATCATTTTCTTTTACACAAACCTCGCTCTGATAATTACAATCACAACACAAAAATAATTAGTTATATATGTATATGCAACCTTTTAGAATGGACTTGCATACATACGTCACTTGATTGCATTTGTATAGTATTTACTTTATACAACATCATCACTTTACAGTACTACTATAAAACAAGCGTAAATGTAGTGAAAAGAGCGGGAGAATATCAGAAATGTTATTCACAGTCGAGTAGGTGTGATGATAATATCCCAGCGGAGGGCGGCGCGTGGGCAGTCGCCGTGTTCGTGTTCGCGCAGCTCCTGCACGGCGCCGGCGCGACCCCACTCTTCACCCTCGGTGTCACTTACATAGACGAAAACGTCTCGAAGAAGATGTCTTCTGTATATTTGGGTGAGTTCTATTCGATTTTAATCAACTGTAAACTTACTTTTCTAATTTAAAAAACAAAAAAAACGAATCCATAAAGTCATAAAGAAATGGATATGTATTTATGACCAAACGACAGAAGTGAAAACTTATAGATAAATATATATACATGTTAAACTTCTTACAGATTTATAAAAGTTTATATGTAAACTAGCTGTTGCCCGCAGCTCCGCGAGCGTTTTTTTATAATTGTTAATTACTTCTTATCTCATTCTTATAAGATCAGCTATCTGTTAGTGAAAGTTCCGTGAAAAATGGTTCAAACGTTTTGGAGATAGTACTGTAAATAAAGCCATGAGTAAAAGTTAGTCTAAAATAAAGTAGCGTATGTCACCCGCTGTAATTTTAACTATCCGTCAGTGTAATTTCTGTCCAAATCGGTCCAGCCGTTTTAGAGATTACCCGGAACATACAGACAGACAAAAATGTTAAAAATTGTATTTTTCTTATCAGTATCGTGTATACGTTCATATCCAATCAATAAAAAGTCGTTATTTTGATATTACATACAAACGAGCTTCGAACCTGTAGACGTTGAATTGACAATCCCCCGGTCATACCTCTTGACCGTCACATTTTATTAACAACAAGTTGTTAATAACTAGCTTTGTAACTTATGTTTAAACTTAGTGACAGATATCAATAGGTTGTAGAGTTTATTCAACATTACACATACTAAATGCCCGTTTCATATTTGGTTACCATTACAAAAAAAATAACCCCGCCTCAAGGTTCCTTCAACGGTAAGGTTATCACGAGAATAACGACATAATTACGCAGTAATCCAACCTAAACGAACGTCCGCCGCTATAACCATTACACTGAACAGCATGTGTACGATAGCATAGTGTAAATATTTTACAGTGAGTAAGTACCTGGGCGACCAAGTATAGCTCGGTTGGTTAACGCAATGCAATCATTGTTGCTATTGCATGTATGCCGGACGTATTCGTATTGGAATAATGTCTTAAAATGCCATATAACAAAATGTTGGGGTACCTATAAGTTGTCATCCATCGGCAACTATGCAAGATTCACAAAAATGAACGAGATGACATTATATAACTCTTTAAATAATTATTAATATTTTTTGTGTATAAATTACGTTTTTTCTTGAAAGCTTACCTATATAGATAAACCTAAAAAGATAAACCCGATCTAAATACAAAATTTGATCCAAATCGTTAGAGCCGTTTTCGAGAAAATACATATATACAAAAATTACTTATTTAAAGTTATATCATTTTGCAAACAAATTCTTAACATGTTTATGAGTAGAAACTTACTGATATCTTTTTAATTTTATGATCTGTAAATGTTAAAGTGGCAAAAATTGGGTCGTATAGTATATCTCTCTAACTTACTTGATCCCTTATGACGTCGCATTAATAAGTATAATGGTAATAAGTACTAGTGCGAAGTCAGTGCGGGTCATTGGTATAGAATAATTCTGATATATTCATTTGCTTTCATTCACCATTTAACCCTTAAGACAGCTGATAGTGTGATTAGTTTTTTTTTATTACTAAATGTGTGTGTCAATATAGAAAAAATTCGTTAGTATTCCTGTATATCAGTTTGTCATAAATAGGTATCGAAAATGAAATAATCCGGAGTTATCTCACTGCATAGCAACAGAACTACGTCATAAACATCTACAATATCCACACTCCACCCCTGAATACGGTACTAAACACGACAAACCACTTCGTACGGCCCATAAGAGTTATTATTCTCCTACATTTAATAAATATGGGTGTAATATGGGTCTAAAGGGATGATATTACACACGTACTTGTTCGAAACGCGGACCACCACACACATGGTCATTAACTTATTGCTATGGTGTACCGCGATTTGGTTTTATGCATGGTATATCCGACTATTTAGATGACAGATTTCGTCATTTTTACATATATACATATACATATGTCTATTAGTATGTTTATAACTCCAAAATTACTGAATCAATTTACACGCCTCTATGTCCAAGTTTTATTATATGTTTTTCTCACATTGTGCAACGTATGCAATAAATTATGAAATCAAAGGCAAAGTCAAAAGATCTATATTTGAATATCAGTATATTCTGTTGTAATATCTAACATATGAAATATTAACCAATATGATATGGAAAGTAATACTTAAGAATATAAACTAATAATAAAACATAATGAGTGAATTTACAATTAAAATATGAATTCTTATTGCATTAAATAATTCATTTATGAAAATGTAATGTAGGAATTATTTGCGATATCCAATTTGGTGCCATTTTTCCCATCAAAAATATTATGCACATAGAGGCTCTGTAGTTCAATATTTACATATGGGTAAAAACATCATCAAAGTCGCTGACGCTGCTGGTATTATATATAAAACAAATGATTTGGATTTCGACAAGACAAAATGCGAGGTAAGATTTTCGGGACAAAAAATTCTCACCCACTATTTCACCATTAGTCGCGTTCTCACACCTCTCGTATCCACTTCCTCTCGAGAGTGAGTGGTTCTCGAAGACGTATTCAGACGTCGCGGAGGGAGCAGTGTGCGCGCGGCCCGCGGCATCGAGAGCTCTCTACCGCGTAAAGTGTGTGTCATACAAATCGTGCTATAAAAATATATGTTAAATTATAATTGTTCAATTAACGTTTTAAACTTTTTGCTAATGGTCGGAATTAGTAAGACAAAAAGTTTAAACGTTATTAAGGTTTTTTTTTTTGTCATAAGATATGTAAATCCCATAGAGACAACATTTTCTCTGTGCGAATATTCGACCACAAATTAACAGTGACAGATTGATATCATCCGAATTTCGTACTTGACCACAATGGTAGACGGTAGTCTAAATAAACTACTCCTGGAGTGGATTTCACGTCAGGAGGATTACATTAATTACGAATAAATGCGAAGTGAATCATACATTCACTCTGCATTTATTTCGCTATCTATCATTGCCTATCAATTTAAACAATAAAAGTTTTATTTAATTTAATGTAATGTATTTGTAACTCCATTTTCCTACTTCATATGAACTTTATCAAATAACAGTCGTTCATGCACGCAACGTATTGAAAAGGGGTAAAAACTTTTTCTGTAGGTACTATTTATTAAATAGATACTTCAAAAAGTCATCAAGGTAGTGAAAAGTTAATCAGTAAATATATCTATCGTTCTGAAGATATGGTTATAATTGAAATGGTGTCTTCAATGTACGAACAGAAATAGGTGGAGCGAAAATACTATAATTTGAGATTTATGTAGGTTCTAGTTACACCTACACTTTTGTTCTTTAATATGGGCTTTGTCCCATAGCGGACTATGACGCCCCGTGACATAGATCAATCACAGTTTCATTGTTATGTGCTAAAGTTGGGAATGTTTATCTCTTGTTAATAAATGTTAACCATTTGACATATTAATTTCAAGTATTATTGTAAATTTTGATGTCTCTGAAACGTCAAGATCTTTCGCTGGTGGATCCTGTCCAATATATTATTAGCTTATTTAATTATTTTGCCAGTGTGCCGTTTCTGTCTTTTAAAACGCTGTTTCTTTCTTTCTCAATAATATCCAGTAAATTAGAAATAAGTACTTTGAGAGCAGTGTAGTATTACCTCGTACGGCAAAAGTCATGCTATATATTTGAACTTCGCCCAAAATAGGAAAAAAAATATTAGAACATGTTTATTGAGTTTATTATATTATATGAACATGGCAATAAAACTTGAATGAGCTGTTTAGTCATGAATATATATAAAAAAATAAAATAAACAATAATATAAAATAAAATGCCTTGTTTCTAAGCTTACATATAACATTTCTGTTGAGCCAAGTTAAGTAGTATTTTTAAAAAGCAGCAAATACAGCTTAATTTGTGTGTGAGAAGTTAACTGTACCATTTATTTTCCATCAATATATAATTATATTTTGCGAACATGAGATATTCCTATCTTAAGTAAATCTCTTAGTGTGTTACAGCCCTAAACTCTATCAAGTCCGCGGCTTTCAGCTGTGAAAACGGGGTCTCACGGGAATGGGTTTACCTATAAAAGCGATACTGGTGGCACTCTAAGCTTTTGTTTAAACCGACACTTTTTCATACTCTGAGCTTTATTCCCACCGCGAGACTGTGCATATTTTTACGTACGAGCTCGTATTAACGCTGCGTGTGAAATGCGTCAAATGGGCGGAAAATTCACTACGCATGTAGCATTGCGATATCTTCCTTTATTATTGTCTTGGTTTTGTTAATGTTAGTTCGTTGTTTCGTGGGAATTACGTATTTTATTTAAATTCCATTAATGATTTCTTATTCCTGTTATTAAATTTGTTTTCGAAATGAAGCTCATTAATGCGATTTGCGTTAGGACGTAACTGGTAGAAATAGTTACGTAAGGAAAAAGTGTTATGATTTCTCCTAGTGACTCCTCTCTCTCTATCTCTCTGTTTCATTGCATTATATACAAGTATATTTGTGGGTGCGAGTATCGAAATTCGAGCAGACAAGCATCATTCCACCAGTTGCATAACCCCAATACTGAATGCGTGGTTTTCATTTTTTTTATAAACAATTTCTTTCTATACCACCTAACAATTTATAGGTACATGCGATTTTTAATAACCGAATATTTTTCCTAAAGTTTTGAATGACACTTTTCGATTCAACGCTTACTATACGTTATTAGCATTGAAAAGGTGATAAAAAATAAAGTAGTAAAAATATACCTATTATAAAAAGACACAGAGAGAGAGAGATTCGCCCGGAGAGCGCATAACGCTTTTTCCTTACGTGACGGAAATTAAAAAAATACCAACATTTTAAACCTACATATCGAATTATATTAGGAGTTAAAGGAAATCGTAAGCACCTACGTTCTTGGTGAGAGTTCCCACCCCGCACACGTTTCTATTGTAATTTTATCATTACAACATAACCCTTATTACTCTTTTAAGTGGTAACTTTTAATTTTTTTTATTACTGCTTGGCCTCCATGGAAAAACATAATGATATATATAACCAAGATAATAAAGTCCTTTATCGACCAGTAAAAGTCTCCTCAAAATCGGTTGAACCGTTTCCGAGCCTAGTTCAGACAAATAAACACTTACAATAACAATGATATGTTTATTTCTAATTCATTTCCCACAGTGTATATGAATTGTTGCTTAATTTCCAGGTATATATTACACGATGGCAGTCGTCGGCCCAGCGCTGGGCTACGTCGTTGGCGGACAGATGCTCACCATCTACACAGACTTCCTCACAGTTGATTCCGGCACGTGAGTTGTTTCGTTGACTATAAAAAAAAAAACTAACACACACCAGCGGTTATGCCTGTGTGAAATGTATTGTATTTCTATTTAAACAATTTGGAAAATTGATTTCCAAAAATGGCATACCTTTAATAGAGTTGTACATCGATTTTTAGTTTCATTTTAAGGTTTGTTTTAAAAAAATAATCTACGTTTTGCCTAGATTTATTCAAAAGGATTCCAACTAATATTATAAATACAAGACGGAGTGTGTATCTTTATTTGTTATGCTTTTACACCTTAACAACTCAGCCATGAAAATATGAAATTTTGCATATATGTTGTCAGAGGTATTGATAAGGACATATGGAAAAAGTGTGCTGTTCCCGATGGATAGATCAAATCTATTTTAATACCAGCGAAGCTGCTAGCAAAAGCTAGCATGGTTGTAAAGGTAAAGATTAATTTTAGACATAAACCTTGAAGGTATGAGAAAGTAAATGAAAATTAGTACACAGGGGCGCCATCACTTTTAAAGTTAGAGTCTCGAAAATTAATGTACCTATGTAAACTGTTGTGTAAGTAAAAGCTAGTCCACAATAAAAAAGCTTTGATTACTTTTTATAACGTTAGCTATCTGTCAGCGAAAGTCCCATGAAAATAGATCCAATCGTTTTAGAGATGTACTACAGACGAAGCCACGGATGACAGCTAGTCTAAAATAAAATAGCCTATGTCACCCGCTGTAATTTTAATTATCCGTCAGTGAAATTTCTGTCAAAATCGGTCCAGCCGTTTCGGAGATTACCAGGAACAAACAGACAGACAGATAGACAAAAATTAAAAAAATTGTATTTTTCTTATCAGTATCGTGTATACGTTCATATCCAATCAGTAAAAAGTCGTTATTTTGATATTACATACAGACACTTCATTTTTATTATATGTATAGATTTCATTTAAAGTCATATGATATGCGTGCACCTCGTTCACTATTTTCTAAAGAATAGTGTGTGTAAATAATGCTGTAGATAACCAACTATTATCATCCAAAAAGTGTGACCCTCACTTCAACCATGAGCTTAGTTTAATATAGAAAACTTTAGAAGACCCATTGGTTGAATAAGGTTACGAACTTCTTAACAATCGGTTCCGAAATTCTGTAGGTGGTAGAGCTACGCTGAAGCTATTACTGGTTTCAGCATGAATGTGTCGGCTCGCCCGACGCGCGGGGTAGTAACACCCGACACACAGACGTGAGTCGACGTGAAGTAACAGTGCGCCCGCACTGTTGCGTTTCCTGTAGGTGGTAGAGCTACGCTGAAGCTATTACTGGTTTCAGCATGAATGTGTCGGCTCGCCCGACGCGCGGGGTACTACCACCCGACACACAGACGTGAGTCGACGTGAAGTAACAGTGCGCCCGCACTGTTGCGTTTCCTGTAGGTGGTAGAGCTACGCTGAAGCTATTACTGGTTTCAGCATGAATGTGTCGGCTCGCCCGACGCGCGGGGTAGTACCACCCGACACACAGAAACCCGACGTGAAGTAACAGTGCGCCCGCACTGTTGCGTTTCCTGTAGGTGGTAGAGCTACGCTGAAGCTATTACTGGTTTCAGCATGAATGTGTCGGCTCGCCCGACGCGCGGGGTACTACCACCCGACACACAGACGTGAGTCGACGTGAAGTAACAGTGCGCCCGCACTGTTGCGTTTCCTGTAGGTGGTAGAGCTACGCTGAAGCTATTACTGGTTTCAGCATGAATGTGTCGGCTCGCCCGACGCGCGGGGTAGTACCCGCACTGTTGCGTTTCGTTCGGTCAGTGAGAGCGCCGGAGGCCCACATATATTAAAAGGCCGGCAACGCACTTGCGACTCCCCTGGTGTTGCTAGTGTCTATGGACGGCGGTGATCACTTACCATCAGGTGACCCACCTGTTCGCGTGCCCCCTATAATATAAATAAATATAAAATCTGAAGGTACGGAACATTCAAGAAATATTTTTTTTATGTTTATGAACATGGCTGAAAAAGCCAGTACGATTTGACAACAAAATAAATTATTAAAAACTTCATTGACAAGTGTAATTAATTCGCGGAACCCTGACGACTTCAGGAATCGCCGCTCCGAACATTTAATAACGTCGAAATTAAAAGTGAAATCATAGTAAAGTCGAGAGGTACGAAGCTCCGTCGTCCTTCGGTAAATCATATATTTTCCATGAAACCTGACCGCGCCGGTGAAATTAATTCGTATGAAAAGTTCCCTGAACTCCGTACAATGAGATGAAAGCGAAAAGGTAAGCGGAATGAAGCCGTGTCCGTGCTACTGCGGTGAATTATTAAAAAAAATGGCACCGTCTGCAATTTTTTCGAATATCGAAATTAGCTTTTCGAGTGGTCGACATTATTTTTGAATACAACGTTTCTGTATAGGACCGTTATTTTTTATATTAAAATATTTTTTATTAATTAGTTTGTAATTATCGTTAACCTGGGTTGTATGACAGTGTAAATCAACTTATTATTATCTCGAAATAAATTAGAAAGAATCGTCTTTAGTTCTTTTATTATTTTATAAACTTTTTCTTACTCTGATACCGTTTATTCTTGAAATTTCATATTTTTTAAGAATAGTCTAAAATACCTCAATCTTGAAGTGAACAATTATCATTACAAAGTTATTTATTGACTTCGATGTTTAAACAAAATGGCGGCCTTTTTAGAAATGTCCGTGACACTTTAGTATTCAGTATTATTATTTCCAATCCAATTCATTTGTGCATAATAACCGAATTATATTAGATGAAATGCTAACAAAATGACACAATACAGCGTTAAGCAATGTAAGGTTATAAATAAAAACGATTATAAGACAGACCAAGATCCCGCCAAAAACTGCTTTTATACATTTACCAGTACTGCCCCTAGCGGAGATATGTAAGAACTAAAATTACCAATACAAACCAAACCTCTTTGTATGCACGAAATAGGTACGTTAACGATCAGATTCAATATCAGTAAAGGAGTGAAGATGGTGATTTAGTTAAAAGCAACGAAGCTTTAACGGTTGCTTTATTATTCTCATTCATTAAGGGGAGTATATCGCGGCTTCGTAGAGCGTGTTATTTTGATAAGTTTTCGTACTTTCGTTCGCGCGTATCTTAAGGTGTTACCAAACGAACCCAAGCAAACACCTTTTATAAACTCATAAATGTAAATGCTTTTTTTTTCGAACTGACTTACACTGTTAGTCTAGCAAGGCCTTCCCAGTTTCAACGGACTACAAATGTAAATGCATATTTGTGTCGTTAACAATTAATATAAAAATAATACAGACTTTTTTCTTAAACAAAGTAATCAATAAAAATGTATATATCATTGAAAAATAATGATAAAAGAGTGAAAGTATAAGTAAATGATACTATCATAGTAAATAAATAATAAGAGCAGTAGCATGATGATATAAAATCTATAAATAGGCTATAAAATGTAGAAACAATCTAATTTTCCAAAGTTCTTTGTTCGTTCAGAATTTGACGTATTCAAACAAACAAACTATTATGCTTTATAATATTAATAAAAGTTAAAATATCTATTAATAAAATAGCTTTTATCCGCGGCTTCTGTCGCATTAATGTAGATCAAATCTATTCTCCGGGAACATAATATTCTAATCGAAAGGTACTCTATATCGCTATATCTGTACCCCTGACAAGTGTACGCGTAATCTATTTTTTTTTTTCGAATTGACTAAACTGTTGGCTTCTTAAAGCCACTAGAGTTTCACCGGACTACAGTATGCATAATCTCATGTTGATAGGTTGATTAGTTAATGCGTGAAAGAGTAATAAACAAACTCAAATTTCATTTATGTTGTTAGTTAAGATTAGGAGAATGTAATTTAAAGATATTCGTTCTAATTATTTTTGACCTTTTCAAAAATAACGCGCGTCATAAGAAATTGTGTGTACTGCCCCTAAGACAGTATGTAATAACAAGATCGCGAACAGACCTCCGCGTTTATACCGAACAAATACTAAAATTTACATAAGAAAACGTAGAGAGAAATAATTTCAGTTACAATAACAGAGTTTGTTTGCATTATTCGCTTTTGGATGGATTTTATTACACGACAGTAACGGAGGAGACGGTCAGCATATACCTACATTCTGAAATTGATTTGTTTACTAAGGTATTTCCGTGCTCCGATAAACGTACGAACAAATCGACTGATCTATTTTAATTTTAGCATTAGCGTATATAGTGAAGTCGCATAGAAAATTGTTGAAAACAATGCTCATCTTTTTATGCGGCTTACTAGGGTCTCTTCTTCTTCTTCTTCTTGTTAATTTTTTGGCTCCGTCACGGTTTGTGCACTAGCCAGCGTCAAGTAACAAGATTTTGCCAAGTAAGTGTCTTGTGATAATTATAATGTTCTAACAAAATGGTGGTTTCCTTGTTAGAACTTTCCATGGAGTTTTGGCGGCATCTCAGAATGCATGCTCCGTGGTATTATTTCCCATCCACTTCACTTGTGCATAATAACCGAACTATATTACGTAAAACACCACCAATATTACAAAATATAGAGTCTAATAACACAAGATTATGAATAAAATATAAAACCACTACATGACACACTAAGATCCCGCCAAAAACTCTACTAGGGTCTCTATAGGGATGATAAAATTGTCATAGTGACGCGCGATTAGGGATTTTTTTTTTTTTTTTTTTTTTCCGAACTGACTACACTGTCAACCTGGCAAGGCATCCACAGCTTCACCGGACCACCAAGGGGAGCGCTTAAGGCACTCACCCGATTCTATGTAGGCAACCAGCACAAGGGCGCACGGCGCGCCTCGGCTTGGACTGTTACCGATTATCCCGAGTCTAACTAAGCTTAGGCTAACTATTATTTCATACATATATAAATTCGTGAAACATACACGTGTACCAAGCATGTATGTTTCAGGAACTCATACATGTATCTTGAATCTGACTACTAAGTTAGTATAAGCTAACTCCGTTCGAGAAAGGGGTTCAAAATAAAAATTAAAAAAACAACCCAACCACTATGTGTACCTACATGTGTGTATGTGCACGTGTGTGGGGTGATCGGTGTTGTGTGTCAAAAACTAGTGTTTGAAAATTAATTCAGTGTCACTGTTGTCGCGCAAGCAACGTGCTCGAGGGCTCCATTCCGGAGGATCGGACCTCGGCTTGAGCCGCTGCCGAGGGGGGCCTAGACGAGTGTGCTGGAGCAAAATTCACAGTCAAGCCGCGGCGGCATGATCTGTGATTACGCGGACGTGGGCGTGCACACGCTCTGTTTCGAGGGACGGAAGGGTACTGGAAGTTAGCTGCCGTTATTTTGTCGGGAGGATCTGTAAAAATATATCGCGGACGTCTTTTGTAACGCGGCGCATCGGGTACGGTGTTGTAAGTCGCGGCGGATACCACTAACGGACTGGGATGATTCGCGGCTTTCTCAAAATAGCTCCTAGTGAGTGTCCTAACGTACTCCCAGATAGACGGCATCTCCAGGTCCCTGTGGAGGTCGACTCTCCGGATATACCAAGGGGCACCTACTGCCCTACGAAGAAAACGATTCTGTAGTTTTTGCAACTTTTCGAAGTTATAACTTGACATATGTGCGAAAACGGGACAACTATATGTCAGAATAGGACGGATACACGTCTTATACAAAGTAAGCTTATGTCTGAAGGACATTTTACTTTTAGGACAAACTAATGGGTGCAAGCGACCCAAGACCATAGCGGCCTTGTTTCGAACTCTATCAGTATGCGCTTTGAAAGTGAGGCGCCTATCTAATGTAACTCCTAGGTATTTGACCTCACGTACCCAAGGAATCTCGGTTTCGTACAGCCTGAGGGGCTTTAGATACTTGGGTTGCGGACGATTTACAGGGTCGAAAAATATCGCGGCGCTTTTTTCGGGATTAACCTCTATTCGCCATTGACGATACCATTCACCGAGTGTGACGATGGCTCGATTGATGCGATTTCTAAGAAAGTCCGGCCGCCAACCGGAAGCGTAGATAACTGTATCGTCAGCATAGCAACCTACCTCGATCCCCGGGGACCGAGGTAGGTCACTGATGAACAGGTTGAAGAGAGAGGGCGCAAGAATAGACCCTTGGGGCACACCTGAGCGTATCGGGTGGGGCGGGGATAGCTCACCTTCCACTCTATAGCGGAAAGTCCTATCAGTGAGATAATCGCGGATTATATGTACTAAGGTATCGGGTATGCGAGACTGAAAAAGTTTATAAACGAGCCCGGCATGCCAGACCTTATCGAAGGCCTTGGCAACATCGAAAAAGACTGCTATCGTGCGTTTCGGTTTAGGTTTGTCCGGGTTGACCTTCTTTTGGGGATCTTCGTTAAATTTAGAAAAAATGTACTCCGTGAGGCGGTGTACTTGATTCGTACATGAGTGTTTACCTCGAAATCCAAACTGCTCAGGTGGTAACAAATCTAACTCTGAAATAGAGGTCTGGAGACGGTTCAGAAGGAGCCGCTCGTATAGTTTGCCTAATGTATCGAGGAGACTGATTGGGCGATAACTTATGGGAAGCGTAGCTTTTTTGCCCGGTTTGTGAATTCCTATCACTACGGCCTTTTTCCAGGCGGCTGGAAAGTGACCCTGGGACATGGCCGCATTGAAGATGCAGACCAGGAGAGCTATAATGTGGTCAGGAAGGAGCTTCAGTACCTCGTTCCTGATCCCATCGGGACCTGGAGACTTTCTAAACTTGAGACGCTTGATGGCGGCCGATACTTCATCGAAACTAACCGGGGTTAAGGTATCTGCGCGAGGAGATGCGAGAGAACGCTCTACCGAGGATTCGATCGATCCAATATGGATAGGGTCAGTGTTGGCAGTGTTCGGAGAGCATTGCTCCTCTAAATTCGCGGCGAGACATTCCGCTTTGTCTATACTATCGAACGCGGGAGGCAACCCAGGACCTCTGTCTAATGGGGGCATCGGTGTACTGAGATCTGATTTGAACTTTCGCGCGAGTGTCCAATATGCCACGTGGGATGGCTGGATCTCCTCCAAAAGCTTGTCCCACCTGGCGCCTCGGATTTCCGAAATACGTTTTTTAACTAATTTACGTAACAAACGTAACCGATTGCGATTATCTACGGACGGGTAAGTGTCGTAGGCTCGAGTCGCGGCGTTCTTTTCCGTGATCAACGCTCTCACGTCGTTGGGGAGTATAAAGCGGCGATCATTCACCGCTTGTACTTCTTTCGAGGTCTCCCTAACGGCGGTCCGAAGAAAGTCGACCAGGGAATCGATAGCCTGATCCGCGTCGGTTTTAGACACCAACACGTCCGGGATTCTATTTAAACTAACCGAGGAAGAATTATCTTTAAAATATTTACTAAGCTTCGTGTAGTCAGCTACGCGCGCGGGCTGAAAATCGATGTCGAAACTAGAACCTAACTGTAATACCACAGGACGGTGATCAGAGTCGAGTTCGTGTACGACTTGTATGAGTCGTACCTCAAGCGCGACGTTCTTTAACAGAGCTACATCTAACACTGTCGGCCGACAGTGATCCTGATAGTGAGTGGGTTCCGGTGGGGCTATGACATCAAAAGCGAGATCATTACCTAGCTTGTCGAGAATCACCCCGTTACGAGAAGTACTCGAACTATTCCATATAACGTTCCCGCTGTTGAGGTCCCCGGCTATAATGACCGAATTCCCTAAAGCGAACAACGCCTCTAAGTCGGACTTGAGAAGCTTTTTATTCGGTGAAAGGTACGCGGATACTATTGTAATCGTCTGATGACCGGTCATGCCTAACCTGCACACTGACACTTCCATATTGGAAAGAACGGGCGGCTCTACCGGCATGCAATACAACGAACGTTTATAATAAATCAAAGTGCCGCCCCCGCGGGTGACACGGTCGTTTCTAATTATACTATAATTCGCGATCGCGGGATTGCTCATCTTCGGTTTTAAAAGCGTTTCTTGAACTAAAAATATGTCTATCTGTCTATCACGTAGGAAGGCGGCTACTAACTCTTGTTGTGTTTGAAGATTTCTCGCGTTAAAGAACGAAAGACAAAGACCACGTGGTTTAATTCTATTTAACGACGCGAAATCTATTTATTACTATTTACTGAGACGCGGGCAAGGCGTTGTATCGTCGCAGCAACGCCTGGGAATGAAGAGACCGCATTAAGGAGGCCGATGTCCCTATTGCTGTTAACTATTTTATTGA
Source organism: Antheraea assamensis (assembly GCA_035772565.1). Classification (NCBI taxonomy): domain Eukaryota; kingdom Metazoa; phylum Arthropoda; class Insecta; order Lepidoptera; family Saturniidae; genus Antheraea; species Antheraea assamensis. Next base: position 140,462 of record JAQQSE010000265.1, read on the forward strand.
ACGCGACGATCTCCTGAATATCGTGTTCGAGCAGTACCTGTGTCAGCCAATCAATACCAGACTGGGAGAACGAGAAAGCGTGGGTAGCCTGAACAGGCATCGCTCCCTGTGGCTGGGGCTGGGCCTGAGGCTTGAGAGCCTTAGGCTGTGGTTTAGAAGCCCAGGGCGCTACGGGCGCACGCCAGGACTGGGGCACGCGCGGCACAGAGGGTGCCTCACGTGGTGTGGGAGCCGGCGCTACCGGGACACGGGAGGTACCTGGCAGGTCAGGGAAGGCCTCCACGGACATGAGAGGTGGAGGCGGGGGACGTGCGGAGACAACAGGCGCCCTACGGGCTTGTCTCGCTTGGCGGGGACGTTGTGTGCGTGGCGCGCGAGGACACCCGCGATAGTTCGCGGGGTGACCTGCGTTACCGCAGAGAACGCAGCTCGGGGGCTCGGGAGTGTCGGGAGTGCGTGCGCACTCCTTCGTAGGGTGGTCCCCTAGGCACTTAACGCACCTGGGACGAAGATGGCAATTGCGGGCTGAGTGACCATAACTCTGGCAGTTATGGCACTGCGAAGGAGTATGGGACTTGCGAGGGGCCTCAACAGTGATGCCGGTGAGGCCACAGACAGAGGTGAGGCCGAAAATAGCCTTACCCTCTTGTGATCGGTCGAGGACGACCAGGACCATCTGGTAGGGGACTTTGGTACGGGGGTGGTACATCCTATGTACCTCTCGGACAGGGAAGTCTTGCTCCTTAAGGGAGCCTGAGACGTCATCGGTCGATAACTCGACTGGGACACGCCTAACTACGACGCGGAGGAGGCGTTCTTCTTCGAGCGCGAAAGTAAAATAAGCGAGCTTCCTCTCACGGAGAAGAGAGGTAAGTTTGCGGTGATCGGTGGTGGATGAAACTTTTACTTGAATACCTGCAGGCGTATTCAAGGCGGACGTGTACCGGATGTTCTTCTCGTTTAACCGAGTGGATATCATCATCCAGGATGCCTTGTCTTGTATAGTAACTGGGGGCGGGGTGCGGGGCTTCTTAGCCTCGGCTACAGAACCCGTAGCTCGGGCTTGAGATGAAAGAGCGGGACTGGACCTACCTGAACCAGTCGGCTTGTGACTGGCTGAGACGGATGCACCCTCTACTTGCGGCTTCTTATTTACCGGGTATTCCGTACCCGATTCGGAATCCGAGGCGTGCGAGATAACGGGAACGGGCCGTTGCCGCTTTCGGTTTACGGTTGTGAAACCGTCGTTCGTGATTACGGGAGTCGCACCGGTATCGAGCTCCATGTCGGAATCAGAGCTAGAGCTTGGGATGGGAGCTTTGAGTACTCCACTGTCTTCCGGGATTTCCTGAGGCAGAGATGACGCCAATGACGCGAAGGAATTCGCGGTTGCCACACGGGACACTAATACAACATTCTCGGAGGACGCGGTAGGGGCATCGTTGACGAATTCCGTGAATAACGATGGGGCGCGAGTAGCGACAAGATGTCGCAGCCTATCGAACTGTTCCTGTATTGATGCCATTCCTTGGCTTGACGGACAAGGTGCGATACAAAAATAGCCTCCCTGCCTGAGGGGCAGGGGGGTGCGCGTAAACAAAATATCGGAACACTCCAATCACTTGTTGTCACTGTTAACTTTAACACGTGGGCCGCACTAAAAAGTGCGGATTACGATCACAATAACAGTCGCACAAAACAAAAACAAAACACTTCACACAGGTGCGTTTCTCGGAAGTAATCGAAGTTCAAAAACACAATAGTATCGAGCGATGAATCACTCGACCGTACTGCGCACCCGAACAACAATTAATTAGTTCGCGGAACAACATCTGGCGCGCAACGGACACGTCCGTACACGACGGCTGCTGGGTCGGAACCGCGATTAGGGATGCAAACGATACATTGATATTTTAATATCGATTATACATTGCTCTTTATAAACGATGTTTTCTCATGTGTTTTCAATGTTACCATTTATGGTATTTTCAACGGCATGTTGTTTATCTTGTTCATACTCTCAATTGCTCGGCATACATTGATAGTCACTGTTAATTACATTCATATGAACTAATTCGCCTAATGAAGACAATGAAAGAAGAAACTACAGATAAAGCAAAAGCAGTATTAGAATTTTGTATATTTACTACGGTGTGCCCTGTAGACCCCTATACAAACAGATAGTTTAGAAATATGGAAAAACGTGAAAAAATTATTTCCTGGTCTTCAAAAATTGAGGACACTATATTTACTAATCGTAACCATATTAGTACCATATTATTACTCCAAAAAGGAACCGTTTATTAGGCATAAGGTTGACAAAATTATTATTTTTCAATTTTGCTTTGCAAAGCAAATATTAGTTTTTTGTTTGAAGTGTACATTTTCTTCATATTTATCTTTGTTTCATTTTATCTATAACCTTGATATATCGTTCAAAAACATCAATGTTTTTTATGAGCGATGCTGCATCCCTACGAGTGACATTCTTTGTGCGTGGTCGCGTTTCTGGGTTAGCCTGTGCATCCCCACCCAGCTGCTGATTCAATAAAATCAAAGATAATTTATTCATATTAGGCTCCAAATAGCTGCTTACGAAGATCAAAACTACCAGCGGTTCGTAAAACAACTCGGTCATCGAGAAGAACCGGCAAGGAACTCGATAGGGTTTATCTTTTTAACATACATATTTTAAAAATACATTGACGTTACAATCGTTTTTGTAAACGCACAGAGATATGTTTTTTTTTTACTTTATAGGTTACCTTTTGACCACAATCTCATCTAAGGTTAAATGATGATGTGGTCTAAGATGGTTGTCACGCTATACCTAGAGGGAGACTGGCTCTCAAGTCCAGCTGCCGGAACACACCAAGAGGTGCTTGGCGACAGATTTTCAACTTGAGGGTGGCAGTTAGCCAGGCAGACTTAGAAAAAGCCCTATCACCATGCAAAAATGGGTGTCAATTTCAGGCGTCAACTTTTTTTTTTTAATATATATTATAGGGGGCAAACGAACAGGTGGGTCACCTGATGGTAAGTGATCACCGCCGTCCATAGACTTTAGCAACACCAGGGGAGTCGCAAGTGCGTTGCCGGCCTTTTAAATATGTAGGCCACCAGCGCTCTCACTGACCGAACGCAACGCAACAGTGCGGGCGCACTGTTACTTCACGTCGGTTTTCTGTGAGGGGGTGGTACTACCCCGGGCGAGCCGACCCATTCATTCTGAAACCAGTAATAGTTTCAATGTAGCTCTGCCACCTACGATACTTCATTCAGATATTGATCCACTCTATAATAGCCCTTTGACACCAAAAGCCTCTTGATATGGCGCTTACACTTATAATCTGGAAAATCGGTAATATGCTTTGGGACTTTGTTGTAAAACTCAATACTATTACTTAAAAAACTGTTACTGATTTTAGCGAGTCTGACACACGGAATGACCAGTTTTCAGAGTTTCTAGTATTTAAATGATTGGCTTGTATGCCGGCATGATAGCGACGACAGCCGTTGCATTGTGATTTTGTCTATATCATCAGGTACAGTAACATGATATGTCATTCTCTCCACAGGCTGGGCATAACCCCACAGAGTTCCGTATGGATAGGGGCCTGGTGGATTGGATTTATACTGTCCGCCTTGCTATGCCTCATCGTCGCGTTACCGCTCATGGCTTTCCCATACGAGTTACCAGGTTCGTACTACGTTTCCTATTTTTTTTTCATTTAAGAACCACCTCCTATAGAGCTAGAAGACTATAAGAGAGTTTTACTAATTTTGTTTTCTAAAGAATAGGAACCAAAAATTGGATTTAGTTAAAAGGCAAGAACCTTTTATCAAAATTTGGAATGTCACATTATAAAATGAAGCAAGACTAATTTTAGTCGTTCATAAGATATGTATATTTACGGAGGCAACATTATTGCTAAAACTAATTTCTTACAGTGAACTTTTGGATTAGGGAAGTCTAGAAAAAGAATCGGATGTTGTTTAATTAAATTTGAAATAGTATAACGTTGTGAGTGTGTATTTAAAATTGTTTATAGGAGCTGATGAGATCCGCGCCTCAAAGGTCTCGGAAGCTCACGAAGGTGCCGCTTCGAAGTCAGCGGCTTTTAGCGCTCTGAATGAGCTGCCTCGAGCGGCTGCAGCGCTGCTCCGGAACCCAACCTTCCTGTTCTTGAATCTCGCGGGCGCGAGCGAGGGCATGCTGATATCAGGTTTTGCCGCGTTCCTGCCGAAATTAATAGAAAACCAGTTCGCTGTCAGAGCATCGGAGGCTGCTTTACTTTTAGGTATTTAAAATAGCACTTGGTGAAAACTGAATTAATTTATTCTTTGGTACATTTTGTTGTTATTTCTAATCTATTAAAATTCTCTTTTGGGATTACTTTGTATAATACCTACTACTGTAACACAGGATAGTTTTAAGAAAGTAATTTTATTCACAAATTTTAAAGATTATTGACAGTCCTTAATAATGTTTTTATGTTTTTTTTTTATTGTAAAGTTCCGTACAACTTATTCGTTTACCCTGAAGTTAGCATCCACTCCAACATGAGATGTGGAATATCACATAACGATATTTTTAATAGTCGATGGAATTATGTAAAGCGATATAATTGTAGTATTAAATATTGCAACTTAACCCTTAAGAGTAAGGTAATTAAGTGGTTCGTTAACAGTGAACTATCATTGAACTACTTCTAATTTATATAGGTGGATATGTGAAGCACATATTAAAAGAAGTATTCGAGATCACTACTTCAAATCAGGTTCTGTCGATAGGGGTGGCCGTCATAATTGATTACGATTGTAATTCCTATTATGCTACTCCCATACGTGAGTGTATCGGCAGGAAGTTTTGTCTATGGTCAGAGTAAATGCAGATGTGGTAAGACATTATCGTTATGCGTTACCAACTATTGGACGATAACTGGGGGCCGCGGTTTCTACACACATCAAAGGAACTTGGAGACGCTAATGCAGAGTTACTATTGAAACGATAATGGCGTGCAAACGTTATTCTACGCCTTTGTCGGAATTCATTTTGAGGTTACTTTTTAGCGGCACAAGTCACCGAAACTTCGTCGCGCAGGTATGGGACTAGCATTAGAGTAACTTATCAATAATTTTAGCATTTCTGTCATGATTTTGAAATTAATACATAAACCAACATATTGTTTAAGTCTGTGGAGACCAAGGGAATGCTTTTTGTGGAATTAATAATCTGAGTAAAACTTATAGAGTTACGTATTTTGTTACATTTATTTGTTAATGATATCTATTTTATTTTATAACTTTGAGTATAATTCGTAAACCAATATATTCCTTATTGGCATAAAAGACTTTAGAGGATATTTCTGTTGAATAATTCGTGTGTTTGCAACTTTTTGAGTTTCGTATCTTGTTACAATTATTTGATAAGTAAATACATTCTTCGAGTCAAATCAAAACTAAAAGAGACTTGTTATTGTATGAATCATTTTCCATGAAATTCTCCCATTAGGGGTAATCACCGTACCAGCGGGTGGAGGCGGCACTTTCCTCGGCGGTTGGCTCGTGAAGCGCTGGCAGTTGGCCTGCGCCGGGATCATCAAGTTGTGTGTGGGCGCGAGTCTGATCGCCGGCGCGTTCACGTTCTGTTTCGTCCTGACGTGCGACGACTACCCGTTTGCGGGGGTGTCCGTGCCGTACAACAGCCGGCCTGTTCCCGGGTAACTCCACACTCGAACATAACATAATAATAAGCATCAGCATGATGAGAAAGATAAAGTGCAAAAACAACTCTATTTTCTCCACTTATTTCGTTCTTCTATTCGACTTATAAATATCTAAATCTCATTCAAAATTTATTTCATTTTATATATTTCAATTTAAAATTTGTTTAGGGATCGAAGAATTTTTCCAATGCACCTTAAATGAGATTCTTAATAGCATACTGTTAGAAGGAAGATGTTATTTAAGAAAAGGTTTCCTTTGTTATTTGTCAACATATCATGGTTATTATACAAGTTATTATATTCTATTTATTATATTATATCTAAATATAGTCTTAATTTTGGACTTGCGCATATTAAGACTAGGAAGACTTTAATATAAAATAAAGTTACTATATTATTATTATAGGAATTAAAAATTAGTATTTAGTATCTTAAATTGTCTCGATTTAATAAATATTCTATGCATATATATATATGTAGAACGGTAAAAAAAATTGGCGACGGTTATAATTGGGCACCAAATTAATTGACAGCGAAAACTATTGAAAGAAAGGTGTTGTTTAAGAAAAGATTTTCTTTCTTTCTTATTTAGTTTGTTATTTGAGCGTAACATCGGTCGAGTGTGGGAGAAGTATTGAAAGGAGAGTCCTATTTGACAAAAAGTTCTGTTTATTCTTTGTTATTATCTTATAATAATATATACTTGGTATATATACTTAGTTTTGAGTATAAAAGCGGACGAATATAGGAGTAAAGGAAGACCGAAAATGTATGGGAGGTTTCTGTGAAAAATGATGTTTATTTAAGGTGTAAAACGGGACGAGGGGGAGTGGAAAAGGAAAACATGTTATACCGATATATATTTGGTAGGAGGGATTGTTTGTTATTTGAGCGTAACATCGGTTGAGAGTGTAGGAAGTATTGAAAGGAAAGTACTATTTGACGAAAGACTTTGTTTATTCTTTGTTATTATCTTATAGTGGCATAGACTCGGCAGGAGGAATAGTTTGTTACTTGAGCGTAACATCGCTTGTGAGTGCGCGAGTTGTTGAATGGAAGGTGTTATTTGTTTGTAATTGCGTTGTCAGGGAAGAGGGATTGTTAGCGGAGTGTAACGCGGGGTGCGCATGCGCGCGCGCGGCGTACGCGCCGGTGTGCGGGGCGGACGGGGCCGTCTACTACTCGCCGTGCCACGCGGGCTGCACGCGCCGCGACCTCCTCGGGGACGCGCAACTCTTCACCGGCTGTTCCTGCGTCAAACCTCTCACCAATTTCACCTTACCTTCCTTCAAACAACACGGAGGTAACACTTTAGTGGTTTAATTTAGTACTTAATGCATATATGTATATCTGTTATATAATAGGATATACAAAATGTTCCTTGAACAATTATCACCTCACTCAAGAATACATTTCCCATACGTTGTCTCAATTTTATATTTAACATAATATTTAAATAATTCTTTGTATCTATATATATTTTTTTTTTTTTTTTGTTTTATTTAATTTATGATTTTAATATTATAAAACTCATGGGAATGTTTGTTGAACGCGATGATTTTTGGATTTGGACTTTTGTATTTATTTCGGTTATAACAACGTTGGAGGGATTACTTTAATGTCGTCGCTATATCGAAAATAATAAAAAAGCCATGTTAGCATTAGCAGCCTTTTATCTTCTGTTAGTGTTACTATTTATCCCACATATAGCGATATTTGTGTGAGCAGCAAACTCTTCGGTGACGTACGAAGCGATCAACAGCACCTGCAGCACGGAGTGCCCGCTCCTGTGGGTGTTCGTGGGGCTCTCGTTCTGCGTGATGCTGTTCACGTTCCTGGCGACGATGCCGGCGCTCTCCGCCACACTCAGGTTCCACATTTGCTTTCGTTTACTCATCCACTAATAATAAAACTTAAAGACATTCATTATTTTTTAATTCATTGTATTAGCCTAAATATAGTATTTTATTAATCTATATAAATATACTACGGAATATATTTCGGTCATTTTTTTTTAGATTCTACTTCTTTGACACGTGGTTATATAACGATACCTTCATTTAATATAAATTTTTAAGAAGTTGAAATTTTTATAAGCACCTGCACTGTTCAGCGATGAGTGTATTATTGTCGTGCATAAGTGGGGCAAGCGGTGCGGTGATTATATTTCTTGTGTAAGATTTGATCAATATTAAAAATGCGAAGGTGAGTTTGTTTGTTTGTAACGCGTTGACGCTTTAACTACTTAACCGATCATCATCAAATTTTGCAGACAAGTTGTCAGGTGTACAAAAAAGGTCATACGGTATATATTTCTAGGAAAAGATTGTTATTCCCGATGAGTAGGTGAAAATTACATTAACGCAAGCGAAACCGCGAGCTAAAGTTATTCCGGTATAAAATACGATGATAATAAAATAGTCTAGTCTAGGCTTAGTGGTGCGACCGGTGAAATATCGATCATGTCCGCAATGAATTTTACGAAATTCGCGTACATTTACTAATTTAAATTGGAAACGCTATCGACTGACGATGAAGGAAAATATCGTGAGGACACCTGAACCTGAGAAATGCTCTTATAATATAATATAGAACTGTGGATTTCTCAGAGTTTGAAATCGTCAATATGTCATGGTCTGGCGCGTGGTGATTATACCCATCGTTTCCTTCGGGAAGAGACCTATAACTCTACAATATATGTCCAAAGGTGTGTAAGAGAAGACCAGAGATCGTTCGCGCTCGGCATCCAGTGGATCAAAGTGCGACTACTCGGGACCATTCCCGCGCCCTTGTTGTTCGGCTTCCTGATCGACTTGTCCTGTTCCCTCTGGTCCACGTCCTGCGACTCCACCGGCGCCTGTCTCCAATACGACAACGTTCATATGAGCAGGTCAGTACCATTACTATGCTTCGACATACATGACAGTTTGTATTCCAGTAGAACATTATAACTACACAGAAATTACTTTACTTGTGCATAATAACTAAATTATATTATGTAAAACGCCACCAATATTAAAAATAGGTGTGTGTGCAATTCACACACGATAGAAGTGAAACTTCAGTAAATCTACAAAATAATGAGATGAATATATATAACAAGGGTAGGATAACTACAAAGTTTATTTGTTTAAAAATGAAAGTATTTTGATTAATTTTTAAAGATATTTTATTTAACATATGTTACATCATTTATTGCTCAAGTTCCATATTTTCAGTTTCAACAAACAAGATATAAAAATACTCACAAACACTGTTAAATAATAACACACCACGATGACTTCTTACTAAAAAGCTACAATACGCAGCCGCATACAGTGTACAGTAGTACACGTACTTTTCACAAGCAAGTATTAAACAGTGTGCAATATACATACACACCGACATTTGCTCTCTCGCTCTGGCTCACTAATTCATTTGAAAAATAGTATGTATATTTCTGTCTCATTCTTTGCCGACTTCATCCTACACATTTTTGTATTTGTGTCTCTTACCAGTCGTTTTTTCCGTTGCATCCGGTTTGAAATCACGACAATACTAAAGAACTTTCACTTCAAAAATATAAAGTTAAATAACACAAGATTATGAGTAACTTATAATAACCACTAAGATCCCGCCAAAAACTCAATAGAAAGTTAAATTGAATGAATTAGTAATACAACTTAGTTCTCACAGTAATCGTACACTTGTCTTGTTCTATTGTACTCAATTTTCAGTCATCCATTATACGCCAACATTTGTGCTCCTACTCCAAGATGGAAGTCCAAAGATACTTACGTATCTTTACGTAAAGATACGTAAAGCCATGGTACTTCCTCAGTCAAACGTGTTATTTCTTTATCTAACTTCTATAATCTCCATATTTCCAGGTATATGCTCACTCTAGCGTTAGTGGGTAAGTTCTGTTCCCTGCTATTCTTCTTCCTAGCGTGGTGGTTCTATCGGCCGCCGGGCACCAAGACCCTTAACGCCGTAGTCCCAGCAGTGGATTTGGTCGCTCATAGTGACAAGAATAACGGAACGGTCCCGAATATCGGTAACGGGGTCGCGACTGTATTCAACGGGAACTTGGACAGAAGTAACGGTTACTGCAATACTGCCTTGGAGTGTAGCGATCATTTGTAAGACAGTAAAGGTTTATATTAGCAGGTTCCTGTGTCTTCCACAATGAGGATTTTAGGTGGTTCCCCTCGGAGTCCAGACTAGTAGACCACTTTTGTGTCTTATTGTTATTTGAATACGATCACCAGTGGCGTAACTGTTAAGGACCATAGCAAATAAATTAGATGGTTTTATATTAGTTGGTTAAAATTCACTGCTATAAACGAGAATTTGAAAGGATGCTTTCTCTACTCTAATCAGGCGATATCATTTTTTCTGTTGTTTCATTGATGTATTTACTTTAAGTTATATGGTCATACGGCTCCTTCTAAGTCCGCCTGGTTAGCACCACTCTTAAGTTGAAAACCTGTCATCAAGCACCCTTAGGTGTATTCCCACAGCTATAATTGAAAACTAGTTAGCTCTAGGTCTAGCGTGTCCACCACCTTAAGCTATATCATCATGTAACCTCAGATTTGGTAGTAATCAATATTGAGACCCTCTTGTGTTCATGGACCTCAAGCCGGAGGCCTTCTAAGATTTCTGTAGCATTTTACAAGTGTTGCCATCGTATTGTTACGCCACTGACAATCACCCTTGATTGAATAGACCAAAGAAACGGATACAGATGTTGAAACACTGTAAATTATTAGCGACTTTTTCAAAGAGATGCTTGTGCTGGGTGTAAATTCTCCCACCCTCAGCGATGTTGCTCTTCACTGAAAGCTCGTACGGCATTATTACTTGAGCATTCATCTCTTTTCTTTAGAGTGTCTAAGACCAGCGGTTATGGTATTTACAATGTGTGAGTGGTTTTCTTTATATTTTATAACACGATTTAAAGTTAAGGTCACTCAATGTACAGGGCCGAAAAATAAAAAAATATGTACACAATTTTGTAAATACATATATTAGTAGGTGTTAGACTTTTATATTGTGAAGGTATTTAATAGGACAAATATTGGCAGTTTACAGGAAAAACTCGTTAAGAGTAAATTTCATGGAGTTTTTCCTTTTGTTTATTATTTGTATAGTAGAATGCGTCCAATATGGGATAAAAAAAACAATAGAAATAATTATATTAACGTTCGAACACTATTTTATACTTTAACCATACATGGTATTGTATTTTAATTTAAAAATCTAAAACGTTTTCTTAAAATTCATCAAAGACATCAGATTTCTTTGACTAACTATACTATACATTTTTTTTTTATTTTCTAATTCTTCTTTTTTTCCTAAGTTGGTAAACAATATTCCTTATTGAAGATTTTTACTGCCATTAATCGAATGGGTAAATATTTTCCAATAACAAAATGGTGGCGCTCCACAGAGTGTTTATGACATCTCAAAAAAATTCTTCTATGTTATTATTTTGGTCCACTGCATTTAAAATAGATTCAACGTGAATGCCACCGATAAATCATAATAAAGATTATATAACCTAAATTTATGAACAAATAATAAAAAACCACTACATGAAACATCAAGATCCCGCCAAAACTCATTAAACCATCATTTCTATTATTAATAAATGCAGTTCATAATGAAACATTTCTAAAATATCTGTGATTTACAATGTTATAGAATAATAGACAGTTGCTCAATGATATAAATTAAGCATTAGCGCTTACAACTTATAAAACTTATTTAAAAAATAAAGTTGATATAATCTGTGGTACAAGTGTATCACAAACTTTAAAAAAATAGTGGCCAGTACTGGAATATTTCGTCTAAAACATTAAAAAAAAAATACATTTTAGATAATTTTTAAAGATGTTAGCGCTAATTAAATACGAAAAATCCAATATAATCGGCCCATACATAAGTGACATTTTAGTACATAGTTTAGAAAGTACAATAATATAAATTAACACAATAATTTTAATATTTATAACGTGTATATTTAGAAAATTTACATTCCATCGCGTGTATAATAATTGTAGTCTGTACGTATTGTATATAGTTTATTTATTTGTTATATTATTACCCAATTAATAATAATAATATTGTTGTTTATTTAGTTGAAGACTGATTGTTTATTTAGACATTTTTAATATTATAACAATTAATGTAAATTTAAACATATATAACGATTAAAATGGCATTTAGTCCCAAAACTTATCATTTTAATGTCATGATGAAATAATTATGGAATATAAAAGTAAATTTCTATCTTAACTTGTAGCGATTATTTTAATGGTGCTTTAAATTAAAATCATCGCCATTAACGTTTCATAAGTTGTTGTTTTAAATAGTTTATTTTTTACAATGAACACTGTGGATAGTGTTTCAATTTAAAATGAATGTTTAAAAAATTATATTAAGCGTTCAACTTATATTAGTTATAAAATCAAAGAATAATTGTCTTAAAGTTAGTCATAGAAACGTCTGAAATAAATTTGAAAACAAAAACAAAATATTCTATTTATTTTAATCTGTGTATTTATTATCTATTCATTTAAAAAAATAGTGAAGTAGTAGATTTGAGTAGATAGCAGATTTGAAATTGAATACAAACGTATACTACATATACATATAAATTAGAGACAGAATTATGCAAAGTTTATGGATCTATAGAATTCTATAGAAGCGTGCGCATTGCGAGTATATAATCAGCACCGAATTTAAATCCGGTGGATTGTTACAGATTTCTTGTAGCGTGGAAAAAATTCCGCAAATTGTTGCAATAATACTCGAACTGCGATGAAGGAATATCGTTGTTACGTGTTTTAGTTATCAAATCGATTTATGGTAATGTTTTTTATATACCTATAAACAGTTTTTACAAAAACTTCTGACAGATTTCAATGCGTACTGTCAGTTGCTGTACCCAACACTGTTTAAATATTTTTTGTGCAGCTATGTCTATAAATATTATAGAATTAAGTCACTTTTCATATATATATTGGTCCTAAACTACACAGCGGATGTGAACACAGTTTTCACTACCATTTATTATTATTCATGGTTGTAAAAAATTTTGCCTTTTTTTTACATTTTAAAGATAAATAAACAAATTTGTACTTTAATTTCGTAGTCAGTGACGGTGTTCCTTCTGCCTTGCTTGCGATATGAATGGTAAATAGCGGAATTTTTATCACCGTGTGCGTCATATATTGCAGAATAAAAAACGCACTCGGCACTAAGAAGTACCATAATATCGACACATTGTGAGCTTCAGAACGACTCAAAGAGATTCAGATTGATGTTGTATACTCGTTTTACTCTTCTGATTACGTACCAGTCGTAAATGTAAATTAAAACGGGCATTTTTTTCTATATTGTTTTGTTGTCTTTTACGAAGATTCTGATAGTACGTTACAGAGGCGACGCTCGCTGTTTAACAAATGCTTGTTTATGATTGGTACATAATGTAAATTTGCAATCTTGAAGTCTTTAGGGCTGTTGAATTATTTTGTAAGCACCAAAGGGAAACGGAGGGGTCTATGGTTAATTTATTTTTGAATACAATTGATTGCGTCAGCAATATTAAATAATTTACATTTCATTTCTTTTAACCTTAAAGAAACATGCAAGATTTTTTGCATGCTGGAAACGGGAATATGAGCTTTTCTTACTTTTACTGACGAGATGTCAATACTTGATCTAATTAATGATTAGTTATTTAACCGTTTCAGCTAAGATCGGAAAAAGTGTTTTCTTTTTGCTGTTCGACAAATGTTCCTTATCATGTAATAACTAACTGTATTTGGTTTATTACAATAGTAAAATGGAGGTTCTAGTTAATTGTCTATGCATTACACGTCAACAGAACATCTTCACTTATTAATAATTCTATTGTTAAAAGTAAATTTTATGCAATATACCTTTTGTTGAAATATCAGTAAAGACAAACTGACTGGTATTATGTTTATAACATTAGTGACTGTACGTTGTATAATATTAATACCTAACTAGCAGGAGTACAAGTGTTATATCCAATTTTTTACATTTTGAACGTTGTATTCATTATATATTGTAAGGATAATTTTCTAATTGTACAATTTTACACTGAATGATTAAATGTTTCGAAATTAAATCGGTTTTGTTATTTATCTATTATTATTAAAATAATTTTACTGCAATGTATCCCATTTCTATTGACCAATGGTAGCATTATGCTGTGACGCTGTTGGGAGTATAGAGCGAGATGAGGGAATGTGTTAGAAAAAGAGTGGAGTTGGACTAATGCTAATATCCCACCTGCGTGTATCACTACGAAGTTGTCTATGGTCCCAATAAATGCAGGTGTAGGAAGACATTATCAATATCGGGTTGCGTGACGACAGATGGAGCAAGATAACTGCACCGTTGGCTTTTACGCTCACTATAGGAACTTAAAACTAAACTCGAAAGTAATTCCGATAAAGGCGTAAAAAAAAACGTTCGCACGCCTTCGTCATTCAAATAAATAAATAAATAATAAATTACAAGTTCCTTAGCTGTGTGTAAAAATTGTGGTCCCAGTTATCCTGTTACGTTTATAGTCAGGCTGCCCGATAGTTCGTAAAGCATAACGATGTCTTCGTATACTGCATTTATTACGGTCATAGACAAAACTTCGTAGCGATACACGCAGATATGGGAGTAGCCTGATACTAGGTGATTTCTATTGCGTTATTGGCATAACAACGAATCTTAGTAACTGTTATGATTTGGTTATCTGGTTTTAGTACGTCCTTTAATGTGTCAGTAAAACAAATAAAAGTGCCTTGATTTTTAACAAATTCGATATTATCTGGTTAGTGTAATTGATTGAATGCCATAGAGAGCAGAGGTTTTAATTCCAAAAGGCTGCCAATATTTTTTCATTTGAAGATTGGATACGAGGAAATTAGTAACAATTTCTATAACACCATGATATTGTCATTTTATATTTTAATGAGAAAATAAAGAAAAAAAATTTAAAATATAGAATTATATATTTCAACATTATTTATTGTTACAACTTAACAAAATGCATTTAAAATTTATACACTATGTTAAAAGAGTATATTTTTAATACATACAATATTATGTATATTAACTATATATATATATGAAAAAAAAATACAAGTAACAATCGAAGATGAACGTAAATATTAGTCTGAAGGCCCCAAAATTTTTATGCATACATAGATTAAAAATTATTATTATCTATTACATATTCTGTTAAAAATATATAAATTATTATATTCTAAGTTAATAAAAGTATAGTTTCGACAGTTTTCGAATATGATCTAACGCTTCCTTTCCAAAGCATCTTCTAGAAAATTCACGACAGAAAACCAAAAAATTATTTTTATTTCTAAAACCAGTCAAAATTATACTACTAAATGCAATATACAAATTTCCGTCCCAAAGCTAGAGTGGTGTTGCCAAAACAATAATCTCGAATTTGTTCTATTAAAACTTTCGAAGCATAGATTAGAAGAACTTAACACCCTGGTTGTCATCGAACTCCATAAGCTCGCACTTGCCTTTCAGTTCTAATGATTTTAACGCCTTTATTATTATGTTCATATCGAGGCCGTGAAATTCTGAAATAATAATACCAGCATGTATTTTATGTTTCCAAAAGTGATATACAATTGAGAGAAAACCTAGTATTCAAGAAATGCAAGAAATTATGTATACAATAGACATAACTAGGTTCCAGAAATTAACACGTTGGGTTTTTGCAAGACAAGAATCAGTCCAAAATAATATCAAATCAGTTCTAAGAGCCTAAGTTTTTAATGAAGGAAAAAATGGTGGTGAGCATTTTCAAGTGACCACTTGGCTCTAGCTATATAATAAGTGATCTATCTATAGCATGATCACAATCTTTTTTAATGTCGTTAAAATTTTTAGCATTCGAACATAAATTAGCCTGACATTAAACGACAATGGGCCTAAGATGGGAACACTTAATGCAGAGGATTTTAATGCAAGAGATTTTCAAAAACCCTACCAACATGCTGTTTATTAATTAGCAATGTGTTCTGGTAACCATTGTTTAAAATCTGTACTAATTTTAGGCTCATAATTTTATATTCCATATGGTGAAATTATTGTATGAACAGAGTAAAAAATAATTATATGTTATTTATAATTTTCCTGTGAATGTCAAAGTAATACATTTAGATATTACACTTTAATTTAAAAGCATTTCTATCATTTCTAGAGCATTATGTATTTCTTTGTTTAAAAAAATTAAACATTTTACAATATCCTTGAAAAGAAGTTTTATTTTTTTACCTTGATCAGCTGTGTCGTCACCTTCTCGTAGTTCGAACAGGGTACATACAGAATTGTTCATACCATTATCACTAGCCCAACTATATATCATATTTCCCCACTCTTCCAATGAATGCCAGTATATTTCCCACACATTCTTGCTCTTATCTATGGGTGACGCTCTACCAGTTTTTGCCATATCTTCTAGAATTGTTAAAACAGACTCTTGTGATAATTTCCTATTTATAGTTGTATTATTGAAGAGTGGACTATTCTGTGCTTCTCTTATATCTATGGTTGATTGCTTTGTTGCTTTCAAATAATCTGTTATAAGTTGTTGCCATGCTTCTAATTGTTTCGCCCTCGTTTCATTGTGAACTTGAATTCTGAAACATTAATATATTATAAATATAGATTTAAATTTCAGAAACAGCACTAGCGCAAAGTATAGAAGATAAAGTAAAAGTGCACTAGCATGGCACAAACCCTATTTGACATCATAAGCTTATACACTATAAATAATAACAACAGCCTACAAGAGATCAATTGCTAGCCCAAAAATCTCTTCTCAGGAGAAGGTACAGTCATAATCATGAGATTAATACTAGAACATATTGGGGATTTTAAACTCTCAGAAATTCAATTATTCTGGGCAGGAGCCCACAACACACAACTATAAAATTATTTCACAGATTCAAGTTTCCTCATGATGTTTTTCTTCACCATCATCTGATGAACTAGTGTTACCAGTATAAATTACACATTATACAAAACTTTCCAACTGGTACTACAGACTTCAAATGAATAATCTACTATTCGAATAATCCTAACTGTTGAACTGTTATGGGATTCATAAACCATTAACATAAAACATATTTTTAATTATTGTCAGATAATATATTGCTAATATATAACTTCAAAAACTGAAGACATAATTATTAATTAATCAGAAAATATACATCCATTCTTGTGTAAAATCTGTCCTAGTTACAGGCATGAGAAGGTTTCCTCTTTAAAATTTTGCAATAACAATAATACTTACATTATAATTGTTTTGTTTAATATAATTTTGATATTCCCTCACAATTTCTCTTTCTGTTATCTTCCTCTTTACAAGACTGCTAACCGTTTTTGGTTCCAAATCAGTTACGGATACTCTGTATGATATTTTTTTACTATTTATCTCAATGTATGGATAATTATCATCATAGTCAGGTGAAAAAGCTAACATAATTGAGCAGTCTTTAGCTATTGCCGATATAATTGCTAAATATTTGGGGTGAATCATTTTGAAAAATTCCACTCTATCGTTTTCTTTCTTGAGGTCCAAATTAATTCTCCTCAATTTATCAAGAATAGTCAAAAAATATTCCTTATTACCTTCAGTGTTTGTGATATCATAATTAATATTATCTGTGAGTTTTTGTAATTTTAATATATTATAGAGGACAGACTTTTTACCTAAATTAATATTTTCAAAACATTCATGTGATTTTTTTATATTACTTAGTGTTTTTTGCTCAATAGCAGTAGTTCTGTGATCATCCCCTAATAACATCTGTATTATGCAGTCCAAGAACATTGTAGTGTTGTTAAATATTTGAAAATCACTTATGATTCTATCAACATCTGATTTAGAAAACTTTTCTGAGTAAATTAATATACCATCTTTAAATAACTTCAAATTGTTTTGAGGATCATCAAAAAGGTTTGTTAGAGCATATTTCATTCTAACTTTATCACCAGAGAATAGATCTAAAGGGCAATAACTGCTGCATGTTTTTATTTGTCCATTCTTTACTTTCAAATACTGTTTCAGACAGTAATAACATTTAGAATATCGTTTTAAACTGTGAGTAATGAAACCTTCCTTAGGTTTTATCTCCAAACAGTAATTTGTAGTGCATTTAGAACTGACTAATGTCAAATTAGGAGCTTTTATTGCGTATATGCTGATGTTTGATTTTATTCTTCTATTTTCTGGTCGTATATCGTGTAATATTCGAATGACTTCTGTTAACTCTTCTCTGGGGATTAATATAATTTCTACTTTCGTATATAATTTAGTGTTTAGTAGTGGCGTCATTACTGAATTCACGAAATGCACAGAATTTTCAACTGAATTACGTTCAATGATTTTATCATTTTCTTTTATAAGCCTAATAACGTAGTCCGTTTCTAACATTTGTAGGACAATGTGGAGATTACCTTCACTTATGTACTTCCATCGTTTTCCCAATAACTTCATGATTTTTCCTTGCCAAAACTTTATAAGTATTATTAAGAAAAATGCTTTACTTACGTAAAAAATGGGGGGAAATTATACTGCCACGGCCACGATATATCTGCCATTATGTTTAAAATTAACTTCACGTTGATATCATATATTGTATTTTTGTAAAACTTAGATATTTATACACCTCACAGCTGATCTCATTTTTAATTGACAAACCAATGTAATAAACGGGGCTGCCAGCAAGTGCAACTTATTTTATACTACGTGGGTGATTGAATTCTAAAATATTTGTGGTAAAATTTTACAAAATCAAATATTATACAAACCCATCAAACTGACAGCTTAAAATAGGTTCAATACAGTTCGCGCCAAACTTTTTGACCGCTCTGAATTTATATGAAAAATATGTAGTATAATATAATATGTACATACATACGTACGTACGTACATTCAGATAACTTAATGATAAATAAATACTAATTTTATATTCCTGTAAAATAATAGTATTTTATCTTTGTTTTTTATTAAACTCTTGACGATATTATGCATAAGCCAGAACTTGCAGCTAAATTCAGAATGCAAAAATATTCGCGGGTACCTACTGTAACTGGGTTTGTTGATATTACTGAACTTACTAAGTAAATGCAATCTAAAAGTTAATACTCGCAAAAATGACTTCACATTTAGTTTCTTGTTTTTATTTTCAATTATCTTATGCAGTTATAATTAATATTATAAATGCGAATGTGAGTTTGTTTCTTTTATTTTCAAACCTTAACTACGGAACCTCTCGTCATGAAATGTTGCAAGCACATTGTCAGCGGTATAGAAAAATATATATGGTACTTTCACTCAGAAGAAAATACTGTTTTCGAAGGATTAGTCAAATATACATTAATGCGAATGAAGCTGCGGGCAGAAGCTAATCTAAAGTTGTATACATGAGATGAGCAAATCACAACATTTTTATATTCACAGTGATGACCTGCTCATGTCGCGAGCCCTGGTATTTACGATGAATGTTTTAATTTTTTCTTCCTACTACCAATATTTCTAACTAAGTATTAAAAACATTCAAAAGTATATAATAAACAAAATTTAAAACATATACCAATCTAGAAAATATAAACGATAGTTATCCTTCGGCTGTTTTATTTTTAAAATTTTATTCTTTCGACGTCACAAACGGTACCATACCGTTGTATAAATATACAACTGATTGCAGATACATAGCTTAAAAGTAATGTAGTAAAAATTTAGCACCAAAATACACCGTAACATTATAACAAGCTACTGTCGTCAGTGAAAATCATACTGCCACCAAAGTTAAGTGCACCTAAAATGTGACTAAATTTAAAGCAACGATTATCGTTTCGGTAGTATAACCCTTCGGTATATTGTTATTAGATAACCATTTCAACATTTTACTACCATATAAGAATTTAATTATAATAAGTGCATTTTTCAAGCTTTCCAATAGTATTTGATAATATTTGTCTCAAAAAATACCCAGTATATATTACTTTATAATAAGTAGAAAGTTTGTTCCAACTTTTGGTGTCAATTCAATGTATCTACTTGTGGCGTGAAAATTTTATTTCGTGTCTATAGACTTCAATGAGTCCGATTTCTCAGGAATATTATCACTGTCCAGAATATTGGAAAACAAAACTGTAATTTGGGGCAACTATTTTATGTTGGTAACTTTTGTTGCAATGTCATGTAGACGTTTTGAATATGACAAATAATTTTGACATAAATCGAGTGATTTTCGTGTTTTATAGAATTGTGTTTATCGAATTCAATAAAATAAATTTGAATACAGCTAATTGCTATGATTTAGTTATAATTCTCTAATTATTAAATAAAGACATTAAAATGATTACTCTTAATAGAAAATTGAAAAAGGAACATATGGAGGTAACGAACGGGATAAACAATGAATCTTCGAAACGTATTTCAGTGAGAGACAAATTGCTTGTGAAGGAAGTACAAGAGATGAACGAGAACCTTCCAAATACGTGTAGTGTACATTTCGATGATCATAATGTGTTAAGCGAATTTATTTTGACTGTGAATCCGGACGAAGGTATCTGGCAGGGTGGGAAATTCAAATTTAGTGTATTTGTTACTGAAGAATATAATATGGCTGTAAGTGGACATTTCAGGTTACCCTACGTCTAAATCGTAGTACTAGATAGAAAAACTCCTTTGGTAACCTTGTAAATTTATTTTATTTTGTTATCTTTTTTCTCTTAATGTTTATAAAAGAATATGATCTTTCAATTAAATCACCACTATAATAACATAATTGTGTCTGTCAAAGTATATATAATTTAGACAAATTAAATTTCCAAACATATTAATATATATTGCCATAATATATTACTATCACTTGTTAGCCATGTAACTATATGAAAAATATATATACAAGTTTATATTTGGTCACACTGTAATTTTTGTTAAGTCTAATTACTATATTTAATGTAGGAAGAGCCAGTATAATTTAAGTCTTAGGGGGAAATTATATAGAGGATGAATAATTGAAAAATAAATAATTTCTTGCACTTCCATTTCACATCAAATTAAGCACTGCCTGTATTGTGGTAAGTTAATAAATCGTAAACTAAATAAATAAGTGGCCCAGACACAAAAGTGACATCAATGTTTATCTCACTATTATAGTATAATATCTCTCTAGTAGGATAATCTGCCCCTGCACCATGAGGTGTCTCCAAAAATATTGACATCCATCGAGTTGGGGGTTGATATTTATTTTACATAAAGATTATATTATTATAAGCACACATGCAAAATTTCAACATGCGGAGACATTTAGTTTAAAAAAAAAAAAAATTGAAATTAATTGCAATGTTTATGCTATCCCTACCACAGATTCTATAGATTTCTCACCATTGAATGTTTCATTTTACCTAGGGTTAAGAGGTTCCTTAACATTTTATTTTATATAAATTAACCTTAATAATTCTATTTTGTACTCATTGAATAGTTTTCGTGCACAGATATATTTAACAGTTTATGTAAAATATTACAGCATTATTTTCATTATGACCTATTAAAATTAAAATGTGTAGAGTTTATTGTCTTTTGCCGGCATGGAACGAAATGTAAAACTAACACCATTTTTATTGTTACTGAGATAACAAATAAAATAGGTTCATCTTATGTCAAAGAACCGGATTAATTGACCCCGACTCCACCTGGCACGAGTCTGTCCTACCCCTTGAGTGTTTTTATAAAGCCGGAGGAGCTTAGGGAGAGCAGCCTCCGCCCTCTGTAACAACTCACAAGTATGAAACAAGCCCAAGTGGCTGAAGCGAGAATGGATGCCTGCAATTTGTTATGCAATGGCATAGAGGCTGTTGTTCCTGCAGTGCTGGAGGCCTTACAATCTCAAAATAGATACAGAAATCCCTCTAAATCAGCTGCCCCTATTTTTTCTGTTGAAAGGGGTTCCCCTTTTCCCTCCAAGAGATCACTCTTGTTTTTATACTTATCATTAACTTAAATCCATAAAATGTGAAGCATTTAATCAGAATTAAAAATAAAAATTCTCGAAAAAGGGTGCTTCACAACTTTTCCTTTTAAGGGGGTGTAGTATCTATTCCCTCACCCCCTTCCAGCCCTAAATTCGATGGACGTCAAAGGAAAGAAATATAGAAATCTAGATTCCTTAGTATATGAAATTATTAACATGTTTTGTCTGGTAAGGTAATAATAGACCTCTGCTATTCTTAGGCCTAACATTGAAATGTCTACTGTCTAATGTTATATTTAAATGAGATATAGGTGTTTGATAATATTTTAATTCCAGCCTCCAAGAGTGAAGTGCTTAACAAAGCTATGGCATCCCAATATTAATCTAGATGGTGATATCTGCCTTTCATTACTAAGGCAGACTTCAATAGATGAACACGGCTGGGCACCAACTCGTAGACTTAAGGATGTTGTATGGGGTTTAAACTCCTTGTTTACTGTAAGTAAAACAAAATACAACATATTTTGTAGTCCCCTTAGAGTATTTAAAAAAAAAAAAAAAAACTTTTGATCTAATATTACACATTTGCAAAGGAGTGTTTCTTGATAATCTTACCCCAGTTATATATCTACATAATCATAGTACACTTTAATCAAAGTTGGTGTCGGCAATCACTGATAATATCATTCGCTCTAGGTATTTCTTTGTTTACAGTATGTTGTCCTTACATGAACGTAACATAGAATACATCACACCAGGCACTTTGATGCTATATATCTTCAATGTTTTAACAAATATGCTGTGTATTTTTTATGTATATAAATAACATTATAGAGGTATGTAGTTGTATGGCCATCACGCAAAAACGATTGGATAGATGTTGACCAATTAGTTATTTTTTTGTTTTACTTATTAGACACTTGGCCCTTACCTGAAAAAATGTTATAAGATTATCGTATTTTAATATAATGTCATTCAAGTTTTAGGGAATTACGATTTTTATGAGCACTACAATTTTTTTGTAAGTAAATTACATTTTTGTTATTTTCCTCTGTACATGAAATATATTATTAAGATAATAAGGCAGGTGAAATCTCTGGTATTGTGATACTAGCTGTGAACATATTAATTGAATTTGATATATTAGATAGGCTTCATTAGATTTGTTTTAATTGTTAGCCTGATATAGTTTGTATATTACTGTTATTTATAAAGGAAGGAACATATTTGCCGTTTTTTTTGTGATATTGACTTTTCAATATGTTTGGAATCAGGAAATAGTTTTTTTTTTTATCTAGAATTAAACTTAATCTAAAAACAAATTATTGTTACTTTGCTTGAGCTACAGCTTAAACTTAAGCTACAGATTTTTCGACTTTTCACTGGTTTGTGTATTAAGGACATTCGAAAGATTTTACATTGTACATTAATTTATTTAGCCATATGATATTAAAGGAAAACAATAAAATTCATCTTTGAAAAAGGCGAATAAAGTGAAGGTGTTAACATAATAAAAAAAGTGTGTGTGTACTTAAGTACATGCGTTAGAAGTTATACTTCTTTTTAAATAAATAAAAAAATTTCTTTCGCCTTGTTCTACGTTTGTAGAAAAAACGACACTAACAATAGAAAAAATAAATATCGTGAATACGGTTGTCAGTTCTCACGCACGGTTATCAGTTCTCACGCAAACATACGTAGATGTCCTTATGTTTACTATGTTGGTAACTTTTTTTGAATAAATTTAGCGACATCTGTTGTGAAAAAACTAAAATGTTGACTATAGCTGACTTCAGGGTGTCGGTTTTTCGTGACGGCGGTGTGCGCGCGCATCGTAAAAATTTACTCTCATCATTTTTCCCTAACCCGCCAAAAGAAGTATAACTTAAAAATTACTAATGCATATATTTTTCAACTTTTCAGGATCTCTTAAATTTTGAAGATCCGTTGAATATAGAAGCCGCAGAGATGTACAATAAGAATAAAGCAGAGTTTCAATTGAAAGTACAGGAATATATTGGTAAGGGTAAGAGATGAAAATGGTTAAGTGTGTGTAACTCTAAGTCATATTAATAATTGTCTCCACTAGTAATAAATTTTCATATTATCACTATGTCATTATTATTTGTAAAAGATCCTTCATTGTGGCAATACTGAGCTGGAATATAGTTATATACAGTAGAACCTCGATAAGTCGAACTTCATGGGACATGTAAAAAATGTTTCACGAGCAAAGAATTTTATGGTACCTAAATGTCGATTATTTAACCGAGGTAAAGTTTAAAAAGTACAAATTGACTTCCAAGAAAGTGTTGTATGTCAATGGACCAAGTGATTAATCAAGACACTAGTCATCATGTCTGGTCAATGGGCAATGACCAGTCGAATCGGGTTATGTAATTAATTCTTAAACTATTTGTTCTTTAGATTTTTACGCTTTACAGGCAAGCACTTGTCCTCAATATCATTTGATGGTAAATGAAGATGAGGCCACTTGCTTCCTCACTAGATGCCTATTCACTTTTTTCTCGAATACTCGAATATGGCAGGAGTGAATTCCTCTCCTTATGGTGTCTTAGTTGTTCTCCGCTAGTATGGAAACGGCTGGAATTATATCTTCCTGTGCACGTTCTCCAAAGTATTATTGTCTTCCACAGCGCTTCGTTACCGACAAGCCGACGAGCGCGGCGCTTAGTAAAGTTAAGAGCGGCTAGTTGATATTCCGGTGGTCTATTCCATAGGTGACAGCAGTATTCTACACATGAGCGTACTTGCCCATGATACAGGTTAAGAGACCTTTTTGGTGTGATATATCGCTTAACATTCAAGAGGATCACAAGTTTCCCCGCTTTTTGCTCAATTGAGCATGCGAAGTTTAGGTAAGACATTAGCTGGATCCCAAGAAGCTTGGTGTTGTTCGCTGCTTGAAGGAAACCCCCTCGAGTAGAAGAAGTCAAGTTGAATGGACACCGTTTTGTAGATAAAATATACGCCTGCGTTTTTTCGGCGTTAAACTTAACCAGGTTCGAATCACCCCAATCGGCTACAAACCTAAGCTTCTTATTTAGACGTTCGATCATGGTCTTTAATGAAGGACATCCTGTAAGATGATACGCGGACTGGATAAGTACCTCTCAGATACAGTGCTGTCATCTGTATACTCAAAGATACCAGGTTTAAGCGGATCTTTGATATTCAGCAGAAATAGTGAGCTGAGAGAGTATAGATCCCAGAGGAATTTCTCTTTTTACAGCTTTGGGATGAGACGAGCAGCCATCAACAACTACTCGTATACTAGTCCGTTCACTCGGGAAATCACAGATTTAAGTCTGCAGGTGTTCGGGTATTCCGTAGGCCCTGAATTTACTTAAGAGGCTAACGTGCCAGACCTTATCGAATCCTTTCGAGACATCCAGAGAAACATTAATATAGCGGCTACGTGTTTTTCGATAGCTTTACCTCAGTAATGGTTGGCAAAAATGAGGTCACTAGTAGATCGCTTTTGTCGAAATCCCTGTTGGTGATCACTGAGAATCTCTAGATATGTTAACAACTGCTTATTTACTATCTGTTCTCTTAGTTTACAGAAAAGTGAAGTTATGGCGATTGGTTGATAGTTACAAGTGTCGGCACAGTTCCTTTTTTGGAACCGGCTGATCCTTCACTGATTTCTAAGGTTTTTGGGTGTTATGTCTATTGCTACTTGAAACTGTAAAATGTGAATTTACTACGTATAATAAATTATGAATCGTAAATCATCGAGTTACTGACATAGTAGAATTAAACATTAATGTTTATAAAATATATCGAGTTTTGGAGGTAAAAAATATCTTATCGGAAATATTGATGTATTGTGGATGTGAAATACTATAATAGTGGTTTGGAACTTGAATGGTTTTATTTATGGAGCTATGTAGGTTTTCGACTTATCGAGCTTCGATATACCGAATTACGACATGCTAAGGTTCTACTGTATATTATATGAAAAACAATAACAGCGATATACAATAAACATTGATTCTTTCATTAGAATTCCCAATTCTTGAACCTCATATCGAAATAGCTTTTTCATTGACATTGCCTGATTGAATGATCTTAAAAGGGTGTTTTAGATAATAAATACTCATGTGACTTTTCTTTATTTTCAAATTAAAAAATAATTCGATTTTATAAATGGGATAACTTGCTTCCATACTCCAATTTTATACAATGTACATAGGCTTTTTTGTTTAGTGTATTTACTTAACATTTTTCCGAAATAAAATATTTGATATGGAATGACTTTGAGTTTTCTTTCAGAGTGTTTTTATTAAAATCTGATTGTCAAATATATAATAATACATATATATATATAAAACTGATGCGGCTGTTTGTCCGAGCATAACCTAAAACCGCCTCATCAAATGTTGACTACGCATATTAAAGCGATATAAATTATAGAGGTTAAGTGGTATTAACAAAGTGAATATAAAAAAACATTTTGTTCCACATTTATTCAAAATAAACCGCGTACATACCATAAACGTCATGTAAACACATGACGTGAACGAAGCAGACAGTTAGTTAAAAATGAAAATACGTTTTTTCCGTAATGCCCTTTATTAAGTAAAATTAATACTGGAGCATCGATTACCAATCAATATCAATATAAATAGTAAAAATGTATACAATATTTAATTTAAAACATAACAAAAACAAAAGAAAAAAAGATTAATGACTAGAATCCTATTTAGTTATACGAAATGTATAAATTCTTCTTGTTCGAGTTTACATGTTCCTTACTAAATTCGGTGAACTGGATGAAATTTTTTATTTTTAGAAAGAAATTAACATATTTAGGTTCTACACCAAAATATTTATAAAAAAACTAAGCATATGACATTTCAAATAAAACAAAAATAATCGCGGTAACAGATAATAAAATACTAATACAGATTATATTTAACGAATGATCCGAATGAATGTCGTTTATTTAAAGGTTAATTGTAATTATTGATGGTTTGAAATTGCGATTATACTGTTGTTAAAGTGATTTAATGGCTGGAGAAGGTGGTGAGCAGCTCCTCTTGGATGCTGTTTGAGCGTGTAAGCAGTCTCGGCGAGAGTTGTCCGAACGCAGCCGATACCGTGTCTGCTTGCGACGCCTCACGCGCCTTACGTTCGTGATATTCGTCGGAGAATTCCTATAAACAGGATAATTATTTAACATTATATTTTTTATACTGCCAAATATTAGGTAACGTGTAACAAAGTTAGAAACTAATGAACACAAAATTTACTGGTTAAGTTTTGTAGTACTATTCTTCGAATCGATTAAATTTAAGTTTTCGTTACACAGATTTGGAAAGCTTTGATAAAAACTTAATCAATATGCAATGGTTACAGTGGATTCGCTTTTATCCAGAATTGAAGGTAAGGTTTACATTTGCTTATGAAAGAACCGAATGATAGAATTTTCTAGAACTGACAACAGCAAATTTTTTGGAATACATAAGTAACGCTTGTGAATGTTCCACGTCGGAATAAAAGCTTATCGAAAAGTTGTACGAACTCTAAATGATTGTATAGTATTTACGCAATTGGCAGTTGAATGTGTTCAGGTTTCCTAGGTGTTTTTCTTAGTCGAAAAAATGATAGGGGATACAAATTGGAATTATTCTTTATTTTTCGTTTAATACCTTCAGTCTATTTCCGAGGAAGATGGCTCTTTCTCGTTTCTTGTTCATGAAGTCTGTGTGTGCGAGCCAACGGTGCTCGTGGCACTCCTCCGCGCTCGGCCTTTTCAATGGCACTTTCTTGAACAGGAACATTAGGAACCTGGTCGCTTCCTGTAATTATTTATATTCTCGGTCAGTTTTTCTTTTTTAATTATAATTACATAAATTAAGCAGTAAACTGATTAAATATAGGTTTAGTCAAGGTTTAATCTTGAAAGGTGACTAGTTCTTGAGAAAACAGTGATAGTTTATGGTGAAAGATTTCTTCATCAGAAAATGTCCAATGACATGAACTGTGATGATGAACTTATGTTCTTAAAACTCATGCTTATAACATTGAAACACATTTACTTAATAAGATATCCGTTTGCCACAAATCGGTACCTGGTTATTGAACCAGCCCGAGTTTTACGATTTTTTCGAATTAGGGCGAAAAATATGAAACTGGAGCTTCTTTTATCCAGTATTTAAGCTAGTCGCGATGGGAATTTCTATACCAGAAGTATAATATGGAATAGGTTCCAAAATTCAAATGAATAATCGATATTACGACGTTTGAAATTGAGACCCCCTTTAAAATTTCCCTTGGGAGTTTACCTCCGCCCCCTTGCTAGATGCAGGACTGGTGGGAACAATTAAAGATCGTTTGACGTGTATGGAGTGTACCTGTGTTATCTCCTTATAGAGATGCTCGAAACGATATCTGACGAAGGAGATGTTCTGCTTGGTCTCGGCGTCGTCGGCGCCGCGGTAGGGAGACACTCCGGAGAGCATGATGTAGGTGAGGACGCCGACCGACCAGATGTCAGTCTGCGGGTACGCCGGCTCGTCGTTTATTATTTCCGGTGCTGTTGGACCGACCAATACTCAGTAAACAGAGGAATTTTGGGTAACACTCCACTAAAAACAAGATCTTAATCATATTTGTATAATTTCACATGATCTTAGCCAAATCATTTGCGACATATTTGTATAATTACACATGATCTTAACCAAATTAAAGTATAAACTTTAAATGTATATACTTATAAAAGTATGACATACATATTTATGTAATGTCAAATTGACATTTTTAAATAAGACACATGTGAACTTTAATAATATAAAATTAAATATACACTTATGATACCTAATCTTAAGGTGTATTATTAAAATCTCGCTTTTAAATTTCCAAGGAAACCTGTATAGAAAGGTACTAAAGAAAGCACGACTAAAACTCACCTTTGTATTCCAGTTCGCCTACTTGTGGGACGCTCGTACCTAATTTGGTCACTTTATGCGCTGAACCGAAGTCTATGAGTTTGACTTGTATTGACCTGACTGATGCCATAACCACGTTATCCGGCTGCAGGTCCAAGTGGCAGTAACCTCGCCAGTGGAGGTATTGGAGACCATCCAAAATCTGTGTCACTATGGTGGCCACCATTTGTTCCGTGTAGTCGTGACGGCTGGATAAGTACGTCAGAATATCGGCGCCTTGGAGTTTCTCGAGAATTAAGACAGAGACTGGAGAGCCTGGAACTTGGTATGCTCCTAATAAATTCGATATTCCTCTCGTGCCTCAGTCCTCCTCAAACATTCGAATTCTCTCTGAATAGGAATCTCGGTATCTGGTCGGTTTTCCAAAATCTTAGAGACTACTACACTGTCGTTCGTTTTGTCGATGCCTTTTACGACTATGGAGAACTTGCCGCGCCACAATTCTGACACGAAACTGTAACGGTCTGTGAAAGTGCTTGACGTACACCAGTCTACTGGATTGTCTTCAATCGTATAGTCCAAGTTGGGACTTTCCTCATCTATAACGATTATCTGTCCTGATTCGGTTAACTGTTGTAGATGTTTCATTGCTTTGGTGACTTCGATCTTCGGTGCTCCCGCTGCTTTTGTCTTGACGAGATTGGTCGGGATGCCCTTCTCGCTCCAGCCGATGCGGTTACGAGACGAAAGTCGGAACTGATAACTGGTTTCTGGTTGAAGTCCTCTCACAACGAAAAATTCATGGTCGATGTTATCGGCGACATTTTTCCAATCGACACTGTCACCTTCCTTATATTGTAGGTTGTAGCAGACCACGGGCGAGTTACCATCGTATTTGGGTTGTTTCCACCTTAATAATACTTCGGTGTCATGAAATATCAGTGGCTGTGGGACTGTCCGGAGCGTCAGGGTTTGTTGCCTCAACGACTCTCGTCCTAGCGACTGTTTGTCCAACCTTATTTCTAGCTACAACCTTGTAGAAGCCAACATCGTGGATGCATAGCTGGCTCGAACTTCAACGTCGATCTGCCCTCCTCATCTTCGACTATCTTTATCCTCTGACCCTCGGCAATCACCATATCGTTCTTGAACCACTGTATAGTCGGTTTTGGGTCTCCAACAGCGTAACACTGACAGTCGAGCAGGTTCTCCTTCCTGAACGGGAAGGATTTGTGGTTTCTCCCTGAAAAATGGTAGCTGGCCGTCTTTCTTAGACTCTATGAAGGCCTGCGCTTCAGCGTAGGAGTCGAGTCTGGTGCCAAGCTCGTGCCTGAGCCTGCGGATGGTGTAACTCTCGGTGCCGTAGTTGTTGATGCGCTCGCGTCTCTCGTCAGTCGATTTCTTCATCCATGATGTCCGTGAAGCGACGACGTTCGCGAATTATCGGAGTCTGGAATGAAAGTAAGGATATCATGAAGCAAGTTTTCACAAATATTGATGGAATGTAATGTTGATAGAGTGTTTTACCCTGGGGTCGTATGTATCGAGAACGTTGAGACTATAGCCGGGAGAGCGGTCGCAAGCCACTTTCATATACTCGCGGAGACGCACCGGGAACTGCGTGTCGCGGAGTTGTAGTAGATATGTGTCCGGACCATTCTGATAGCTGGAATAGTACAACAATTCATTCGTTAAGTCCCTGTAGATATAGCAGTTTTATAAATTGCTACTTGAAATCCCTAAGGACTAAAGCGAAACTTTTTACTAAACCCAAATATAAAGGCCCAATTAATGATGTTTAACACTACAAAATATTTAATGATACTCTTCCCATATTTAACCCTAACTTAAGGGTTAAAATTTTTGCATTTTAATTTTGTAGAGAAGGTACTAAAAGTTAGATCACTTCGTAAATTATACAGCAATATAAATATAGGTCTACTATATATGTATAAATGATACAAACTGGCTCTCGGATGTAGCAGACACTTCCCAGTCGGGATGATCCCACTGTTTGAATTTCAGATCCCAAGGAGCAGGTTTGCGCTCTCGGGAACTGCGATCTCGGTCGGGGGTACCTGAAATGATTTTTTTTTTTATATACGTTTATAGGTAAACGTTTTGACCACAATCTCGTCTGATATTAAATGATGATGTGGTCTACGATGCTAAGTCACGCAAGAGAGGGACTGACTCTCAAGTGCAGCTGACGGAACACACCAATAGGTGCTTGGCGACAGATTTTCAACTTGAGGGTTGTAGCTAGCCAGACGGACTTAGAAAAAGCCCTACCACCATGCTACTATGGTTTCATCACGATGTTTTCCTTCACCGATAGGTCCGACTCAGTGGCTTGGATACGAACCTACGTCCTTCGACGCTGTGTCCGAACACATCACCAACTGAACCATCATCGTTTCAAATAAATAAGTCATTAGAAAGATTAATTCATTACGATTAATTATTATTGTCTTATAAATTAAATAAAAATCTGTAAACTGATATAGTCACCCTGTTCCTTGTCAATGACGAAAAATCTCGTTCGGAAGTGGTGTAGCCGTGGAAAATGTCACGCAACTGCTTTTGATTATAATTGTGTATGTAGTGGAATTGGGCCAAGTTAGCTATGTAGAAGAAGTAGCATATGCTAGGAACCCAGGTTACTAGGGCACTTGGCCTTACCAGGAAATAGTATACGTCTGGGACTTAGGGCCTTTGCTATTTTTTTAGTATGACTTTTAAATTTAAATAGAGAAAAGCTTTGCAATAGTTTTGTTGTACTATGTTATTTATAAAACCTATGGTCTCGTCAGAAAATTGCTATTGCTGTCATTGCTGGCTTAATCCAACCTCGACTAGTGGAATTTCTACTTCCTTGTGTAATAAAAACGCAAAAATTGGGACATGTAAATCTTATACCAAGAAATACTTGTCTAGAACCAGACAAGTTCTGTTCTGGTTGTCTGTCTGGGAGACGCGAGAATCAATAGCGAATATTATAAAGTTTTACCTTCTGGCGTGTATATTTCTCCTGGTGGATAGACCATTTTCGAAGGATGGTCGAAGGCACCGCTGAGCTGGTCTGCGTCGGAACCAAGTGCGACATTGAGCGTTACTCGTCCAATCTCTAAAAACGTAATTTTTGGTTACTTTAGTTTGATCATCTCAGTTCTAACGGTGATCATGTAGTAAGCCCAGAATTGGGAATGACTCACAGTTACTACTGTCTGATTCATATTATTAGGTCGCATTGCTTCAACCTTAAACTAATCAGATGAGCGCTAGAAAGTCTGTACCATCATATTTTGCCTCTTTATGATTTCTTTCCCCATTACTTCAGAATTCATAGATGTGCTATTGATAAATTTGCTTTTAAAAAAAAAATCCAAAATCACTCAAATCCAGAAGCTTCCATTAGATTTTTTCTACTGTAGCGACAAATTGAAAGTCGAACACAATGGAAGAATTCTATAGGCGCTTGTTAAGGTCGATAAGTTTAGCAATATCTTATTTAAATATAACTTTAACACCAACGTACAGTGTTATAAAATTAAATTTGTATAGGAATGCAAATTATGAAAAGTTAATTGTGGTCACTAATCGCTTATCTCCAAGAATAAACCATTCGCCCACAGAACTATTAAATGCCTATTAACCGCGTTATCGCTTTAAAAGTGTACAATCAAACAATATAAAAAGAAGCTAACCTGTACAAGTTATAGTAATTTCTCAGACGGTCCGTCGTGATCTGGTATTCGTCTTGGTACATTCTATCAGCCAGCGTCAACCACGGATGGGACAACGCTGTATCGATGTCCATACGCTCGTTCCACTTGAACACGAGAAGCTTCGAGATGAAATCCCTTGACTCCCTACTAAACCTCGACCACCACTCCTCGTCGTGCCACTCCCAACGTCCCTCTCTGATCCTCGTGAGGGTTTCTCTATCGTTGATCCCACGGAATGGTGAATGCCCGCTCAGGAGGATGTAGGTGATGATACCGATACTCCACATGTCAGCCGCGAAGGAGACTCCATCACCACTGGCGACTTCAGGAGCGACGTACTCCGGCATGCCATAGTCGAGGGCGGCGTGCTTGTTGAACTGTATGCGTCTAGATAGTCCGAAATCGCAGATCTTCAGTTCGTCACTTCCAGCGTGAGAGAGGAGCAACTCTCCGATCTGAGGAACAGTGCAATTTTGCTATAACCTGTGGTTATCTAATCTAACAAAAGATTGTAGCCAGAGACTAAAGTATTACTGTTCATGTCCAATAAATTCAAAGGTTTTAACGTGACAGACATATCACATACGTCATGTTTATATAAATATTATAGCGATGTGGGTTAGTTGATATCGTGTTCAGACACAGCGTCGACGGGCGTAGGTTCGAATCCTAGCAACTGAGTCGGAACTTTCAGTGGAGCAAAACATCGTGACGAAACCATTGCATGGTGGTAGGGCTTTTTCTAAGTCCACCGCCCGCTAGCTACCACCATCAAGTTGAAAACCTGTAGCCAAACGCCTGTTGGTGTGCTCCGGCAGCTGCATATGAGAGTCAGTCTCCCTCTAGATTTAGCGTGACTACCATCTTATGCTACTCCCATACCTGCGTGTATCGCCACGAAGATTTGTCTATGGTCAGAGTAAATGCAGATGTGGGAAGATATTATCGTTATGCGTTACCAACTATCGGATTGCGTGAGGATACACGCAGCACGATAACTAGGTCGGCGGTCTTTGCGCACATCAAAGGAATTTATCGGACGCTAATTTCAAGTTATTGCAAAGACACAGGTGTTAGAACGAGAATTCTGTGCCTTTATAGGAATGATTTATGACCTTCATTTTAACGCGACATGTAGTCGAAACTTCGTTACGCAGATATGGGAGTAGCATTAGACCACATCATCATTTAATATCAGATAAGAACGCTAACCTATAAAGTATAAAAAAAATTAAGATCCTACGTTTTTATGTTGAGGACTAAGTTGATATGTCTCGGGTGTTTAGAGCTGAATTGGCAACATCGGTATTACTGATCTTTCAGTAATGTTCAACTATCATTTTTTAATATTGTGACTCTAGAAGATTTATAAAAAAATTCATGAAAAAAAAGTATTTTGTTTCCCTGACAGAGGCAGTGTAATTAATGTAAACACAATATTAAATTTTTATTAAGGATAATCACGTATGAGGTATTTATCATAGAACATTCTGGAGATTTATGATCTCTGGAAAGTTTTGAATTCCCATCAAATTACAGTAACATTTTTAATGTGCTCAGATAAAAAAGTAACAGAAAAGAGCATTATTAATTAGCATCGGATCCTGGAGCCATTAAAAAACCCTCTACTCACAGTGAGTCCTAGATGGGCCACAGAGTTGTCGTGCATGTGCTTGAGCCCTCGCAGCGTCTGCCTTATGTATCCGGCGATATCTCTCTCAGTGTACCACGAGGACCTCAACAGGCGATCCCTCACGAGCTCTCCGCCCGCAGCCAGCTCGGTGACGAGGGCCACAGTGTGGTCGTGCTCGTAAGCCTCATGCAGGCGGATGAGGTGACGATCGTTTAGTAAGTTCATGATATCTAGCTCATTCTTCATGAACGGCTTTAGATCTGAGTGTCCGTGCATTATCTTTGCAGCGTAGTTGCGACCTAAAGAAATGTATCGTCCTTGGTCATTCCAAGTGGCCTTAAACCGACTCCCATCGCAATAAACACATTTAGCCTTAAACTTATATCATATGTACACCTAAATGTGACACATCTTATTGGTTTGTGGTGTCTAACTAAAGTCACGTGTTTGCTGAGATCTATCTGGACTAAAATGAAATATAGCCAGAGACAAACTAAAGCTAAAATAATACAATTTGGAAAGGATGATATTTTTATTATTTAAATATATACTATGAAATCTTTGAAAATGTAATAGAAAGGAACATAATTATTGTCAAATTTAAAGTTAGGGACTAGGTTTTTAGTTCTTTAACCTTTTACTTGTGTTCAATTTATGGTTCTTATCTTCTTCAATATCAAAAAATGGTAATTTTACGTTGATAAGTCCAGTGGCATAAATTAAAATTGGTAATGCTTTGTTGGCTTCTATATACGATGTCTGTTTTGTTAGTACTAAGGGGAATTATCTTAAATTTAAGCATAACTAAAAATAATGAGCACAGACCAGTGAGTCTTTCTGCGGCGTGGTACACCACACCCTGGACGCCGCGGCCGAGTTCGTCTCCGAGATCGTAGAAGTCTCCGAACGGTTTCGTGCTCGGTTTCACGCGCGGAGGATGTTCGCGCATCCTGAGAATAGTAATAACACGTAACACTCACAAATTTTACATTACGGGAAATGCTCTATTCCGAGGTAAGCCTGGGGATTGATTGAGCCAACACGTAACGGCGAACTCAAACGCCAATTTGTCTACAGAACTAAATGTACAGTGTACAGGGATGGAAAATATTTCTTAAGGCTCGGAATTTCTATATTTTCTTTTCAGCGTTTATAATGGATATCCCTAAATGTGTTACCCACTCTGTGTCATACTTAATTGTCAGCATTCTTAAGTATTTTGCCGCGTAAACTAAAAGGATAGGATAAGATAGGGATAAGGGACTTTTTTAATAGATATTTTTGGTAATTTTCTAAGAAAACTTATTTAGCTTCTTTACACTAAAAATAATTGAACAAAAAATTTAATAAAACTGTGTCACGATTCCTATGTGCTTGATTAAAACACTTTGACATAGAAATAATAGTAAAACTCTATAGTAATTTCTATGTCCTTGATTCAATTATGAGACATGAGCTTGTATTTCAATCGATAAGACTACTCATACCAACACAAATCTACTAAAGAATGAATGAAATAGATATACTAAGATGTCTTTGCAATACTTTATTTGCATTATTTAAAACACTTTATATTATATTAAATTAATAGAAGTTTCTTGATTAAATTGCTGTGATTCTAACATCATCATAATATATCGTGTATTTAGAAGAGACTATACAGGGTTTAGATAACTGCATGAATCTCGGTACCAATTTTTCAATGTGGGACAAAGCAACTTATGACTGGTTGTTGTCCGCAGCTCCACATGCGTTTTTTTATAATTGTAAATTACTTCTTATAAGATCAGCTATCTGTTAGTGAAAGTTTCGTGAAAAATGGTTCAAACGTTTTGAAGATAGTACTGCAAACGAAGCCATGGGTAAAAGCTAGTCCAAAATAAAAAAAAAAGCTTTAATTACTTTTTATAGCGTTAACTATCTGTCAATGAAAGTCCCAAGAAAATAGGTCCAATCGTTTTGGAGATGGTACTACAGACGAAGCCACAGGATGACAGCTAGTCTAAAATAAAGTAACCTAAGTCACCCGCTGTAATTTTAATTATCCGTCAGTGAAGTTTCTGTCAAAATCGATCCCTCCGTTTCGGAGATTACTCGGAACAAACAGACAGACAGACCGTACAAAAAATTTAAAAATTGTATTTTTGTTATCAGTATCGTGTATACGTTCATATCCAATCAGTAAAAAGTCATTATTTTGATATCACATACAGACACTTCATTTTTATTATATGTAGTACGTTACCTCTCAGAGTATTCGCGTTCATTTTCTTCGACATGCAGCATGGCTGAGGAGCTGACGGATCCGGCGACGTTTCGAGCTGATACAGAGTACAACCCTTCGTCTTTCAGGATCGCGTCGTGTATCAGCAGAACCGTCGTATCCGGTTCTATGAAGTGTATCTTAATGGAAAAAAAAAACATTAAACTATACTTTATAACATAATTATGTACGAGATAGCTTAAGATGGGAATATGTGGAAAGACCGTAAGCGAGATATGGGAGGGGCTTTTTTGAGGAATTTTGGGAGAGGACATTAAGCTCCAAATTCCTTCTTTGCACAATTATTATTTAAATTATTTGAAAATGAAAATTAAGTAAGAACAATCAATGTGACATTTAATAAAATTTGAGGTTTTTTAACACACATACAGACATCTTAACACCTATATTACAATGACAGTTCTAGAAATAAATAAAATAGAAATATCTAAACGAGTACCATGGAAATTACTCGTTTTACAAACTGTAAAGCCAGCCAAAGTTGTGATTGTCAATGGATCGATTGTTGGAAAAATACCTTTATCCTGGCGCTGGGAGCGAGGGGCTGCCAGTCCTTGTACCACTTGATATCAGGGTAAGGTACTCCGGTGACCCTCGCCTCTATCCTTGCCATGGAGCGCTGCATCACGACGCTCTCCTCGGGCCTGCGTATGAAGGTGGGGTACTCCGCGACCTCCAGGCGCACGCGCTGCCGAGCCTGACCGTGCTCGTTGGTGGCCACGGCTTCATACCAGCCAGCGTCACGCTCCAGCATCCTTTCAGTTAAAATTAATTGTTAATTTAGGATCTTGATAAGGAAAAAATAGTTTTACAACGATATTCTGGGACTGGTAACCGACATTTGATGGTAGATCTTAACCCACCAATAACGATGCTTGATGCTGCTTGATGATAATTTAAAATATTTTATCATCGATCCACGAGCGGAGACAAAAATAACTGTAGGGAATCAGGTGAGGTGGTGATGCGATGACGCCACAAACGTTACCAGGAAGTTCTGAACAAGGTTGGTATAGTACTGGAATAAATTGCTTAAAAACGAAACGGTTTTTATATTTAAAAACTGTCTATAATAATAACGACTGTGGTTATGACTTGGGTTGTTTGTCCAAACCGGTGGTAACTTTCACGTTCATAAGCTCCTTCTCAGGGCCTAAACTGAATAAAGTATTTTTGATTTGATTTGATTTGATAATCTACAAAGAAATAGTTTATATGCAATTTCGTGACATAATAGTATGAGTGAACATGTGTGCACTTCATATGCGGTAGAATGATCATCCCATCTTCTCCTTTCCACTTCAGAACCACACGGGCGGGTCCGCGGCTCCACAGATTCACAGTAGAAACCCTCTCGGCAAGAACGAAGAAATTCGAAAATTCTTATCTTTGTCGTACTGTGAAGATGTGGAATCGCCTCCCGACTAGTGTGTTCCCTCCCTCTTATGATATGGAGTCCTTCAAACGAGGCGTGAAGAGGCACTTTTGCAGGTCGGCATGATGACGACGACTGCCGTTGGTATTTAACACCGACAGTCGCCGTTGTTTTTGGACTGTACCATACTTACCATCAGGTATTGTACAGTCATTTTGCCGAACTTATATATATATAAAAAAAAAAAGGTGTAACTTTATAAAATCTAGAATATTCATATAAACGATAGTAGGTACACGTAAACAAAATATGACGCCATTTCCCAATGGCTTTGTAATACGCAAATGTAACTAACATCGGCCAGACAAGTATAAAGTAGTGCAATATACTGTGACGAAATCGGCAATATAACTTTTTGTACTTTGTCTAACGGTTCTTTTTCATTTCATCGAATTTTAAATCAGAGCGTGGCTTAAGAAGTTTTCACTTCAAAAATATTTTTCGACGTCAATATCTATTAATTAAGTACTCACTTATTGATGAAGAGTGTGGC
Organism: Antheraea assamensis; assembly: GCA_035772565.1. Taxonomy (NCBI): domain Eukaryota; kingdom Metazoa; phylum Arthropoda; class Insecta; order Lepidoptera; family Saturniidae; genus Antheraea; species Antheraea assamensis. The sequence goes on from JAQQSE010000265.1 coordinate 178,718, forward strand.
CTGCCCGTTCCTCGTGTAGCTCCAGTCGTACCTCCCGCCGATCTCGATCGGCTCGTCATTGAAGAAGTAAGTCATCTTCGGTTTCGGATACCCATACACGAACCAGAATAAGTTGACGTTGTGACCTTTCACGCCGTACTGCGAGTCGTGTTCCTGGCGGAGGAACCTCGGGGCCTGAGCGTATCCGTCGTGAGGGGGACGCTCGATGTCGAAATCCTTCGGGAAGTACGGGGAGGTCTCCGGGCGGAAGTCGATCCCGGGTTCGAGGTAGGGGATGAACTTCGGTGGGTCAGGCTCGAGCTTCGAACGATGGGTGATGGCGAACGGTGAGGGATCGCTGACTCCGTATTTGTTCTCGACACGGATTCGGAATTTGTAATCGCGGAAGGGCTCGAGGTTGCGGATGTCGCAGACGCAGGAGCGCAGGCCAGTGCGGGCTGTGAACCAGTCACCGTCGGGCAGCTCACACATTTCCACCTATAAACACATTTTATTATAAGTAGCCAAAATTTACTATCAAGTCCAGGTTGTTGGAACACTAATTTACTTAGCAATACAATATCAACTCAGCGGGTTTATATAGCAGGGTAGTTGATAAAAAGTACTTTACTCGAATTGTTTTTCTATATTTTTGACAATCTATGCTCTAAATCTTCGAGGTTGCTTTAAGTTTACAGTGATTTTTATGTGAAACATCCAAAAGCCGCGCGTAAAACCGATTGCCGGCGTGGCGACGCATGCCGTGGCGACGCATTATACAGTCTATATGTAGTAGTGTGTACGGTGTGCTGACAAGAATTGAGTTGTCATAATTTGAAATGGATCCTTGAATTTTTGTATTTAATGATAATAAATGTTTATTGAATAAACAGTCATCATTTTCTGGAAAAAAATCGTAATATTTTTATTTTTACGTTATGCTATATTTAGTTCCGGTCGTAATCTTTTCTTTTATGGATATTACTTGAACAAAATAATTTCAGTGTTTTTTTCTCTTGTTTGGAGTGTAGGAAATCAAGTTTACAGAGCACTTCTTAATAATGTTACTTCATAGTAAGAAATTGAATTCATATTACATAGTTCAGCAAATAATTTATTTTGGTATAATGGATATTGAAATATAGCAAAGTTCAATTTACAGGACAATCTATATATTTGGTTAGGATTCCTCACCTGATACGTGACGGGGAACCTTGGCCCGTGCGGTATGGACGGTCTCCATGAGAGGGTGAGGTGCCTGTCCGCCATACGAGAGATAATAGGTCTGTCCGCAAGGGGCATCGGCACGCCGGTCTTCTTCATCTTGTCGAAGTCAGAATACTGGTCTGCGATCGGTCGCTTGCTGGTGTGTGGTTCTAACGCTATTACAAAAACGCCACTTTTGAATAAGCATTCAATTTAAGCAATTAATTTTGTAAACTACTTCTATAGTCATCTATATTTTGAAGAATTTATTGAAGATGTCATAGAATTTTCAACATTTATTAAGGGTTTATAAGATTACTCCCGTAACCTTATTCTAATAAATAAGGAATCAGGTTCCCTTGTTCAGTTTCGAAAGCATCCATGCTTTCTTAACTGCACATTAGTATGCGAAGCTTTCCAGTTTTATCCTGAGGATAATCCAGGATCATATCTATCCTTGAGGCATGGGTATTAAGACGGAATGTCTTGTTTTTTAGGGGCACCTGAAGCGAGACAGTAAAATATACGAAGAATTTCTAGTTCAATCAACTTTCATTGTTTTTTTGTGGGCAAATGCTTTAGGTCTCCACACTTATCAGAAAAATAAGAGGGATCTCTTTTAGTATTTATTTTTAATAATACTTTTCTGCTACAAAAAATGTAGATTACATTTTATAATCGTTTTTTTTTTGGTAATTTTTGGGCCATCGAAATTTATAGGACCTAGGTGTCTCCTCTTATAGTACGGCACTGTTTAGGTCTGATAATTTCTCACGTTAAAAACTAAAATGGTTGCTAGACGATGTGAAGACTCTATATATACTAACTGTCATAGGTAAGCTGAGCAGTGCAGGAATCTTCCCCGTGAGGATTGAAGATTCTGCAGCGGTAAGTGGCCACGTCCGAGGGATCCACTCCGCTGATAGAGAGCCGGAGTAGTCCGGTGGATTCCTTGTCCATGCGGATGCGTTCGCAAGGGAACAGCTTCTCGTCGTTACGGAACCTTATACGAGAGCACAGCAAAACCATAAATTTCTTACTTCACTATTGTTTTATACAATATGGATATGTTTTTTGTGTTTTTTATAATTTAGAAAAAAGAGTTTTCTAGTAAGGATAGCTAGTACAATACAAGCGATAGCAAGCAAGTATCAGACGGCTTTTAGAAAACCTGGGGCTATGAGTTTCTCAGGTTAAGTAGTTTGTAAGAATGAATAATCAGTTCACCATTCGACATCTGGTTCAGGTGTGCCGGTGGCGCAGGCCGTGAACTTGGCAGTCATGCCGCGGAACACCTCGATATCGCCAATCTTCTTCAAGAACGATGGCGGTTCCACCTTCTGCTTCCTCGCGCTGTGAGGATTAAAAATGAATTATTTTTTTTTTCACTATTAATATTCCTTATTTTTCATTATGTCTCTCAATTTTCTGAACAGCTTTAGTTGAAACTAATATAAATTACGCGGTAATTACGTGACTTTTATTTAATATTAGCAGGTCCAGCGGACGTTGTCCTGACCTGATAATAAAAAATATATACACGAAACACGAAATGCTTAAGGTAACTAAAGTATTCAATTTGATAAAGATTAATACTGTATCCGTGTAAATAGCCTTCCAAATATACTCATTGTATGTGACCATTTTTATAGACGATAAATGGGTATATAGTAAACTATTCTTAAAAGATAGGTATACGCCATCGCAGACTTTTTTGTAGATATATAAAAGAGGAATATCTCACTAAACATTGTTTTGTTATATCTCAAAAGAATTAGGTAGCGTTTTCGATTAAAACGCCAAAGCGGCATGACTTTATCCAACACTTCTAACAATTATCACAAAACCTTCACAAATTATATACCTAATTTTCCTCATGTATTATTCTATCTATTGGTCAAATCCGTTCAGTAGTTTTCGAGTTTATCGCGAACATACAAACAGACAGACAGATGCGGCTGACGACTTTGTTTTATAATATGTAGTGACTACACATACTTATTACATTATATATTTATGTCACATTCATGTAAATGCTTTAAATATATAATCTGAGTAACATAAAAAAATACCCCGTCTTTATTGAGTTGACTTAAATATGAGAACAACTTTTAATAAGGCCCACCCATAAATTATTTTACATGTTAAGGCAATATTGTGTGACAAGTCAAAGTTTTCGTGACGTCAGACGTATAAATTTTAAATAAAAATCTAAACTATTACAAATTACTATCATAACTTCATCAAGTCCTTGTGTACATGTGATTATATTTTGTACTAGCTGTTGCACACAGCTACGCATACGTTTTTATAATTGTAAATTACTTCTTATAAGATAAGACCTGTTAGTGAAAGTTCCGTGAAAAATGGTTCGTACGTTTTGGAGATAGTACTGCAAACAAAGCCGTGGGTAAAAGCTAGTCCAAAATAAAAAAGGCTTTAATTACTTTTTATAATATTAGCTATCTGTCAGTGAAATTCCCATGAGAATAGGTCTAATCGTTTTGGAGATAGTACTACAGACGAAGCCACGAATGACAGCTAGTCTAAAATAAAGTAGCCTATGTCACCCGCTATAATTTTAACTATCCGTCAGTGAAGTTTCTGTCAAAATCGGCCCAGCCGTTTCGGAGATTACCGCGAACATACAGACAGACAGACAGACAAAAATAAATAAAAAATGTATTTTTGTTATCAGTATCGTGTATACGTTTATATCCAATCAGGAAAAAGTCGTTATTTTGATAGTATAAACAGACACTCCAATTTTATTTATATGTCAAGAAGATGTCCATTTCATTTGTTGTGTTGTAAATGATATAGGTTTTATTATATATTATACAAAAAAAATGATCTAACAATTTTGAAAGTGTCGTTTTCATATAATAATTTCTAAATAAAAAAATTAAAAAAATTAGTGACGTCACACCAGTGTCACATAAACGTGCCCACTTGTGACGTAGATGACGTAATTTATGTATAGTCTGTAAACTGACATTTTATCAACGACTTCCAAGTTGGCTTCGCACTCGGCCTCGCCTTCTCTGTTCCTAGCGAGGCACTTGTAAGCGCCGGCGTCGGCGGGCGCGAGGTCCCGCACGTACAGGCAGACGGTGTCGCCGTCGCGCTTCATGCTGTACTTGTCGGAGGGGCGCAGCGGCTGCCCGTCCTTGTACCAACTTATCTCGGGGGCCGGGATACCAAACACGCGTGCGGGGAACTTAGCGTCGAATGTGGGTAGCTGAAATTATTATTCAACATTGTTTTTTTAAGTTAAAACTTGTCTAGACGCATTCAGTAGTGAATGGATAGTCAACCGTCACGCTCTGGTCGGTGACGCGATGCATTATGTATACTCGGCTTCAGTCGTCATCAGCCACGTTTAATATTATATACTATTATGTACTATGATATTAATAAAATAGTACATATTATATATGTTTTGTATATAACCATTATAGTATTCAAGTGCTTATATTATACGTGTACAGTTAGTCCATAATATTTATTTAAAGACTCACTTCTATCGTGTGCTCATAAGGATATATCCATTTTTTATGCGACATACTTTACAACATACTGTTAACCTGACAAAAATACACAGAGTGTATGGAGTTCGTACCGGCAATAATTCATTTAGAGTAACATATGGTATTTTATAATTCCAGAGAAATCTAGGCGCTGTGTATAAAATTGGATCATCGAAATGGTGTAATGTATTTACACAGACTATACTTTTAAAGATTAGAATTACAACGGTAAAATTGTAACGAATATTTTTAGGAAGCCTTCCCGTATGAATTGTCAATCAAAAAAGCTTAATTTGTCGTCACATACATATCATAAAGTGTACTAATTATAGGTGCTCTGTGTATATTATCAAATTAAAGCCACCCATGTATCGAATTTGTATCAAAGGATACGTTTGAATCGTGATTGAAGACATACCTGTTGTAGATCCGTGAATTTCTGCGAGAATGTCGGCGGTTGATAGATTTTACGAACGTTGATCTTGCCCTCGGAACTGTCCTCACCCAGCGGGTTCACCAGTTTCACCGAGTAAACTCCGGCATCAGGCGATTCCACTGGATTGATCTCGAGTCCAACCTGGAACGATGCAGTCATAAATAAATTTTCAAAGATATGTCATCGTTGAACTAAAGACATCAGTTATTCCAGATTTTTGAGGTTATTCAGACCATTGCACAGGATTGGTTGACGAGATAGGGGCGGCTGGTGTGTACCCAGCTTGCCCTCCTTATTAGGACGACGCCCGGGGGACACTTTCTGCTGGGCTGGCCACTGGGGTGGCATGGTGATAGCACTGCACGATCCCATGCCGCCCCAACCAAGCGGCGGTCGGTACACCGTGGGGTTTTAATGAGTAAGAGTCTCACACTACCCACTCTCCCCCCCCCCCCCCCGGGAGGGTGGTGTGTCCATGATGGATTTCCCCACGTTCATAAAATAAAAAAAAAATGGTAACTTAACCAATTGAACTAAGTATCGAAAATTATTCCACATTGTATTTCGATATTAAGTGAATGCTTTTTAATTTTGTGATTGTTATAGTGACTCAGTAGTGACGTGCTAGGTTAGGATAGGTTAGACTTATAATCAAAATGCGGGAATATCTTCATTTTGCACTTTAACGGAGTAAATTAATTATACATGGGTAATGAGTGTACAGTTTATGTAGGACAGTCTGTAATGCTACTCCCATACGTGCGTGTAACGGCACGAAGTTTTGTCTATGGTCAGAGTAAATGCAGATGTGGGAAGATATTACCGTTATGGGTTATGAACTATCGTTATGCGTGACGATACACGCAGCACGATAACTAGGGCCGCGGTTTCTACATACATCAAAGGAACTTGGAGACGCTAATATCGAGTTACTATTCAAATGACAATGCTGTGCAAACGTTATTCTACGCCTTTATCGGAATTTATTTCGAGGTTACTTTTTAGCGGCACAAGTGACCAAAGCTTCGTCGCGTAAATATCGGAGTAGCATGAGAATAGCTTTATAGCACGTCTATATGGTGAAGAATTTCATGACATCAAATAAAATACACTGAAGTCCTTGTCGATTTCACTACGGCTTATTGAAATAATCGAATGAATCTTTTCTCTTGATTTTCATATCATACCCTCTTTCCATCGCATGTGAGCAATATCTTCTCATTAGGTTTCAACGGCTTTCCATCTTTAGTCCAAGTGACTTCAGGCACGGGATTGCCTACGAATGGTGCCGTTATGGATAGAGGCTGACCCTCCTCGGCGGTGAGGTTGCGAAGACCATGAATGAACTGGGGACGTTCTTGTGGCGTTGAGTCATCTTGTCGACCTGAATATGGAAGTAATTTAAAGTATAGCTTACAGTTTGAATGTGTAAGTTTTCGGAACCATTAGTCATATTTGAAAAATTATTATTTGGAATTTATAACCTGTAAAGTGTAGGTCAGGAATTCCTTGTTTATCAAAACTTGTAGAAGAAAACGAAAGCAAAGTAATAAATGTCGGGGGATGTGGGGCAGTGAAACCGTGTATTATCGAGAAAGTTCAAATTGTAAATGCCTATGTCAAAACGTTATAAAGGCGCGCAGTTCAGTCGCATGGCGGGCTCCGTACTCAACAGTTGTGGTTTTTAAGGAATTTGTTAAAGCCTACATAATTATGTTAAATGTAACGTAAAGTATAGCTTGAAATATAAAACACGAATAAGTACTAAGGAGAGTTATTCGGGTCCGAGGAACAAACTCCTACATAATTAACACTGAAATTCATATATCAAATACATAGATTAATGATATTATATTATTAGTATTTTTTTAATAAGACGTGTAACAAACAGCTCAACCTGGACCGCAACGAGCCGGAGCCACAAAAATAAAAATTCGGAGAAATACCTTCAAAATATAATAAGACCAGCCGTGTTATATGGATGCGAGTGCTGGGCTACGAAAGAGACGGATGAGAAAAGATTACATGTGGCAGAAATGCGAATGTTAAGATGGATGTGTGGTGTAACAAGGATGGATAAGATTAAGAATGAGTATAACATAGGAAATTTGAAAATAGCACCAGTGACAGAGCAGTTGAGGAGTAATAGGTTAGCATGGTACGGGCATATTATGAAAAGAGATGAAAGTCATGTAATAAGAAAAGTTTTGAGTTTGAAAGTGGACGGATATAGGAGTAGAGGAAGACCGAAAAAGGTGTGGATGGATTGTGTGAAAAATGATATGTGTATAAAAAATGTGAATACTGAGATGACATCTAACAGAGGAGAGTGGAAAAGAAAAACATGTTGTGCCGACCCCACTTAGGTGGGATAAGGGTAAGATGATGATGATGACCTTAAAAAAATATATTTCAGATTTTGTCAACTAACTGGCAACTTGAAGTTCGGCGGTGCTGGTGGTATCTCCTTTGTCGTTGGTGGCGATGACGGAGTAGCTCCCGGCGTGAGGTTCGCCGGCGCGGTCGATGAGCAGGGCGTGGGTTCCATCCGGTTGGGACACAACCCGGACCAAGGAGCCGTCCGGTACTATCTCTTTACCGTTGTGTGTCCTGCGAGGAGATCAGTAATTATGGGCTAAACAAACTGAACGATAAGTCTGAGTTCCCTAGAAATTTCAATTCGCTTAATGAATGTAAAAAAAAATTAAGCGTATAATATTTACACGCGCATGAACTGACAACTTATTTCAATGTAACAGTATATATTGATAACACAAAATACTCAAAACGTTTCTAAATAACGTCAACAAATATAAGCGAACATAACACAGCACTTCTTTCTTATATCCCTTCATTAAGTCAAATTAAAAACTTATAAAACATAATATCGCTTCTAGTATCTAATTATTAATAACATTAATATTCGTGGTCGCTGTAAGAGTCTATTTCATATTCCTTTTCTATAAAAAATAGCATTTCTTTTAACAGTCCGATTGCTAACATGTGCCTCTCATATAATAATATCACACATTGTGTCTCTTGCAGTGCCGATATTGACATAGACATCGTCCACCTAAGTTTGTGTCAATTTCGACGCGTAGTCTATAAATACAAATTATCATTCTAATATTGTATTATTTAAATTAGTACACTTGTATATGTTTGTAAAAATTTGGATAATATAGCAGACTAAAAAAGTTATTAATGATAACTGTAAAAATGTATACTTATTATCTGTAATGTGTGCCTTGTAGAATAAAAAAATAACTCTGAATTTGTTCTCGAGACTATAGCCTTTATGGCGGTTTTATTATTGAACTTACACTTCTTTTGGCGCGTTAGGAAAAAATGATGAGAGTAAATTTTAAAGATGCGCGCGCACATCACCGTCACGAAAAACCGACACCCTGAAGTTAGCTATTATAGTCAACATTTTATTCAAAAAAACGTATCTATGTATTTATTGTCGAACGTGTTGTATACATGTTATTAGAAAAAAGGTCCAACGTCAACAAAAAGTTTTTCGATGTTTGACATAAAATACTAAACGCGACATGTTATACACGAATTATTTCTATCTACACTACTTCTCTATATCAACTTTATAAGAAGGGATACAGATTTTTTTAAACACCTTTTTTCTATTGTTAGTATCGTTTTTTTTTTACAAACGTAGAACAAGACGAAAGATAAACATTTTTAAATGATTTTTATCTTGTTACGCCAAAGAAGTATAACTTCTAACGCGTGTACATAAGTACACATATACACTTTTTTTTATAATTTTATGACCATTTTTAGGTTGTAATCCACAGTTGAAAATTTGTCAAGCACCTTTAGGTGTGTACCAAAAATGCACTTGAGAGCTAATCTTCCTCTATTTATTATTATTATTAGCGTAAGCAAAATATCGTCCTAAATTATTACAAGCACGTATCATAATTAAGATTAATTACCATTTAATCGTTGGCGGAGGATGTCCAAGAACCTTGACTTCTAGTTTAACTGGGAAGCCTTCGATGACCTTGGTCGGTTGGAGTTCAGCTATGAAAGCCGGCTTACGCTCCTTCTGCTGGACTTCTACGTTCGCTTTGGACCCGACCTGAGCTCGGAGATTAGCTAGTGAGATTCAACTTAACGGTAAAGGATATTTAGAACATTGTAAATTACGACTCACCTCGCCAAGCTTGTTGGTGACCGTTAGAGAGTAAACTCCAGCATCCTCGGGCTTGCAACTGTCGATACTGAGGCCGATAAGACCTACCTGGCTGGTTGATAAAGTTTACAGCTTGCGACTGGGCGAACGGGAAGACCTTGGATTTGTAACACAAATATTTTAGATTATTTCGATTATTCAATTCCAAAGTCGACTCGAATAAACAATTTGAATAAATCAGTTAATATTTCGTATATATTTCAAGCCATATATAATTATTAAATCCCTATTCGTTTGAAGAATAGATCAAATTATTCTAAAATAATCATTCAAACAGTTCGAATACTCAATTCGAATCAAATACCGATATTCAATTGGGACGCTATTCGCACACTTCTAATGTAAATTTCAAAAATTGGATACAACTGATTAAGTATTGAATATAATAATTTTCTTTTCATAGACAACAATTGTTCGAAGTCTATTAACCAATATATTCGTGTAAAATTCTATTCAGAAACATTCGTGACACACAAATTAATACTTGACTTTTTGTTTAAGTTACGTACAATGCTCGGATATGGTTCTTTTAATGATTCGCTGGAAAGCTTAGTTCTTTTGTCTAAAATAAGATTAGAAGCCGTGAAATTCACACTCACACAAAAGTAAATACGCTTATTCACACACACACTCATGCAAGCACACCGTAACCCCCTTTTAAAATAAAGGCTACAGATAAAAAAGATTTTGTCTGTCAGAAATTGCAATATAAAAGCGCTGTAAACAAAATTATGAATACAATACATAAACCATATATAGTTTTAACATACATAACAATAACAATAATTTACTTGTTAACACTTCAGCAATACAAGATAAATATTTAACGGTTTGTAAATATTATTAAAATTTGTATGAGTTAATTGTTCATATTCAATACTAGCGGCCCGCTCCGGCTTCGCACGGGTATAAAATATACAGGCTATGTCATTCACTGAAAAAATGATTAAAATCGATCCAGTAGTTTTGATTTATTCATTACTGCCCGTGGCCCGCACGCGTTAAATTTGGAGTAACCTCAAAAATAATAGTATTTCTCCACTATTTAATTTATGTTATTATACATATAAACCTTCCTCTTCAATCACTCTATCTATTCAAAAAAACCGCATCAAAATCCGTTGCGTAGTTTTAAAGATTCAAGCATATATAGGGATATAGGGGCAGAGAAAGCGACTTTGTTTTATACTATGTAGTGATACAGTAATAATATAGTACATATAAATACAATGAATTATATCTGAGCAAATTTTAACTATAGTTTAAATACGTTTGAACTCATTTGTATTGTACTATCCGATATCGTATGTTACGTATTAAGTCTGAAAAGGTAATCCATAAAAATGTACGGTTTTGCAGAAAAAAAAAAATGTTCAGGTAAGTATATATGAAATTACTCACCATCTTTGAACCATTTGACTTCAGGTGCTGGGAACGCCATCACCCTGGCTTCTAATTTCAGCGGCTGTCCGACCACCGCCTTCGTATCTTCCAGTTCTTGGCTAAACGATGGTTTTCTCGGCGTCGCTGTAATATTTTGATGTTATACTTCTTTTGGCGCGTTAGGGAAAAATTATGAGAGTAAATTTTTACGATGCGCGCGCACACCGTCACGAAAAATCGACACCGTGAAGTTAGCTATAGTCAACATTTTATTCAAAAACACGTATGTATGTATTAAATGCCTTTTTTCTATTGTTAGTGTCGTTTTTTCTACAAACGTAGAGTAAGGCGAAAGATAAAATTTTTGAAAAGATTTTTATCTTGTTACGCCAAAGAAGTATAACTTCTAACGCGTGTACATAAATACACACAACTTTTTTTTTTGTTAAATTAAGTTAATATTTAAACCTTTATTATATACAGTTACTAATAACTTCTTGGATTAGTTATTTTCATAGTGGACACGAAGTGTTGTACAGTTCCCTAAATACCAGGCAAATTAAAAAATACTTCATTTAATTTAGGTCCCGATAAGACGCTCATGAACGTTAAAGGTATCACGGGTTAAAATAACGCAATCATCGAGAAGAGCTGGTAAGAAACTCGATCTAGTTTATTTTTTTATTGTACATATTTTTATAAACATAGATATTCCTTTTTCAGTGGATGCACAAAGAGAGGTATCATTTCCAGATATAACTATCATACACATATTGATACACCCTGTAATAGCCTTTTGACGTTGAAACCCTCTTGACATGGTGCTTGAACTTACTACCCTGCAAATCGGTAATGTGCTTTAATTTTTTTTTTAAATATATAAAGATGGATTAACTCACGGTTGACAGCAACGGCGCAGAGGGCGGAGGTTTCTCCGTTGGGGTTGGAGATGAGGAGTTTGTAGGCGCCGCAGTCGGCCGGAGTCACGCGCTCTATGGACAGCTTCACGGTGCCGTCCGGTAGCGCTGTCTGTTTCACTCGCGCGTCCTCTACCGGCAGTGGTACTCCGTCCTTGTACCTGGGTACAGTCAGTGCGACGTGGACTTAGATGGTAACACTCTAAATCTAAAGCGACTGGTTGTTAAGTCTATAAATATTTAATGGTGATAGCCAGGTAGGCTGGTATTATAAAGATGTTTAGCACCAACAAAATGAAGAGTAAACAATCACAAACTAGCACGTAAAACGTCTCGTGTCATTTCTTTCCAACGAGTTTTTTTTGGTTTCGTAATAGAACGACATAATATAGTCTTCTAATGCTAGTCCCATACCTGCGCGACGAAGTTTCGTTCACTTGTGCCGCTAAAAAGTAACCTCAAAATGAATTCCGATAAAGGCGTAGAATAACCTTTGCACACCATTGTCGTTTCAATAGTAGCTCGAAATTAGCGTCTCCAAGTTCCTTTGATGTATGCAGAAACCGCGGCCCCAGTTATCCTGCTGCGTATATCGTCACGCAATCCGATAGTTGGTAACGCATAACGATAATGTCTTCCCACATCTGCATTTAGTCTGACCATAGAGAACACTTCATGCCGATACACGCAGGAATGGGAGTAGCATAATAGTATAAGCATGTTTGTTGTATAAATATTTCATTTAATACTATAGAAAAAGTTTGAATTTAATTTAACGATATCAGTACCTCTCGTTGGTTATTAATTTCGAGTTTATAGTGACTCTTAGTTTAAGCAATTCTGTAGTTTTCATTCAAATTATTTATATCAGAAATGGCAAATCTTTTAATAAAACTTATATTGGGAGAACAATTGACTTCGAATGTCCTTAAAAAGTACAACTTAGAAAAGTTTATTTTTGTATTCGAGCACTCAATTTGATAGAGGTTTAATATTAATAATTACCACTTAGCTGAAGGTATGGGGCTGCCGTCCACTTTCGCCTTCAATTCGAGGGGTTCGCCCTCGTCGACTTCCTTCTGGCGGTCGAGTTTATGCGCGAAGCCGGGCGCCGACTGCACGAGCGACACCGCCGCCTCGCACTCCACCTCGCCCGCCATGTTCACGGCGCGCACCTTGTACTGGGTACGGCACACACACGCGCTTATTGTTTAGACAAAATCAAACGAATTACGTGTACAGTCCTCGGTCAATCTTTTTGGTCGCTTTGAATATAGTCGAAGGTTCGGGATTGCGTATGATATAGTCAAGATTCTACAAAACAAAGTTAAAATATAATTATAGGAATCGAAATCTAAAATTGGTTCTATGTTATACATCACTACATAGTATAAAACAAAGTCGCTCTCTCTGTCCCTATATCCCTATGTATGCTTAAATCTTTAAAACTACGCAACGAATTTTGGTGCGGATTTTTTTTAACAGATAGAATGATTGAAGAGGAAGATTTATATGTATAGTAACATAAATTAAATAGTGGAGAAATACTGTTATTTTTGAGGTTACTCCTAATTTAACGCGTGCGGGCCACGGGCAGTAATGAATAAATCAAAACTACTGGATCGGTTTTAATCATTTTTTCAGTGAATGACATAGCCTATATATTTTATACCCGTGAGAAGCCGGAGCAGGCCACTAGTGAAGTATAAATTTTAAGTCAATCCCGTTTGCCAGGTTGAAAACAATTTAATCAGAATGAATTAGGAAGGTGCTTGAACATATTCAATGTTTCATGGCGCTTGCAAGTCAATTACGATTTTATTTTTAATACCAAACTGGACTGTGTTCGTGTCTTTCACATAAAGAAACGTACCTTTCCAGCATCGGAAGCGTTGAAGTGTTTAATCTCCAATTCACTGTCGACTTGTCCGCCGACTTCGGTGGTGACGGTGCGGCGTTCGTCATTGCTAATCTCCTTTCCGTTTAAGTACCAGTGGACCTCGGGTTTGGGCACACCGTCACAGCGGACCTTCAGGGTGCAGTCGTCGTAGTCCTTCACCGATTGCTTCTGTAGTGGCTTCGTGAAGACCGGTCCACCGGCTTTTGGAAAAATTATATATTACTAGCTGATACCCATGACTTCATCTGCGCTGATCATTATTTTTACGGCATATTTCAGTACAGAAGAAAATACAGAAAATAACTGAAAGTAAAAATATACCTTGCTTACAAAATTTCTTTAGTCTTCTGTAGTGCATATAAAAGTTGTAGTTTTATAAAACTTTACAATTAATTAATATACCGATGAGGACACATAAAAAGATTGATTGAAATCCAACCAGTAGTTATTGTGTGAAGCGCGTTCAATGAATACCAATCAATCAATGTATTCATGTAGATTTGCACTCTGGTCTGTTTTTTTTTCTTTAACCAAATGAACTAGGTTTATAGTGAATGTAATTAATAAAAATCAAAACACTAAAAACAAAGATGTACCACCTACTGTCTTCGTCGTTTTAGCGCTATGTAATATTACTGCTTATATTTTTGAGTAGCTGTTGCCCGCAGATCCGCATGTGTTTTTTATTATAATTATAAATTACTTCTTATAACATCAGATATTTGTCAGTGAAAGTCCCATGAAAATCGGTCCAACCGTTTCGGAGATTACACGGAACAAACAGACAGACAGACAGACAAAAATTTCTAAAATTGTGTTTTTGTTATCAGTATCGGTGAACCTCAACAAATTATGGGGCTGTCCAAGGAAAATATGTGTATTATATTTGCTACAGCCCAACTTAAGCCTTGAGCGTCGTTTTTATTATGACGTTTGTTTATCCGGAGCAGCTTATATCCATCGATATATTGGTTTGATGAGGAGGCTACAAATTATGATATTAAATTAAAAAGAAAATCAATGAAATCGACCAACTCGTGGTATTTAGATTGGCTCTCGCATTAATTTTAAACAAAGAGCATTCTACAACTGCAAATAAAAACAAAATATATGCTTACTGTGCACCGTGAGTCTCGCCTGCTGCGCTGTCTCCCCGACTTCATTCTTTGCCGTGAGCGTATAAACTCCAGCGTCGTCTACACCGACCTTCTTTACAACGAGCTTGTATTTCTCAGCTGCTTTATCTTCAACTATCTCGAAGTGAGATGTTGGCTTGATCACGTAACCGTCCTTGCTCCTGTAAAAATCCATAATTGCTCAGTTTTCTACGAACCTGAGTTTTCGTTGAGTGAAACCATAGTACCTAGGTTGGAAATAGGTAATTGAAAATATTTCAATCAAGCATTTGCCCGGGCCGTTTTACAAGCTGTTGGCTTTTAAAGTGCATTGCGGCAAAGTAAGGGAATTGTACCTGAGGGTAAGCATAGTACAATCTAAAAACAACAGCCACTAAAACATCTGCACCCTATCTGAACTCGTTGCTGTCCTGCCGACCTCCAAGCTTTTCAATAACTAAAGGAGTCATTGAGGTATATTTATCACCTTATATGGGCAATTTAGTCCGGTACAGATAACTATAGTACCTCTAACCACTATCGACATCTTTATATTCATAAGGATACTCCTTTGGTGGCGGTTACAACTGGATTCAGTGGGACATAATTGTAAAATTCTGCGATCCCTTTTAGGGTTAATGTTGATTTTATAGTCAGTAATTAATGTGGATTTGAGATCAAATAGTAAACGTAAACGAGAGTAGATAAATCATATATATTCTTCGTAGAATATATATGTATTACTCCAATTATTCAAATTTAAGGGCTGCACCAAAGAGTTAAATCGAAATTTGACCTTAAGTTGAATTGCCTATGAAACTACCGATCTTAAATTTGGTTTAAAGGTTTTGGTAAACTTAGATTAAATAACACTCCAAAAATATGCTTTTTTATGATATATAAATTTTTCGATGAATCTTAATAAAATATGAGTTTTTTATATTTCCTAGTAATACGTTTTCTGCGCATTTTCGAACTGAGAATAAAGTTGTCTAGTTCCCCATGATTCAGTAATGATTAAGTCTAGTGTGTCGCTTACCACTGGATCTCAGCGATGGGATTTGCACGAACGTTAGCGACGAACGTCGTCTCTTCATAAGGCACTGCCGTGACGTCCTTGAGGCCTTCAATTTCTGGTCTCAACAGTATATCCAGACGGGCAGAACTCTCTCCGATACCGTATTTGTTTTTCGCTTGGATGGTATACTCGCCGGTGTCAGTATGACGTCCTAATAAAATAAATGCTATTTCATTATATATGGTACTAGCGGCCCGCTCCGGCTTCGCACGGGTATAAAATATATAGCCTATGTCATTCACTGAAAAAATGATTAAAATCGATCCAGTAGTTTCGATTTATTCATTACTGCCCGTGGCCCGCACGCGTTACAATTGGAGTAACCTCAAAAATAACAGTATTTCTCCACTATTTAATTTATGTTATTATACATATAAACCTTCCTCTTCAATCACTCGTATCTAAAAAAAAAACCGCATCAAAATCCGTTGCGTAGTTTTAAAGATTTAAGCATACATAGAGATATAGGGACAGAGAAAGCGACTTTGTTTTATACTATGTAGTGATACCCTATTTTTGTATAAAACGTTGCTCGGTCCAATCGTTTTAAACGTTCCATCTAAGAAATTAAGAAATCAAATGGCTATAATAATCAATTTTGTTTTATTTATACGTTCAATCTACGAACTTTATTAAATACTAAATTACATTAAATTATTTTTTTTTATTATCTATCTTTCTATAATTATTATGTATATACTAAGATAGGTGGAAAGGTTGAAGCGTAACTTCTCTGGACACTTGTATATTTAGTTTGTTTCTACTGCCACACATATATGCATCGTTTATCATTCTATCTTCAAAAAGAAAAAAACAATTAATATATGAAAATAATTTGTTACCAGTTGGAATATTGAGAGTGAAGGTGCATTCCTTTAAACCGTGTTCTATCTCTTTAGTATCTGCGGAGGTGATGATGGTTGCGTCCGGAGTCAGTTCGACTCCGTTCAGGAGCCAGGAGACGTGCGGCTGCGGGTCCGCCGTGCACACCGCCTTCAGGGTAACCGGCTCGCGTTGCATTACGCGCTGCGCTTCCAGTGGCTGCGTGAACTTCGGCTTACGGAGCTCGCTTTCCGCTACATTTACATTACATTCTTAGTATAATGTCAATCGGTTAATCAACAATAATCGTATCTTACATTAAACCTTGGAAAATATAACGGAAAAACCAAGGCATGCCAAGGCATTGCTTAGTTTTTGCCTGGTTCACAGCAGGTTTTCAGTATTACACTTATTGTCATGAATGCATTCAAATTTTTGTAGCTTCACTTGAGAATCAACCGTGTCTCTATACTTAAAGTAATTAAGGGGCCAAAAATTTTGGCAGGATCTTAAAAATAGGTAACTTACGAGAAACTGTCAATTCAGCTTTTAAGACGTCCTTGCCGAGATCATTACTGATCTCGCACTGCCATTGGCCTGCATCCTTCATGTCGACTTTATCTATCTCCAACTTGTACACGTCACCGTCGGTAGTGAGATGAACTCTTGAGCTAGGCTTCACCTCTTTGCCGTCGTGAAGCCAGCGAACGGTTGGCTTCGGTGCACCGGCTACTTGTACTGTGTACACCAGGGGAAGAGATTCGTACACGTGGCCATCCTTCAAGCTGCTCTCTTTGAGTGAGGGGGGTGCTGGGTAAGAAAAAACATATCGTAAGACGTTGTCAAGTAGATCTTTATGAAGATATGCTCCAAAAGCTTTTTGAAAAATGTATTGCCACCACTGGTAACTACTTACTATAAATACCAAACGATATGTTAACTATTCCATGGGAATTATCAAGAAAATGAAAATTTTAAGGTTTAAAAAAGCTACCATTTTAACTCGACGAAAAATTTCTGAAAACCTTGTCGAAGGTGTTAATTGAGAATACTTTGAAGATAGCAAATGCTCCTTTGGATTTTCAAAATAGGTGAAGTAAACTAAAGGTGAAAGTATCCAAAACCTATGCAAGACAAACACAATATTTATTAAAAAAAACGTACAAATATATACAAATTCAAAAAAGGGAAAGACTGCCAACCAAATCAAGACCAAAGCTCCTATAAATTTAAAAAATATACAAATCAGAACACCAACTATAAATAACGCCTTATATACAGCTGTTAATACTGAAGGTTTAATCAAAATAAATAGATATATTGTCATCGCTTTCTTACTACAACTTGATTCAAACGAGACTGTGGAAGTACCTAAAATATGGTCAAATCTTTGGTAATTGTATAACCATAAATTTATTTGATCAAGTTGTAATATTTATGATAAATTTTGGGAACAATACTTACATTTCTTTGCATGATGTTTGAATAAGTCATCATCAATACTGTATTTGTGAAAATATATTTGGGTACGTACCTTTATCATGATGATAATATTGATATTAACAGTTAAGCGTTGCCATGCAAGCACTGCAATTTATATTATAGACACTTTTGTTTACCTTTGTGATTTGATGATTTCTGGAACGATTTAGTGTCTCATCCGGAACGTGCTCCATAGATTAGTATGCCAGAAGGGAATGTTATTACGCATGCGCGCTAAAACAAACATACCAGAGCGATTAATAATTGAGATCGAGTACATGGAATAACATTAACAAGGTATCCTTTAGTGCTAATGATCTGCCATTCCATTGTAGAAAAAAGGCCAATAATTGAAGAAGTAAAAGGCGTTTTTGTAGAAATAGAACTTATATTAGACCCCCTAAGAAGTTTTGAGTAAACAGAAACGACAGATCATTAATGGATTAGCAAATTTCGACTTGGAAGTGAAGCGTTCAAATATAGATGTTATTTTTCTTGACAGACACTGCGTAGCGTTACATCATCAAATGCTAGCCTCCTTGATATTACGATCCCTTTTTCAAATATTTTATTTTTTTTACATTAATTACCTTTTTCGTCTTCCTGATTAAGTATATCGTCTAGTATGCTCCTCTGTTTCTGGCTTCGTCTTAATAGGGCTTCGACTTCATTGTCCGCCTCTTCCTCCAAACTGAACAGTTTAGTTTCGTTTTTCTTCCTCCTTTCGAAACTCGTTTCACTAACATTTTTCGTTATATTCTCGTAATTTCTTTCGGGTCCCAGTACTAATTCCTCTATAATCCTATTTTTAACATCATCTACTTTACTGTTGATATTTTTATATTCATTTTCGTTAAACTCCTTCGAGATATGAATAAGTTTCTCTGTGATATCGTTTTCGTAAACCTTTTCAGATTTCTCTTTAAGTATTATTGTTTCTTCGTCTCCTTCACCAGATAAATAATCTTCTTTAAATGAAGATTCGCGCACGTATGAGTCTTTACTGAATACTTTTCTTGTTTCATCAATTTCAAAGATAGATTTTGATAGATCCTCAATAGAGATTTCTCTCGAAAGAGATTCGTTCTGCCAACTCATCTCGTCTTCAGAAAGTGATGCGATAGATACTGCTCTATTCGACATATGCTTTCCTCCTCGAAAACTTTCAGCATCTGAATCTGTTTGCGGTTCTTCAATAATTCCGTAAGTGCCTCTCCTTATATAATCAGGTACAGTGTAATGACCAAGTTCGGATAAAATATAGCTATGGCTAGCAATTTCTTCAACTTCTAATGATGTTGTATGTGGTTTGTTTGGTCTAATTATCTTTCTAACATCATCATCATCATCGTCATCATCATAATAAAGAGCGGTGGATGTCATTTTGTGTAATGTGCGCGTTTCGGCTGGACCTACCAGTTAAAATAGCATTACATTGATTTTTATGATTATTTCAAAGTTTAAAAAGTATAGGCTTACATGCAGTGTAATTAAGTACGACGAAATTTAAGGTGTGTTAAGTGAATAGTTTGAATAAGTATGTTAGAAAATGGCCTAATGATTTAAGTTCGGGAAGATAGGGTAGGAAGCTTTATACTGACCTGTTATAATAGCGCCATGGGACCGACTACTGCTTACTTTAGACATAATAATAGACCCATCGTCAGCTGTCTTGAACGTTGTTACTGTTTCGAAAACTCGCCCTAAACATAACAAATCACACTTTTGCAGTTAAAACACGGGTTAAAGGCATGCAACATTTGTGTATAAAAACGTGATATGTTCGCATAATAAGCTGCTAAATTGAAGAGAAGCTTGAAGCATATTTGTACCTTCGATTTCAGCACTTAATGGTTCTTCCGTAACCGATTCTTTTTTCACTGATTTCCGACTGCTTCTTTTTAAATCTTTTTCAATTGGAATCTCTTCAACAGTTTCAGGCTTAGTGCTTCCTTTTTCACCTACTTTCTTTTCTGTTACGATTTCTTCAATTATAGGTTTCTTGTTCATTTCATTATGGTTTTCATCCCAAATAGATTTTTCTTCAACCTTTTCAGGTACGGTTGCAGACTTTTTCCCTTTGGCACTCTTTGGCGCTTCTATTATTTCGTCTATTACTTTTTTGGATTTTTTATCGTCATCATTGTCATCCCATAATGATTTTTCTTCGACTTCTGTAGACTCAAACTTTTTACCAGCGCCAGCTTTAGGGGACTCAACTTCTTCCACTATCGGCTTTTTAGACTGTCTGTTGTCATCAACATCATCCCAAAAGGATTTTTCCTCCACTAATTCAGGCTTAGTAGCAGTTTTTTTACCTACATCAGGTGTTGGATATTCATGATCTTTGACTAAGGGTTTTTTAGATGTTTCATTTTCCTCAATATTATCCCAAAATGATTTCTCTTCCACTAATTCAGGCTCAGTAACAGATTTTTTTCCCATTTCAGAGTTAGAAGATTTAACATCTTCAATAATGGATTTTTTAGATTTCTTATTGTCATCATTATCATCCCAGAATGATTTTTCTTCAACTTCTTCAGGTTCAGTAAATGTTTTGGTTCCTTTTTTAATTTTTGTGGTATCAATTTCTTCTATAATAGGCTTTTTGGCTTCACCCTTGTCAGTCCCAATAGACTTTTCTTCGATTGATTCAGGTTCAGACAAAGATTTTTTGCCTTTTTTGATTTCATTTTGGTTAATTTCTTCTATTTTAGGTTTCTTTGATTTTTCATCTTCATTGACGTCGTCCCAAAAAGACTTCTCTTCTGCCAGTTCTTGTTCCGTTAATAACTTATTAGCCGTTTGAGATTTTGGTTTGTCAACGTCGTCTGAAATTACCTTTTTAGGCTTGTCATCTTCCTGATCATCCCAGAATGATTTTTCTTCGATTGTTTCAGATTTCGTTTTATCTTTTTTTACTTTGAGTTTCTCGATTTCCCCTACTTCTTCTTCTAAGGCATGCTTTGCTTTACCGTCAATTTCATTTTCAATTTCTTCCTTCGTAATTCTCGTATGTACTTCTCTAGCTATTAAAGAACAACAATAAAATGGTAACGATAAAATATGGTTAATTAAAATGGGATCAAGTATTATATACGTCACAAAGGTTGGTGCAGGAATATGTATCTAATGTTCGTAAGTATACAAATACAGCATTCAGTCGAGTGAATGCTTCAATAACTAAATCTACCAATTTGTAGTTGCTGGTATCATTAGACACCACAAAAAACTAAATTGTGTTTAGTAATCTAATTCAATTCTATGTTAATTCAAACTACGTATTTACCCACCAATGTCATCGGAGAGATATATTTTTCAGAATTCTGATATATTCAAACTGCCGAATGTCTTACCAATTTTATATATATTGTGTGTGTGTGTGTGTGTCAATGTGTTGCAATTATTGTCGCTAATTGAGTTTTAAATGGAGGCTCAAAAATGTAATTACACAAGAAAGTTCTAGATTGTATAATCGTAATAGAGTTTTATTTAATAACTGCCCAATGACTATGCAATACTCACTGTGAACTGTGACCGTGCTCTTTGAGGAGACACTGCCTATTTCGTTCTCGGCTATGACTTCGTATTCACCACCATCCTCTTCTTTCACCAATGTCACTGTTAGGTGGTAGTTCTCCAATCTGTAGGTAAATGCATTTAGGTTCAATTAATTTTATTCGTCTGCTTATAGTAAAAATATTCGTATGTATTATGTATAGAGTTCTATATAGAAAAAATTGAATATCTGTTTTATGATACCTTTTTATTAGGAACTGATCAAGTGGTATTTCAGGCAAATAACTTAGGTGGATGTTATGTAAATTAAAATAAACAAGCTGATTATAAACATTACGAGATATTCTTCTGGCGTGAGAGAAGATCTTTACAAAAAGTTTCCTTTACGTTATTCATAGTTTATACAACAATTATTCACATACTATAAAAATACTTTTAATGAACTTCCATTGCTACCACCTGTCCAAAAAAATTACATCAGAATTTCTTTGACAACGATTGGTCAAAACATATGGCCAAAGTCAAGGAAAGTTACCAAATTATAGTCGAAAGTAGGTATATTAATAATAAATAGTTATTTGGGAAATATGTCACTGATCAATAATCTAGGTATTTTTCATATACAAATTTCTGCTAGAACTAAACTCACCTTTTGGTATCTCTATCGATCTTTATTCTAGCGTCAGTGGTAACTTCTTTGCCATCTTTGAACCACTTGACTTTGGGTTCTGGGCAACCTTCGACTTCCACATCAAGCTTAAGGGTCTGCCCGGCATCCACAGTCATGTCTACAAGGCTCTTAGTGAAACGTGGTTTTCCTTTAAATATAGAAAGGTTTGGTATGTTCAAAAAATATAAATATTATATACTGGAGATATATGACATTACAATTTCGAAAAAATTGTTTTATCCAAGATGTCAGCTATGTAATGAGAAATGTTACAAATACTCACGGTTGACAGTGAAAGTGGCCTGGCAGCTATCGTCTCCCAAGTCGTTGGAGACCTTGCAGTGGTACTGTCCGGAGTACTCAGCAGAAACTTCCTTCAGGATCAGCTTATGTGTGTTGCCGGAGTCGACGCGACTGAACACCGATTTCTTCTCGGTTATCTCCACGTCGCCAAGATACCTGGAGAGTTACCATAAGTAAATACTATAATCGAACCATATCGAAATTAAGTGTCTATTTGTATTATATGTTTTTGTATTATGATTCTATGGATCTTAATTCCATAGACAAAAGGCTTACTTTTTCAGTAAGCTGATATCTTATTAATTACACCAGAATAATTTAATTCGATTCGATTGATTTATGAAGCGCAATAAAAACATATCATGTCAAAATAGAAATAGTTTATGGTTATGTTTGTGAGTGTGTTACGAATTGCAACACACCATAAGTGCTGACCAAGAGTGAAGTCCCACGGTACGGCAGGTGCACAAGACGTCGAGTTAGCAATATCAGTGGAAACGTTCGGCAACCTGGTTCCTCCGTTCCCATATTACCATATGCCTTTTCATTTACACAAACTTATTTACATGAACTTTACACGTGTTACGCCATCGCGACACATCATAAGTGCTGACCAAGAGTGTCGTCCGACGGTACGCCAGGTGCACCACTGATTCCTCCGTTCCCACATTGCTTTGGTATAAATTATTAAACCAAATTGTCATTTGGTCAGTGTTAACCTAACATCGGTAGCAGACTCATACATTATTATTTTAAGTTTTATTTTGTAATTTAAAATAAAAAATTAAGTTAAAGTAATTTGGTATTTTTTTTTGGAACCTCCTGCGCTGGCCTTCGTAATTGGTGTGTGAATGTATGGAACTGTATGTGTTTTCAAAGGATGTCTGTGTTGTACATTTTTCATAAGGATATATTATTATTAACGTTTTAACCTGATTATTACTTTTATTCAACTGTTACTTATACATTTATGAATATTTCCCAATACATTTTATTATATAAGTAGTCCACAAGGAAATAGAAAAATCTATATGGGAATAGTGTATTAAATAGTTTGACTTTACATATAAAATCTATAGGCTTTTGAGTTGTATTAACTTTGAGATCATATATTAATGTTGAATGTTCTTTCGTGAATTGTACATGTAATGAGTGTGTTGAATATGTATAGATAAGGGGTTAGTGGATATCTTGAAATACCAATTAAATAAACTAATTTTTTTGTGTAGATTATGTATTGGAATAATAAAAAATGGTAAATTTGACAGACATTAAAATTTTAACTATATTAATAAATAACCTATATATTTCTTATAACGTTAAAATAAATTAAACTATTGAAGAATTTTAGACAAACGTTTTGCCGTTTTTCTTCAATGCGTGCCATTTAATATTTTTTTGATTGGTGTAATCAGGCTTTTGGGATAGCATTCCAGCTTACCATTTGACAGTGGGTTCAGGGAAGGCTTCGACGGAGACAGTGAACTCGACGTCGACATCGCCCTCTCTGGCCGTGCTGTCGCGCAACTTCTGCGTGAAGAGTGGCGCCGCACGCACCTGCAGTACGCACGAGTCCGAAGCGCTGCCGTGCACGTTACGGACCTGGGAGGAGATGCCTTCAGGTGTACCATCGTTTTGTTGAACATAGTTTATGTTTAGGTTAATTTGACCGATTACAGAGAAATTAACCTTTTATGCAGTTTATCTAATAATACGCTGGAAGAATAATCGAAGTGTATTGCTTTTAATAAACAAACTCCACATAGTAATTATATACTACATATGTTTGTTACAACATATATGTTATTCAAATTTTTAGATCAGCTACTAGCCCTCATATAATCCTATTATAAAAGAGAAAGTTTGTGAAGTTGGATATTTATTAGACATTCACGCAAAACCTACTGAACGAATTTTGAAAAAACTTTACATTAATATAGCTTATATATAACTTAGGAAAGTCTAAGGTAATGAAATGATTACCTCGCACGAGTACTCTCCAGCATCCGCTCTTGCTGCTGAAGTGATGACCAGAGAGTGCGCGGAGCCTGATGAAGAAATCTTGATCGTAGAAGATTCAGTCAGTTCCGTTTTGTTCTTAAACCTAGTTTTAAAATAATAAGTCGTTATATTTTAATAAATTCACATGAAAAACGGATATGGTCAGGATTATTTGAAAATTAAAAAACAATTCATGAAAAATCTTATAATCTTGTTACCTGATAAATCAAGTAAAGGATAGACTTTAAGTGTAATGTTAAACCCCAAGTGTTTCCTAAAAAAAATAACACCATCTTTTAAGGGAACTAAAAGAATGTCACGTAACCATTGCAAATTACGTTATTTAAAGCCAATTCTACGCCATAACTTTAAAAGAAAATATTTCGTAAAATTAACAAGACATCGGTCATTCTGCTGCGGAAACAAATTAAAAAAATGCCAAATGACTTACCATTTAACAGTTGGTGCCGGTTCCGATTCCGTTTCAATGTTGAAGGTGACCGTCTCCTTCTCGCTGCACACTTTGGTTTCTCCGATCTTCTTGGTGACTCTCGGCGGTGACGTCACATGCCATTGCCAGAAGTCCGAGCACTGGTTTACCTCGTTCCTGGAGGAATACACGGAACTATATAGATTTTCTTTTTTTTTAGGTGAGCTTTTGATCACCAACTCATCTGTTCTTTACTTTTGGGTAGTGAAATGGCTTTTTCTAAGCCGTTCGGGGCTAGCTACCCAATCTAGCATCTATAGATGTGTTCTGGTAGCTACACTTGAGACCCGGGCCTCTAGCTTTAGCGTGTTTTTTTTTTATATTATAGGGGGCAAACTAACGGGTGCAATCTTCACGAACAGGTGGTCACCGTATGGTAAGTGATCACCGCCGTCCATAGACACTAGCAACACCAGGGGAGTCGCAAGTGCGTTGCCGCTCTTTTAATATATGTGGGCCTCCGCTCGTGTTTACCATCTTAGACCACATCGATATTTTAAACCTTGTAGGTTCAGACCAGTAATTGGTTTCCAGGATTATATTTGCTCTGTGTAAGAATTAATCTGAAATCCTCGAATACGTTGTATTTTTTTAAACACTATAAGTTTTAGCGCTTGAACACAATCTCATCTGGTGCAGCATTAACATTAAGAGGAGCGTTGAAATTTAGGATAGTCGATATCCAAGTCAGTTAGAGAATTGCATATCAAACAGAGCAAATATAATACTGGAAGCCAATTACTTTAAAAAACTATTTCTACCATAATACATTATTATAATACACTATACGAATGACCATTAATTGGTCCAGATTACTGAAAAGTTGATAAATTTGGCTCAAAAATGATCATTTCAAGAGCAGGATTCAGATACAAATAACACAATTTTTTATGTAGTCTCTATTCTTTATCCATCTGGTCTAGAAAACACTTACTTGGCAACGACTGAATATGAACCAGTGTCAGTCAGCTTGGCATCTTTGATAATTATCTTATAGATTTCCTCGGATTCTTTTACAATTTGTATGCGCTCTGAACTCTTGATTTCGACGCCGTCTTTGTAGAAAGTTAAGTCTGGTGAGGGTGTACCTTCTACTTCTATTGTTACTGTGTGAGTCGAACCGACCTGGGGTGTTAAAGACAATTTTAAAAGAAGTTTAAAATCATACAAACAAAAAAAAAGACTAGTTTTTATGTTTTAAAACTAGCAGGACCGGCGGACGTTGTCTTGCTCTGATAATAAAGAAATATATACGTATGTGCATGAAACGCTTAAGGCGGCATGACTTTTTCCGATTCTTTCAACAGTTATCAACCAATTTACTAAAAAAAACCTTGACAAATTATATACATAAATCTTCCTCGTCAATTACTCTATCTACTGGTGAAGACCGCATTACAATCCGTTTAGTAGTTTTCGAGTTTATCGCGAACATCCAGACAGACGTGGCGGACGATTTTGTTTTATAATATGTAGTGATATCTAGAATTTATTTTTTACAATTTCAGATATAATTGTTACATTACTTTAATTTAACCGTATTCAAAGCCTTATTTATGAGATGGGCGCTTCCGTTACTTACCGACGTGCCCACTTTTGAATTTAAAATATTAAGCTTCGAAGAAGGTACGTGATTTAATATGCGTTTTATTGTAAGCTTCACAATGAAATGTAAGATAATTCTTAAATTTATAAAAGTTACCGAAATATACTCTAAAAAAAACATATTAGATAGAAATTTATTTATATTTCTTATTTCAAAAATAACCTCATAGTTTAGTATAGAGGACTTTATTGATTTTTTTTTTCTAAATGACCTACACTGTTAGCCTGGCAAGGCCACTACAGTTCCACCGGACTACTACTTATTTACTTGCTAACAACTACACTTTATCATAATCTGGTTCAGCCCTACAGATATTACAGACGAGAAACTTTGTAAAGATGCTTATATGTTTGTTAGTCTTTTACGCAAAAACTACTCAAAGGATTTTGATAAAATTTTACACTGATATATAGCTTAATATAATAAAATAACTACTAGATATAAAAACATCAAGATTTTGTTAAAAAGTGGTCGAAATGAAACAATAAGTATCAAGTAAGCTTGAGAGCTATTTCAAATATGACGTCATTTTCTATGTAGATATAAACGCGGAAGACGAGGACGGCTGCTAGTCTTTAAAAATAATTACCATGCAACTTTGATTTTCTATCTTCTTTTTGATCCTCGGTGGTGATTTGATGATGAGGTTAATCGTTGTGGTGTCTTCGCCGAGATCGTTGGAAGCCGTTACGTGGTACTCGCCCGCGTCCGCAGCGTTAACGTTCTTAATAACTAGCGACATCGACTCTTCGTCTTCATATAGGAACCTGATGGTGGTATGAGATCAGATTTAATTAAAAAAAAAAAAAAAACTAGTAAGCGTATTAAATATATGAAATGTAATTATTGGCAAGAGCTTTCTTGGTAAAATACAACCAAACCAAATTCAACGAATATATGCATATTCTATCGACAGTAACGATCGGATTACCCTAAAAAAAAATTGCGAATTAATCAATTGCAATAATATATAAACAGATTGAACTCTACAACTGCTAGTATAGTTCATAACAAGCATCTGTGACAGTACTGCGACTGCGTTATTATGCGATATTTAATAGTATTGTAGTATTGGCATGATGACTGATTTTCAATTACTGTCCTATAATACTCTAGAATATATATAATTTCAAAAAAAAAAACATAATACTTTGGAGAAAACAAAGATTTTTTACAAAATAAACGCAAGTGTGTTTTTTAAATTTAAAATGCGTGGCATAACGCTTGCCCGTGTCATGGCGTCTGCTTGTGACGTCATGTTATTGTAAACAGCGAGCACATAACGAGTGAACTACAGAGTACTTTATGTTATAGATTAGAACTTAACGTGAACAAAGCATCAAATTAGTTATTTCGCGTTATAAATATTAATGATAAAGTGTATAAGTGGTGTGCTGTTCCTCAGTGCATTAATACTTCAATAAAATATAATACTATAATATATATAATAAAAATATCAACAGCCATAGTGACAAAGTGACGTTTGCTGAAGCGTGACGTAATTCACTCTGATTGGTGTTCAACATAAGATGGACGATTACTGTATTTTATAGAATTATTTAATTAAATAAATTATTAATCTCAACCTGAATATAAAAATAAATTCATTTTCTGTAACCTATTCATAAGATTCTATGGAATAAACAGATTATTTTTGTAATTCATTTTTAGTGTCATCATGCCAATTCTAGTTAATTATAAATAGTGTCTTGTCTGTTTGAATAAGAAATGAATGAATACCTTATTGCACTTTCAATTTGTACACTGTTTGTTGAACTAGCGGTATTGTTATGAAATATAAAAGTTTTGTAGGTAGTGTAAATCTATATTTGCAAGAAGCAAAAGAAAATAAGTAAAGTAAAATTAATATACATGTATGTATATAACAATGGAAAGAAGACTATATGCATAAAATAAACAAATACATTTACACTTATTTAAATAATAATAAATACTTTTACATGACATTTTTAGTCACCGACGAATGTAATAGTATAAATGACTCACTTATGCCTGGTGTCTGGTTCGACGACCTTCCCGTCGTGTTTGAACACGACCGAGGGTTTGGGGAAGCCCTTGCACTGCAGGTCCAGCATCGCAGAGCCGCCCAAAGACACGACCGCCTCGCGGTGCTCGATCACGAGGGTCGGCTTTTCTGGCTCACGGTGTAGTTCGTGGACGGCACCTATTCACATTTTATAATTTTGTTGTCATTACTTTTATACTAGGAATTCATTGAGATATTATTGATTCTAGATGTAGCGAAATTCTCGTCTCCAACGCCATCAAATTTATGTTTTTTAAGTTATTTTGGCGCGTTTAGGAAAAATGATCAGAGTGAATGTTTACGATGCGCGCGCATACCGACACTTTAAAGCGACACCATGAAGATCGCTCGCAATTTTCTATCAAGTTTTCGCGAGAACTGATAAATATATTCAGATATATATGAATCTACAACACGTATTTTTTATCAGTGGAGATAAAAAAGTATTTGTACATAAATATACATGTGTGTTTGTGTGTGATTTTATATTATGTATGGTGGTTACGAATGATAATTTATTAAGAATATTCGTGATAAAAGTTTTTTTGTATATACTTTTTAAATGAATTTATAGATTTGAGGTTAACTGTCGGTATGTATTATTTTTATATGTTTACATTATAAAATATTATTATTTGATAAAAAGTTTATTCTATTTTTTTTTTTTGGTATCTTATTGATTATGTATACAGATATTATAATGTATTGGTTAAAACGTTCATCATCATCTTACCCTTATCCCACCTAAGTAGGGTCGGCACAACATGTTTTCCTTTTCCACTCTCCTCTGTCAGATGTCATCTCAGTATTCACACTTTTTATACACATATCGTTTTTCACACAATCCATCCATACCTTTTTCGGTCTTCCTCTACTCCTATATCCGTCCACTTTCAAACTTAAAACTTTTCTTGTTACATGACTTTCATCTCTTCTCATAATATGCCCGTACCATGCTAACCTACTACTCCTCAACTTCTCTGTCACTGGTACTATTTTCAAACTTCCTCTGATATACTCATTCTTAATCTTATCCATCCTTGTTACACCACACATCCATCTTAACATTCGCATTTCTGCCACATGTAATCTTTTCTCATCCGTCTCTTTCGTAGCCCAGCACTCGGATCCATATAACACGGCTGGTCTTATTATAGTTTTATACACCTTCCCCTTGAGTTTCAACGGCATTCGTGGGTCACAAACTACCCCAGACACCTTTCGCCAATTCATCCACCCTGCATTTATCCTATTCCTCACGTCCTTGTCCATTCCACCGTCATTTTGGATTAATGAGCCGAGGTACCGAAAATTGGAGCAGGCTGGTAAGAATACACCGTTTAAGGTAATATGACAAAAACTGGATGGACCTCCGAAGTCACAGAACAAATGTTCAGTTTTCATCCCACTAATCTTTAAACCAAAATTCTCCAGTTTCTGTTGCCATTTCTCCAGCCTACTCTGGACCTCGGCAGCATTTTCACCAACAAGAACAATATCATCAGCGAATAGCATACACCAAGGTGCTTCCTCCTGTATGTCTGATGTTATTGCATCCATGACAAGAAGGAATAGATAAGGACTTAAAGCTGATCCCTGATGCAAACCTACAGCCACATGGAAATCGTCGGTAATTCCAGCCTCGGACCTAACATGTGTTTGAGCTTGACTATACATACAACGGACAAGTTGTAAGTACTTCCCAGGCACTCTTTTCTCTTTCAGCGCCCACCACAGAACATCCCGAGGTACTCGATCATATGCCTTTTCCAGATCAACAAACACCATATGCAAGTTTTTATGTACACGTCTGTATTTTTCGCACAACTGGCGAAGTGCGAAAATGGCATCTGTTGTCGAACGCCCAGGCATAAACCCGAATTGATTCTCAGTAACTACAGTTTCATCTCTTATTCGTCTCGCTATCACTCTTTCCCAGACTTTCATACTATGTGACATAAGCTTTATCCCTCGATAGTTATTACAGTTCTGTACATCACCCTTATTCTTAAAGATAGGCACTATTATACTATTGTACCATTCATTTGGGATCTCCTCCTCTTGCAATATCTTATTAAAAAATAAAGTCAGCCACATCCATCCATCTAACTTTAGAAACTTCCATACTTATACTTATCACTTGTATTTAATGTATTTTTTTTAGCTAAAGAAGTATAACTTCTTACGTGCGTACTTAAATACACACATACGTTTGCTTTTTCTTAGGTTTCATTACAATCTAACTCTAAAGGAGTAAGATGGCAACACACTAAGCCTAGTCAATATTATCTCTTACGTGCAGGAATACACTTACCGGTGCTTGACGACAGAATTTCAACTTGAGGGTGGTAGCTAACCAGACTAGCATTACAAATGCCCTACCACCAAGCTATGGTGTCATCACGATATTTTCCTTTATCAAAATCTCATGCTCATTCACAAGGATTCAAACTTACATCAATCCACTCAATATCCAAACACACTAATCACTAAGCCATTTATTAAATATAGATGCTTAATAGATCAACCAATATTTGTTTAAAAAAAAGTAAGTTATTAATAAAAAGAGGTGTCGTCACCTTGGACGGTGAGTTCTGCTGAGCAGGATATATTGCCAGTGCTGGTCTTCGCAACGCACGTATAGAGTCCGGCGTCTTCAGGCTTCACGTGTTGGAAGACCAGCGCTAAGGAATCTTCGTCGTCACCGAGAAGCACCTGAAATTAAAATAAAGCAACTTTTACTAAAGTTTAATGGAGAAAATACGAGAAATTTTTGCTGTAATTGTCGATTACAGGCCACGATGATCGTATCAGATTGAATTGCAACAACCATATATCAAGCAAGTACC
Source organism: Antheraea assamensis (assembly GCA_035772565.1). NCBI lineage: Eukaryota > Metazoa > Arthropoda > Insecta > Lepidoptera > Saturniidae > Antheraea > Antheraea assamensis. Next base: position 210,267 of record JAQQSE010000265.1, read on the forward strand.
GTTCCGGGATCTGTACCCAATTGGATTGCTGCCATGGTGCCATGGCTTGCTATAGTGCAAAAACCCTCATAGTGACTCTTGTCTTGTCATAGATACCTCAGTGTTGGTAATTGTTTTTCGAATTACACTTTGCTTATCTTCAGGTACAATGTAGTCATTATATCCTGCTATGAAAAAAAAAAACGTTAATGGTATAAGATCTTACTTTAAATCTCTCTTCTGGGTCGAAAGGCTGTCCATCTCTCTTCCATGTGAATGATGGTTTTTCACCTTTAGCCAGTAGACCTTCACCGCCTGGTAGAAGTTCACCAAAGATATTCTTGTCATCTGTTGAAATAATTCCTTGTTACTTCCGTAACGCTTACTGACACTTTTTTTATATACTTTATAGGTAAACGTTTTGACCACAATCTCATCTGATATTAAATGATGATGTGGTCTAAGATGGTAAGTCACGCTTAACCTAGAGGGAGACTGGCTCTCAAGTGCAGCTGCCGGAACACGCCTACAGGTGCTTGGCGACAGATTTTCATCTTGAGGGCGATAGCTAGTCAGACGGACTTAGAAAAAGCCCTACCACCAAGCAAACTTTATTAAAACCATTTTGTATCAACACCTGTGATATCAAGAGACAAGTAGATTGTAGCAAAAACTCTATCGTATCGTCTGTATAAATAAGTGGATACCCATCTGTCATTGAGCATACGTTCCTCGAAAACTAAATTTCGATCAGTATGTTTAGTTCTACTTCTTCGACACTTGGTCCTTATCTAAAAAAATAACACGATAGCTTCAACGTAACTTAATATTATAAATGGGAAAGCGAGTTTGTTTTTTACGCCTTAACTGCTCGAAAGTTGAGTATGGAATTTTACAAACATGTTGTAAGGGGTAAAGAAAAGGACAGATTATTTTCCTACCAAGATAAAAATACTGTTCAAATCACAGGTCAAATCTAAATGAATGCAAGCGAAGCCGTGAGCAAAAGCTAGTTTAATATATAGTTCTATGAAACTACGACTTTTATAAGAACTACGCCTTTTATAAGTACTACGCCTTTTATAAGCACTACGCCTTTTATAAGCACTACGCCCTTTCTTCCCGCGGAGAAGTAGGGCAAGCGGTGTGGTGTTTATGTTTTTCCCTTTCTTTGTACATCAAATATATTGTTAAGGACCCTTAAGATAATTAACTACGTAAACGAAGTCGTGGGTATCAACCAATCTAAAATGCTGAACTTGGCTGTATTAAATATCAACTAATTATTGTCAGTGTAGTCATTTAAAAAATTGTACTAATAAATATTTGTTAATGAATTGACACTGCAGTAACAAGGAGAGCTTTCATTGCCACGTAGGCATAAATAAATATTTGCAATTAAATTGATTGTCTATTGTCTACACGTACAGACAAATACACTTAATATTATTATTTATATATTAAACTGTGTAGGTTTTACGTTTGAATGCCGTGTGACATTCGACAACACGAGTCTAATTTCGGAGTCGGAATTATTTATATAGATCTCATAAATAAATACTGGAACACGTCCAAATACTTTATAAAAATTACATATTTGTATTAATAACCCATTACGTTGAAATAGTATTCAATATTTTATGAGTTATCTAATCTTAGTTATATTTTAATTTCAAGCTCTTTTATTTCAACCCTATTTTTAATAAAAGAGAAAATTTGTGAGGAAGGATAGATATGCTTATTCTTTCACATTAGAGATATTAAAAGGATTTTGAAGAAACTCTACAGTAATATAGATTATACGTACATGAGAATAACACATAGGCTATATAATAACTTAAGAATATGTTGCTTAAATTAAATAAACAAGTTGACAAAATCCTGGCATTTCAGAGCTATCTCGGTGTTTGTTGAATAAATCGTTAGACTTACACAAAGATAATGTTTAAGATACAAACCGAGACGCTACGGGCAGTTCGAGCAATTTATGATATGGGGCCTCGCGAATCATTAAAGGCTAAGTTCCAGGAGTTCGGTATCCTAACTCTGCCGTACATACATACTTGAAAATTTAATGTACGTCCGTAAAAACGTAAATAAGCTAGATTTCGTAAAGGACCGACATAATCTAAATACAAGAAATAATAACAAATTGATCATTCCATGTTTTAGGCTCACTAGGACCGGTAACAGCTTTTTAGGTAATAGTGTTAGGTTTTATAACAAAATTCCAAAACACGTTACCGCTTTGCCGGATACTAATTTCAAGCACCATGTCAAGCAGGTTTTAATATCTAAAGGCTATTATTACAGGGTGGATCAATATGTGAACGACGGTGACGTCTGGAAATGACGCCCTCTCTGTGCATCCACTAAAACCGAATGTTATTATTTGTATCCATGTTTTAAAAATATGAGTTATAATAAGTTTAATGAAAAGATAAATCAGATCGAGTTTCTTGCCGGTTCTTCTCGATGACTGGGTTGTTTTTCGAACCGGTGGTAACTTTGACGAAACTTCTCAGGGACTAAACTGAATAAAGTATTTTTGATTTGATTTGATTAGTATAAAGTCATATACTTATGAGAGTAATACAAAGATGTAAATGCTTTGTTTCATTTATAATCCAGTTCTTCTGTTCCTAGTTCTTGTGTATTTTGTATTAATGCTGACAGATTTAGAATATTTTACTGCTAAAATTCAGTTCATCATAACATTAAAACTCACCAACAACAGTGACGGTTGCTTCGGAGGTCACATCTCCGTAGATGTTGATGGCGCGGCAAGTGTACTTCCCGGCGTCCGAAGGTATGACATCAGGGATTACCAACTCATAGCAGCCCTTCTCGGCGCGAGTCCTGATGATAGTGATCCGGCTTGTCTCGAAAGTGATCTCTTTGCCGTTACGGAAGCTGGAAATGTTGCAAGTGTAATTTTTGGGTTAGTAATTATCGTAAAACATCGCTGAAAAATTGCTCCGTACTCTATAACGTGATAGCGATTAGCTACGAAGCAAATAACATTACATGCTTTGGAACGACCAGGTTTTGAGACACCGGACTGTAAATATGTAAGGTTAATTGTAAATCTTAATTAATTCCTCCTCCAAACCGTGGAGTAATTATAACAGAGAAATCATTAAAGGCCTTTCTAAATTCTTAAAGATTATCTAATATGCAGAGGCTTTTATAAAATACATTAGATATTTTTTCCAGAAATATAGACATAATAGACGGATCTCACGACACCTTATATTTTAGAATCCGTCGAGGCTTTAAGATTACAGAGAGTAACAAATAAATTGGCATACGTATATGTATACACACGAATTCTTCTAATCTGTTGGGTAAAAATGACGATTGTTTTTTGAGTTTTCAATTGATTAATTGTGGTCTTTGCCTACATGTTGCATCTAAATCTATTGTCGCTAATTTAATGGACTAATTAATTTTATTTAGTAAAAATTATATGTAAAAAGTCTAAAACTTACAATTTCACTTCAGGATTCGGATCGCCCTTAACTCTGACCATGAATCGTAAGTACGTGTTTTCCATTATCTCAGTGTCCTTTAGCGCTACTAGGAAGTACGGTGCATTTAGAGCATTTCTCTGCCTTCTTTCTTCAGGTGTCACTATAATGATATCATCAATTAAAACGTCAGATAATTTTTCTAGACATTTCTACAAAAAAAAGTTAAAGCTTCGGAATTCTTCAATGAAGCTCTTATCTGCATGGTCTGTAAATTCATTTTAAGATTGATTATATTTTAAAGTATATAATTAAATAAATATAAAAAACTATTCAGACAAAAGAAGATAAATTATTAGTTGCAAAGGAATTGCGTCCTTTCAGAAGCTTCTCTAGCATGAAATTCTGTGTAAATTTGGCTTAATCAAGGAAACATGCATAATACAAGTTATTGTAAAAAGTGCAGCTATTATAGGAAAATTAAATGGCCAATTCATAATAAGGGTAAATTTCTGTATGTTATCCGCCTTAAAATGTCTTAATCAATGATTTCGCGATGAAGCATGCACATATTATAATGTAAAATTCAATATATTTCCTCTGTCCTAGGTGAAATTGGTTTAGCGATCAAAGCTTGGGAAACCTATATTATGGCACTGCCTGTGCTACATTGATAAGGTAAATACAAAACGAAAATTTTGGTAATTTAGATTTTCTTTTATAGAAAAGAAGCGATCTGTTATCTCGTTTTTTTCCTTCTACCGTACTTTAAATGTAGTATGAAAATTAGTGACTTGATATGTACCAAAATTCTTTATAGTAATTGCTTATCAAGGGCCTGTTTCCAGTTCCAAAGTACACATAGCAATATACTTAGTATCCATCTTTTAGTTAAATGATATATCTTATAGTTTCCCAAGCTTTAGGATAATCAAGAATATAGAGCAGGACTCACACTCGTGGACGACTAACTGAGCCGTGCAATGGGTGTTCCCTTTCACATTTTCAGCGCGAGCTGTATATAATCCGGAGTCATCTTCCCGGCAGTGCTTGAGTTCGAGCCTGTGGACGCCGTCCGGATCGTACGATATGGAGCAGCGGTCCATAAGTCGATCAGCCAGAGGCTTGTTGTCTTTCAACCATGTTACAATGACCGAGTCCAATGATTCGCGTAGAGCGCATTCGAAGACCGCGTTCTCGCCGGCTGGGGATTCAGATCTCGATTAGGGGAGTCCGTACGGCCTTTATATTGATGATATCATTATATACACATTTGTTTTACAATTACTACTTGACGTTAATTTAAAAAATTTCAACCAATGTAATTGAAATTTAAATAACATTGTAATCAAATCTTACTGTACATAGTAGAATATAAGTATTTAGTCTTTCTCATGTCGGTATGCCGTACGAACTAGGAAGGAATGGAATGTTTAAACCTGTATGAAGCCGTGTTAGAATAATGTGTTGTGTAAGTTAGAGTACTACAAGCATATGTACAAGCACTAATAGGTGTGTGTTAAGTACTAGTTAAGAGTGTTCTACTGTACTACCTCTGTATACTTACGCTCGATGTTTTGGCCTTCAAGAGTCTTCGAGAACACCGGTCTTCCATCCTGCGATTCGGACTTTGAAACCGATTTAACCGATTCGAAATCCCCTGTGATGACTGATCCGTTAGCTACGGCAGTTTTAGAATATTTCCTTTCATAAGAAGATCCCCCGTCTTTGCGACTGTCGTATCTTGATTCCGTTTTCGAAGAGATATCTTCGATTTTATCGTCGTCATAGTTGCTCTCCATAGTATACTTTGAAGTACGACCTTCAGCTTGATATTTAGATTCGACACCGTACTTCGAAGCAATGCTGTCTATCTTGCTAGTAGTTTCCGATTCAATACCAGTATTTCAAAGCAATGCTGTCTATCTTGCTAGTTGTTTCTGATTCAATACCATATTTGGAAGCTATGGTGTCCAATTTGCTGGTAGTGTCTGAATCAATACCATATTTAGAAGCGATGCTATCAATTTTGCTGGTAGTTTCGGATTCTTTACCGTATTTCGAAGCAATACTGTCAATTTTACTAGTTGCTTCCGATTCTATGCCATATTTAGTAGCAATGCTATCCAACTTACTTCCTGAATCGTATTCGATTCCGTACTTAGATCCTTCAACTTTACTTTCATAACTGGACTCTATACCATATTTAGAACCACCATCAGTTCTAGAAGAACTTGAATATTTAGATTCATATCTAGACGACACGCCACCTTCAATAGATCCACCAGTTTCGTATCTTGAGCTGTCCAAGCGCGATCCGCTTTCTCGGCGTGAGTAAGATGTCAATCCAGTAGTAATATCATTGGAGCCACCATCAGTTTTGATCGAGCTTGAATATTTTGATTCATATTTTGACGACGCACCACCTTCAATTGAACCACCGGTATCGTATCTTGAGCTTTCCACACGAGATCCGCTCTCGCGGCGGGAGATAGATGTTAATCCAGTATTATCGTAATTAGAAGACGATTCGTAACGTCCACCACTTGACAATTTTCGACTGCTACTGGAGTATTCTGGAAAGATTGTGAATATAAAAAAAAAAATCAATTATTATAGTTGTGTTAACATTTATATATTCTATTTTGTCTATTTGCAATTGTTTAAGAAATCTTTATTATCATACATTACTATTATAGCGTATACTATCTAGGAAAGAAATTCTGTATTCGTAATATATAAATCTTTTGTACTACACTTGTGATGGAAATATTATTTACCTCCAGTAACACGTGAACTGCGACTGTACCTCGACGTCATATCGTCGTCACCAGTTTCCGCTGGAGTTACAGTTTGGCTGTTTTCAACAACTTTCTCTTCAAGTCTTTCTCCAGTTGATCTGATTACTTCTTCGATTGAACTTTTTGCTTCCTGATTTTGTTTGGTAGTTTGTTCAAATTCTAATTGATCGTTTGCTTCTTGATTTTGTACCGTGTTTTGGCGAATAACCGCCTGATCTTCGACTTGGCTAAATTTTTCAGTACTTGATGATATTATTTTCTCATCAGAAGTATTTTTATTAGGTTCGTTGACACGTTCTTGGTATTGAACGCTTTCTTCTAGGGCTTCAGCGGCTGAAGTTGCAACAGTCTGTTCTGTTGATAAATCCGCTGTTATTTCCTTGGAAGATTGTTGTTCAATAAAATTTGTTCCTAATCCCTCTTTTTGAGTTGTATTTATAACTGTTTGCTTTGAATCTGATAATAACGGCAAAGCTTTAGGTAATTCTTCTGTTAAAGGTTTTGTTAATTGTTGTTCAGTCGAATTTTCTGATGACTTTGTTTTTATTACTTCTTCAAGTTGGGCCGCATCAAGAGTCTTCTCAAAGCTTAAATTAGAGACTTCTTCTTTTATAAGTTTAGATGCTTGCTGTTCTTTAGCCTCTTCAACTAAATGTGTAGTTAATGTTTTTTCTGATTTTACGGTTTCAAGTGTTTTTTCTGAGGTTGGTGCTAATGACAAAGGTTTAGACTGGTCTTCTTCTAAATGATGTGCTATATGTTGTTCAATAGACTCTTTAGCGAAGTCTTCTTTTAAATCTTCTACAAGTCTTGCAGTTTGAACTGCTTGGTCTAAAGCTGATGATAATATAGAAGATTTAGATACTTCTTTTACTAAATGATGTGCTGGATGTTGTTCAATAGACTCTTTAGCAAAGTCTTGATTTAAATCTTCTTCAAGTTTAGCAGTTTTTACTGTTTGCTCTGAAATTGATGTTAGTATAGAAGATTTAGATATTTCTTCAATTACTTCTTTTGCCGATTGTTTTTCAGCAAATTCTTCAACTAAATTAGTTGTTAATGCTTCTTGAAACTCTGTAGTTTCGGCTGTTTGTTGTGATTCTTCTGACTGTTCTTCTGTTACAGCTTTAGATACTTGTTGTTCAGTAGACAATTCAATAATATTTTTTTGTAATGACTCTTCTTCTTGCACAATCTTTTGTGAAGATGTTTGATTTTCTTCACTTTCTTCAGTTGGTATCTGTTTAACAATATCTTGTAAATTTTCGTCTATAAAGGTCGGTTCTCCTGTTATTAAATCGGTTTTTTGATCTGAAGAAGAAACTTTCTCAGTAATAGTGGCTTCTTGAGAAATTTCCTGAGCCGCCTCTGTAAATACTTTAGAGTATTCTGCTGTAGATAGTTTTTCTTCAGACTGCTTAAGCAAAGAAGCCTCTAGGATACTTTCTTGATTTTCTTGAGGAGATGAATTTCCTTGTTGCGTTGATATGGATATCTCAACAGTTTCTGATGTTTTGTTAATAGCAGCTGTTGTTACGTTCTCCTGGAAGTCTTGAACTTCAGAAGTTGCAACTAGTGCTTGTTCATCTATAAGCTTATCTTCGTTTAAATTCTGTGTCTCAGTTGCTTCCAAATAATTTTGAGCATTTACTGATTCAGACGAAAATAGTATCTTTAAACTCCTGTGTATGATGTTCTATGGATGTAGTATTTTCTCTTAATTCTTCTATCAATAAAACTTCTTCTTCAGGTTTTTCTATTGATAATGAAGTTACTTCAGCACACGCTTGACTTTTTGTTTGTACTGAATTTGAGGAAGATTGGCGTTTAGTTTTTGACGATTTCTTCACTGATGACGATTTTACAGACTCATTACACTCTTTTATATCATTTAAAGTAGACTGAAGATTTTGCACTGATTGCTGTTGAAGAGTTTCTTCTGCTATTTCAGTTACTTTAAGTGTTTGCTCACTTTCCGACTGTGATGTAACAGACTCAGTTTCGGCAACTACAGAGTTTGCAGTCACGAATGATTTAGTTTCTAAATCAGTTGTGACGTCACACTTTGCTTCAGTACTAACAGATTGCTGAGCTTCACTGATAGATACAACTTCTACAGTTTCAGTTTTAGAGATCTTTTTAGATACAGCACTTTCAAGAGATTTTTTTCTTTTGGCTGTTAGCTGTTGTGGACGATTCCTCTTTTATAGAGTCCTGAGTTATTTCGATATCATCGACTCGTGAGCGCTTTTCTTTAACTTCTTGATCCTCTCCTTCTACTTTATCTTTAGTATATTCTCTCTTCTTGTTATTTTCTTCTAATGGATCAAAGATTTCATCAGGTGGCAGAACCTGGAGGTCATCTGCAGCGTGTTCTGCTAGCGCAACTGCAATCACATAAGCTAAGTCAGTTGCTAGTAAATATTTTTATATGCATTTCAGATGTGTATAGGTTTTACTAAAATCTTATGTACAAATAATTACTAGTGTAAAAAAAAATACATAAATAAAAATTACTCTCACCAACGTCACCAGCGTACTGTCTGATTTCAGATAGCCAGGTAGTTTTGACGTGTTCCTTGTGAGCTCCGAGGGTGACGTAAATGGGTGCTATTTTATGATGAAGCTCAAACTTTAATGGCTCATCCGGGATCTCCTTTACTTCAACGTCTGGAAGCTATAGAGATGAAGCCATTTGAACGTAAACATTAGAATATTCGTGCACAAGTGATATTAACACATTAATATATGACATTCTCTATTTTTATGCGATTATAGAAACAATAAATCATTTTACGCTATTAAAAACGTACACTTGAATATAATCCAACAAAAGGGAGATTTTTTAATGAGCCTATTTTATATGAGCTATTATATAATAATATACTATTTAAAAAATATATCAGTGATTATGCCCGTAGCCTAGAGGAATTATTCAGTTATGAAAGATGAATAAGTATCAGCCATTACATTGCGGTACTTTTGGAAAATATATAGTTACCAGAAAATATTCTTACAATATTTGAATAACAAGAGTAATATTCTGTAAATTAAATGACATTAACTAGTGTATTTTTTATACTTCATAGTTTAACCACAATCTTATCAAATGTTAAATCACTATGTGCTGTTATCGTAGAGAGAGACTGTAGGACAAGTGCAGCGACTAGAATACTGCTACAGGTGCTTGCACCTAAATATTCATATGTGACATGCAATGGCACGATACTACTGTTAAAGCACGAGGTATTCATAGTTTTATATGGCTTATAAGATGGTAACCACGCCAAACCTAGAGGGAGACTGGCTCTCAAGTGTAGCTGACGGAACACACCAACAGATACTTGACTAAAGATTATCAATTTAAGGATGATGGTACCTAGCCACGCGAGCATTAGAAAATCTCCTACTACAATGTTATGGTTTCATCACGACGTTTTAATTCACCGAAAACTCCAAATGATTGCGGAAATATAACTTTTATGGCATCTAAAATTTACTAGACTAAGCCATCATCACCGCTTCGTGTAATAGGCTGTACAACCACGTCGAAAATTTTCCAAATAATTAAATGTTGTATTCGCGCCATCTTATAAATGGACAGTCAACACAATGTTGACTTTTTACGTAATGTAAGGTTAGTGGAGGCAATGTCAGCGTACACCACCATATCCAGTAAACCGAGATCGACTTGGATTCGATCCAAACAAAAACGAACGGTCTCACAAATTGATCTATTTTAGGATGTCGGAATTATGCGAAATCTAACGCCGCACGACTCATAGAAGATGAATGAAGGTGTAGTTTTTAGAAATATGTGGGTAGATCTTGTAACAAACTCGTATTTCATTACTATGTGATGTAATTGGACGTTTGTGAATATTTATTTTGTTTTTATTTTTATTTGTAGTTTCTTAAAGTTTTTTTAAATATATTTTAATGACAAATAAATGTGATATATAATGTAATAAAACAATTATATTTTTGTTATCAAGTTGCAATTTTACGATTTTTTATGGCCATAAAAAATAATATGTAGTATTTTTTAATATAACATTTGGACTACGTCCCGTGGTATTTGGAGTTCCCTAATACATGAGTTTGTATATTCCTATACTTGCAAGTCAGTAGTGGAAGAGACTTAAGGGAGTTAATAATACCTACTTAGCTATTGACGGATAAGTAAAGAGGTTCCAAGAAGAGTTAACAATAGTTAGGCAGTATGATATGACTATCGTAAAAAATTAAACCAAATTTCAGTTCACAATATGAAGGAAGAAAATATGTTGTGCCGACCGCCGGTACACAAGTGGGACAAGAGCATGAAGAAGATGATAATTTTAAGAGAAAGAATAGGTGATAGAATAGAATACGTAAAGGTTATGTCTGAATAACGGGATTTCCAAAAATGTCCAATAGATTCAAAAAATTTTGGGAAAAACTGACCTATTTATATTTACTTTCTGTGACATCTATTGTAATACACTAGGTAAAAAAGTTAAATCTTCATAGGCGTATATTTCATAATAATATAAGAGACATCGATTCATTTTATACTAAAGTCAAAGACAAATTAACATTAATAGCCAAAGTATAAATTAACAATCGACATGACGTTTTTACTGTCCATCCATCCAATTTTATATCACTTTTTAGCCAAGATGAATCAATAGTTATATGCTCGGACAATGCATCGTTCAATGTAAGTTTGAACCCCAGGCAATGAGCCGGAACTTTCGAAGGAAATTCTACGACTTATATGTTAGCACAAATCATTTTTTTTTTTTATATTCATTTTACGTGAAATGGAATGTATCCATTCCCTACGCACTTTAATCGAACAAGTGCTGCTCTCTTACGAACAGCGAGAGTACGTTTGAATCTCGCAACGTCTTAACCGTTCTGAGCGTAACTGCATTTAAAACACTTGAATAACGGTAATAATACTGCAACCTCTGTACAAAACCTCGTGCCAGTGTAGACCAGAGTGCCTTAACAACAAGTACAGCGACCTAAGCCACAAAGTTAGCTGGAGTACCCCGAAGAAGCGGATCACCGTGTAAAGGTGAGTGGTGGAAACATGTCCTCGTAATTTCATTTCCTATACACATGGTGATTTCTTAGCTCGCCCAACTAACTACCATCCGCGAATTGAAAATATGTCGTAAATTGTTAGATCCGGCAGTTGCAGTTGAGAGCTTCTAGGTTAAGTGTGTTTATCGTCTAAAACTACAATACAATCATGATCAGGCGAGATTGCGGACTACATAAAAAATAAGCACACTGTTAACACCTCACAAAAATCTTAAAGATAAAGAGCCAAATCTCATGTACAAATAAAAATAAATGTTCTGTTCACTCAACCAGTCAATCAACAATCTACTGCTAGAACAGCAATTGAGAAGAGAGATGTAAATACTAACCCTAATGATATCCTTTAGAACGAACACAGATCTATCTTCGGACACTCTCTTGACCTTGCAGACCAATATCCTCGCTTTAAACAGGAACAGGTATCGCTCCCTGGACTTCCCTTCCTGGTCGGTGACAGTGAACCAGTCGTGAGTGAGCAATCGACCGAGCTTGTAGACGTTGCCACGGTAGCCTTCGATGCTCTCAACGAACTTGTTGTCGGTGGCTCGATTTGGAACGCCAAGGAAGAGCTCGAGGGCTTTCTGAAGGTCGGTGCAGTCTTCACCAAGGCGTTTGGAATATTTCACTAGTTCCTGATAAGAGTGGAAATTTAGTCAAATTATTTTAATTAATTATTTACTTATTTCCTTCGACGGTGATGTCAGGAAATAGAGCAATGTCCGTGCTATTCATTTCACACGTGGACATGCGTGCTATCTAGAAGGTTCTATTCCAATTTTAAATGAGTGGAGAGTATTCTAAGCTTAGGAAGTTGTTTGTTTGCAAACTCTATACGAAAAAACCGTTGTCATATTTTTGTCAGACATTTAAATAATGTGAATAAAAGATTCTTATAGCTTCTGTAAATTTAGTTAAAAATATAAAAACATTAACAAAATGTGAAGAAATACCAATAGAGTGATTTATTTCTAATCGTATTCGGTTTTATTTAATTCATGCAATAGTCCTACTATTATTAAAACTGTTTCAGAAGATGTTTTTGTTAAACCAAATACAAAAGATCTCGAGGAATCTTATTATCATAAGGAACGTTTAGAACTTTACTATTTCATGCTATTGAAGTGTAAGCAAACCTTGAGTAGTAGTTGGTAATCGTTGATTCTTTGTATTGGTAGCTTTAGATGCTCAGTTATGCCTTTATCGTCGCGGAGTTTATCTGCTAGATTCTGGAACAAAGAAATTCAGTACTGTTAAACATTTTTTTAATATTCACTATTCTTTTTATGTATAAAAACACATAAGAAACATGTATAGATTTATATCAGGAATTTACTTTGTTGACACCAACAATTTCACATTCCAAAGCTGTGATTAAAACGGATGACTGAACTTTTTAGAAATAAATGACGTTCTCTGTTATTTACTTTGTCAGTATTATAAAATAATATCATCAGTTAAGTTTAACCTATCTATCTATACATATAATAAAAATGAAGTGTCTGTATGTAATATCAAAATAACGTCTTTTTACTGATTTCATATGAACGTATCCACGATACTGATAACAAAAACACAATTTTTAAAATTTTTGTCTGTCTGTCTGTTTGTTTCGGGTAAACTCCGAAACGGCTGGACCGATTTTGACAGAAATTTCACTGACGGATAGTTAAAATTACAGCGGGTGACATAGGCTACTTTATTTTAGACTAGCTATCATCCGTAGCTTCGTCTGTAGTACTATCTCCAAAATGTTTGAACGATTATTCACGGAACTTTCATTAACAGATAGCTGCTCTTATAAGAAGTAATTTACAATTATAAAAAAAAACGCATGCGGAGCTGCGGGCAACAGCTAGTTATGAACAACGCATTTTAAAAGGTGACGCGTTAACCCGTTTCTATGCCTGGTGCCTGAAAAGCGAAAATCGATGTAGTGTAAGCGCTATTTTGGATTGAACAACTACTCTTGTCATATAGAGGCGAAATATTTGTGTTTCATTACAACCAGTGACATCATTCGAAAAGGCACTTAACTTTTATTCGAAGATCTATTTATATTTTAGAATAGCTACAAACAATTTATATCGCGTTACCTTGAGAGAGATCGTTTACCTTTTCTATAATAACTTTATAAATTTATGCTACATGATATAACAAAAAAACATGTTGAAAATTATTTTAAAGCAAGAAATAGATTATATCGTAAAATGTCAACGAATTATGAACGGTAATAACTTGCGTGAGAGATTACTTTTGGATCAAATTTTATTAGGTTTCAACTTTCAACTGTTGTGGTCATATTTCAGCGTATTTATTATCATTGTGTTAGGACTTGATGTGTTGTGTTTGCAAACCAGTCAGGCTCAATTGCAGTGTTCTGAGGCACAGCACTAATATAATAGTATGTTCTCCTTTTCGTTTCTTTCTTTTATTGTTGAAGTTATATACTTCTTTTGGCGCGTTAGGTAAAAATGATGAGAGTAAATTTTTACGATGCGTGCGCACAGCGCCGTCACGAAAAACCAACACCCTGAAGTTAGTTATAGTCAACACTTTATTTAAAAAAAAGTATGTATGTACTAAATACCTTTTTTCAATTGTTAGTGTCGTTTTTTCCACAAACGTAGAATAAGGCGAGAGATAAAATTTTTGAAAAGATTTTTACTTTGTTACGCCAAAGAAGTATAACTTCTAACGAGTGTACATAAGTACACACACATTTTTTTTTTATTTTCTTCTTTAGTATTTTTAGCAGGGTGGATGAAATGGTGAAAGGTGTCTAGGGTTGCTTGTAATCCACGGAAAGTGTTGAAATTTAGGCGAAAGGTTTATAAAACTGTTAAAAGGACCAGTTGCATTATATAAATTCAAGTATTGGGTTATGAAAGAGATGGATGAGAAAAGATTACATACAGCAGAGATGCGAATGTTAAGATGGATGTTTGTTGTAAGTAGAATAGATAAGATTAAGATATACTCATGTATATCAGAGGAAATTTGAAAATAGCATCAGTGACAGTGAAGTTAAGGAGTAATAAATAGGTTAGCATGGTATGGACATGTTATGAGACGAGACGAAAGTCATGTAACTAGAAAAGTTTTGAGTATGACGGTGGCCGGATATAAGAGCAGAGGAGGAGCGAAAAATATATGGATGAATTGTGTGAAAAATTGTAAGTGTATGGAAGATGTGAATACTGTGATGACATTTGACAGGGGAGAGTGGACAAGGAAAACATCTTGTGTCGATCCCACTTAGGTGGGTTAAGGGTATGAGTAATGGAAGCGGTCAAATGCTCTGGATATATGAAAGTGCACAAGTGTACGCGCAAGACACAGGTACACATACTCATCCTAATTTTTTTTTTTTTTTTTATGAGATTGGAGGCAAACGAACAGACGGGTTACCTGATGGTAAGTAATCACCGCCGCCCATGGACACCTGCGACACCAGAGGTATCACAGATGCGTTGCCGGCCTTTGAGGAAGGAGTAGGCTCGTTTCTTGAAGGTCTGTGGGTTGTATTGGTCCGGAAACGCTGCTGCTGGGAGTTCATTCCAGAGTGCCGACGTACGTGGGAAGAACGCACGTGAGAACCGCACAGTAGACGACTTCCAACCATCGAGATGACATTGATGGAATTTCGTTTTATGGCGAGTCGTTCGGTAATGGAACTCAGCAGCAGGTATCAATCCAAACAGTTCTTCAGAACACTCTCCGTGGTAGATCTTGTAAAGGACGCAAAGTGACGCAACATCCCTACGAAGCTCCAAAGTGTCGAGCCCTAAGGAAAGCACCCGGTCGTCAACGATTCTAGCCGCTCTCCGTTGGATTCGGTCAAAAGGAAGTAGATGGCATTGCGGCGCTCCGGCCCAGAGATGAGAACAGTATTCCATGTGTGGCCGGACTTGCGCCTTATAAAGCTGAAGGCGGTGAACCGGTGTGAAATATCGTCCCGCTCTGTTAAGGATACCTAACTTTTTTGAGGCCAGTTTTGCTTTACCTTCCAAATGACCACCAAACTGAACGTCGCTAGATATGTCGATACCGAGGATACTAAAATTAGGCTCAGCAGCTAGAGGAACTCCTTGAAAATTAAGGACTGCGTCAAAAGAAGTTTTTTATTTAGTTTAGTATCGCAAGTATGCAATGTCAGAAGGAGAAGTTATCTGCGTCTCAGTTAGGAACATCAAGGCCGGCTTCTCCGTCTCAAGGTGGTGGTGGACAGAGTTAAGGTTGGAGTGGATTCCCCTTATGTTGCAGAAATCCACGCGCAGTGTGGGAGGGGGTGCCAACGATTTTTCCGTTTCGTTGCCTCTGGCCGAAATGACAAGCGGATTTTTGCCCACCCCAGAATACGAAGGGCAGCCTGAGCGGGTACGCTCAGGGGGGGATTCTCCTCCACATTGAGTGTTGGTACCCCTCTGGGGTAAATTTCTCTTTAAAACCGCTATCATATTTTGGGAGGGGAGGGGGAGGGCCTCCGGCGCTCTCACTGACCGAACCAAACGCAATAGTACAAGTACTGTTACTTTAAGCAGATTTTCTGTGAGTGGGTGGTACTACCCCGGACGATCCGGCCCATTCACGCTGAGATCCACTTAGGAATACAGCATGGCTCTACCACCTAAACTCTCTTTTAAACCCAGTGGAAAGGGAACCGTTACGACCGGAGAAGGACTCAGATAGATCAGTACTATCTCACACTTCCTAAATCGCCTTTTAGGATACCCACGGGAAGATATGGGGTGGTGCTATTTTATTCTGCCGGCACCACATAGCTAAACTTTTGGCAGCACAGCGGTTAGAATGGCGCAGGATGTTGAACAGCCAAGTACGCGAGTGCGAGATTCAGCGTAAAGCTGACCTTGATACCAAACGCAACTAGTTAAAGACTCGCCCAGCTGCTGCCATAAAATATAATTATGATAACGGCGTATTCACGTGCCCTCAGTGTGCACGGAGTTTTGCCGCGAAGATAGGGTACATAAGCTATATTCGCGCGCACCAGCGCCATTTCTCAGACAAGGGGTCAAACTAAATCGGTCGGAATCATCACCATCAAGGGTATGAAGATAATGTTTACTCAGAGAAGACAATTCAAGAATAATTTATGAGTTATTTATTCTGCATTTTGACATAAAGTACCGGCCTCGTTGGACTACGTGGGCCTTATGTTCGTAATTAGCACGGCCATTATTGATGTCATAGGATAACATACGACGTGTAATACGTACAAGAAATCTAAATGACAATTACAATAAATCAGTAATATATTTAAAGCACGCAAGACGGCGCTGTGTGAGCCAAATTGTAACTGGAGCGGAAATTTCTACGAATCTGATTACCACCCGAGTATAAAGACCGAACGAGAAAAATATAAAGTTTAGATATAATGTGCTTTATAGATTCGAAAACGAAGAAATTTTTCATACTCATTACTTAAGGAACGCTACAAAAATTGTGCTCATATATTGTTGTAAGTTATTCTGCTGTTGAGTGATTTATTGTTTTACATCGCACCGCGATTTATAATAATAACAATATAATCAAATCAATATTGGTTGTACGTGGTCTAACTTTAGATTGGAGTAACATCAAGTGCTCTTCCTTTCATACGTATTCGTTGCTGTATGTTGATCTCCTGTTCATACATTGTGATAACATAAAAGAAAAACCCACATAATAATGGATACTCTATATTACTTAACAGAGATTCTTTATTACCAAGAAATACGCTCATAATTTAGACGTCAGTTAATATTTAAAACTAGCTATTGCCCGCAGCTCCGCATGCGTTTTTTTTTAAGTAAGGATTATTAAATTACTTCTTATAAGATCAGCTATCCGTCAGTGAAAGTTCCATGAAAATAGGTCCAATCGTTTGAGAGATAGTAGTACAGACGAAGCCACAAATAGCATCTAGTCTAAAATAAAGTAGTTTATGGTACCCGCTGTAATTTTTACTATCCGTCAGTGAAATGTCTGTCAAAATCAGTCCAGCCGTTTCGGAGATTACCCGGAACAAACAGACAGACAGACAAAAATTTCAAAATTGTATTTTGTTGTCATTATCGTGTATACGTTCATATCCAATCAGTAAAAAGTTGTTATTTTGATATTACATACAGACACTTCATTTTTAAAGTATTATTGGTATTATTGTATATTATATCAATTTACAAAAATCTCCCACTAAATATTTAAAGCGCAGAAAATTCAAATTCATCCGACGCCGGCCAACACTACCTTTGATTTTTTATTGTTCATTGTCAAACATACGTGAGCTATTAGCATTAATTTGCAGCATTATTAAGAGATTTCGGTCTTAGTTACTAAACAATCATAAAACCATCTTTATAATTGTTAACCTGATTAGTAAGCGTTGCGGTTTGGATAAAAAGTTTGTTTACAAAATATAGCAACGAGGGCAGAAAAGAAAACTAATACTGGAAGTCCTTGACAACCAAGAAAGTTGGCTCCCTTAAATTTCGTTATGAAGAATTTAACACTATACCTACAGATAATAGGTACATTGTAAGTGGTTTTAAACAATAAAGGCCAGAATTCGTCTCCTGTCACGACGATAGACCGCCAATGCTGGCACGGGCTCAGAATCGATCTTTGTTTTTGTTTGCAATAGTTTATTACACTTTAACTTTTCGTTATTTATAGCCTCCTAGACTTTTTTTCGTTTTACATAGGGATATCCATCACGGACACGGCACCCTCCCGGGGGAGAGGGCGGATAGTGTGAGACTCCTACTCTTTTTTTTATGTTATAGGGGGCAACCGAACAGGTGGGTCACCTGATGGTAAGTGATCACCGCCGTCCATAGACACTAGCAACACCAGGGGAGTCGCAAGTGCGTTGCCGGCCTTTTAAATAAGTGGGCCTCCGGCGCTCTCACTGTCCGAACGAAACGCAACAGTGCGAGCACTGTTACTTCACGTCGGTTTTCTGTGAGAGGGTGGTACTACCCCGCGCGTCGGGCGAGCCGACCCATTCATGCTGAAACCAGTAATAGCTTCAGCGTAGCTCTACCACTACCAACTATACTACTACTCACTATAACCCCACGGTGTACGTCCACCGCTTTTGCTGGGGCGACACGAGATCTCTTAAGTATACATCGTGTCGCCTCAGCAGTTGGCCCGGCGTCAATCAGTCCATCTTCCCAGGCCCGGCTACGGTGGTAGAAGGAGGCGAGCGTATCGTCGCCGCCTTCCACCGGCCTAGCCGCCTTGACCCTTAACCTAAACTGATCATAAATTGAAGATACAAGAAAATAATTTCAAACGCCATATCAAGCGGGTTTTCATGTCGATAGGTAGGGTGAATCAATATGTGAATAACAGTTATGTCTAGAAATGACATCCTCTCTGTACATTCGATAAAAATGCATCATCGCACTGCATTATTATAAAAATATGTACGATAAAAAAAAATAAACCAGATCGAATTTCTTGCCGGTTCTTCTCGATGACGGGATTGTTTGTCCGAACCGGTACTAGTTTTGATATTTACAAGCATCATACAATACATCGCACGAGGGTCTAAATTGAATAGAGTATTTTTAATACTGATTTCAATAAGGTTCAGAAAATGAGATAAGGATATTCGATATCCTGTACGTGGACGATGTGGATCAAACGCCGATATATTTTAATATGTATGTGCATTGGTGCTAGCACTTTAAATAGGTGAAATAGGCCTCCCTGAGTATGTATTTTGCAAGAACAAAGCGATAATAATCATTATTTTAAAATATAAAAAAATTCAATGTGCTAGACATTACAAAGCCTTAGTCATTTAACAACAGTGCTGCGCGCAAAATCAAAATCTTCCTACAAATAAGTTTATAGGACTGCAAACACTTTTTGTTTACATTTGGGCTTGTGTATTGAATTTGCAAATAGGAGGCCAATAATTACTTCTGTTATCGCTTCCTTCTTGTGTTTTCACTAAAAATATACTTAGTGGTCGTTAGTGGTCTATTTAGTAACACTTAGAGGTATTTAGGCTTTCATGAAGGCTCAAATTCCACCTTCATCAAAAAATTACGAACAAGTCTCGCTAAGGTTGGGGATTTATATTAAGATGATAACGTTAAAGATTAAACTTGAAGTTTATGTATGCTTGAAGTGATCCAAATTAGTAATTGTTTTAATAAATTTAAATATAACAATGAGAATTTGCTTGTTCAACAATTTACATATGGTATTTTGTGTCCAAAGAAAGTTTTATCTGTACAAAAAAATGGTTGCGATAATATTGTATCTGATTAAGGGCAGTCCGAAAAAAACATATTTCAGTACAAGTACTGAGAAACAATCAAGTTTTGGGAAGAAGACATTTTTTATAACGTGCGGTCCAGGGAGTCTCAATGATAGTCACGTAAGCAATATTTAGTTATTAACGTTTTGTTTTGTTTCTCTTTAAACTCGTCGAGAGAGGTCAAAAAGACAGTAAAACTCTACTTATGTAATACTTGAGTGACTCTCATATACGATCATGATATCCAATGAAATATTACAATTTTAAGCCGAAGCGCAGTCGGATAATTATAGAAACTGTCGTAGTAACGAAATCAGCAGTTCCACGAATATATATATATATTCATAGTTGAGGAAAAAGCTTTGTAGCTCATTTAAAGAACCACTGCGCGCACGGAATTGTTTGAGATTTGACATAGTTAAAGGAGAAGAAGTACAGAAAGATAAACTTTGTACATAGCATGTGTTACAAGTGTGAATTAAATTAAATAAACATTTATCCTTTACGTTAATAATCAATAAATAAATCGAAATTTAATACATAAATGACGTAGCATGCTCGCAACTGACGTAATAGAACAAAATTCACAAATATATATTCCATTGATTAAGGAGGTTTTGACAAAAGAATCTCAATAACGTTCAGATTTAAAAAAAGAATCGCCATTGAATTTCAAACAAATACGGAGTTATTGGCGGGATTTTATTCAGTCATGAGGTGGTTTATATATATTATTATATAATCTTGTGTTATTTTACTTTATATTTTGTAATATTGGTGGCATTTTACGTAATTTTTTTTAAATACTTTATAGGTAAACGTTTTGATCACAAACTCATCTAATATTAAATGATGATGTGGTCTAAGGTGGTAAGTTACGCTTAACCTAGAGGGAGACTGGCTCTCAAGTGCAGCTGCCGGAACACACCAACAGGTGCTTGGCGACAGATTTTCAACTTGAGGGTGGTAGCTAGCCAGACGGACTTAGAAAAAGCTCTACCAACCATGCTATGGTTTCATCACGATGTTTTCCTTCACCGAAAGCACCGACTCAGTTGCTTGAATTCGAACCTACGTCCTTCGACGCTGTGTCCGAACACACTACCAACTGAGCCATCATCGCTTCAAAAATATAGTTCTGATATTGTGAACATGTGAAGCGAATGGGAAATAATAACAGGTAGCCCGAATTCTGAGATGTCACAAAGAGTCCCTGGAAAGTTCTAAAAAGAAAGCCACCGTCTTATTGGAGTATTATAACCTACACGACAACGGTAGTAATAATATAGAAGATTCGTTGCCAAAACAAACCATGTAATACATTGGCTAAACACGATGTTCAGGAGTAAAGATGAAACACTGCAGATGCGGCTAAAGAAAACACGGCGGTAAATTGCAACGGAATATAGTTTATAGCATAAAGTAATCATAATTTAACCAAACGTTACTGGAACGCTACTAAATTTTTTATAGGAATATACTTAGAACGCCTTGATATGGTACCTTATGTTATGGAATGTGTATCTTATCCTAAAATCCTGAATAGAAATTTTTTGTAACGAACTGTGTGGGAGGAATAACGCCGTGTTCTGGCTGCGGTAGTAGGTGTGGATTTCTCCGCCGAGAGTGGTAAACACCATACTCGACAGCGAGACTGTTTGGAATGTAATGGCCTCCTTCTGCGAGGAAGTCGTCTCGTAGAAGGAGACGGTGTAGAGAGCCCGATAGATAGACACTCTCCGCCCGCAGGGGGCCGGTGGAGACGGCCGGTGTGTACACGGTTGTCTCCTAGTAAGGACGGGGCCCAGCGGTGCTGATTGATGTTGGGCCAACCGCTGAGGCGGCACGATGAATACTCAAGAGATCTCGTGTCGCCCCAACAACAACGGCGGATGTATACCATGGGGTTTTAGTGAGTAGGAGTCTCACACTACCCACCTTCTCCCCTGGGAGGGTAGCGTGTTCGTGATGGATTTGGATGGATTTCCGTAGAAATTGTCACGTAATAAAAAACCGTTGCACCCCTATGCGACTTTCCATGTCTTTCCATTGTATACGTGTATCAAATTTGAGTAGATAAGCATTTTGATCGTCAGTACACTCGTGCGAAGCCGGGATGGATGGACAATTAGTTTATAATACATAACTATATTTTCTAAAAAAACATTAAATTAAACATTTTGATTTCATTCCGTATTTTACTTTAAGGAAATTTGTCCGTACCTTGACCTCACACTTTCTTTTCCCTATTGAAGCACATTTATATTCAGAAATATAGATGGTCTGTCTTTTGCCGATTGTCAATTATGAATTTTAAAACTACGTGGAAAGGTAAGAAACTATTGTAGAATTGCAGAAATACTTTTTAATTATTTGCCGGTATAAAGCATACGTCACATATTGTAAGTTAACTGGACTATGCCTATAAACTGTGTGCAAGTGCAAGCAATAATTTGACAGATAAATATTAAAACACTTATCGCAATCGGATGAACGTTATGGTAGAATATAAAATACGAACAAACAGAGTTTAATTTTTATATAGATTTAAAGTTTATTTTTCGGTCACTAACCAATTTCTATAAAATTTCGAAAAACGAGAATCCTTTTTTTGGCCTTGTATGTTTTTCCGTATACGACTTTCTCAGTAACCACACGACCATTTTTTTATTATTCTTCTCCTAGGCTTTATCTACGTATTATTATTCATATCTACAGTCCATATTACTGTTGATTATTAGCAAAGTTTATTTATGAAGCAATTTGGAAAATTGTGTTTTTATTCATCGACACTCACTGCAAAGCCATGGGACTCTTCCCGAAGGAAGGTATGGTCTACATCACCACGCCAGCCCACGACGCATTACCGATTTCAAACTTGAGAAGAAATCCACAGTTCTATATTTTCCCACATACAGTTACACACGCAATTTCTACAAGAGCATTCTCAGCAGGTGCAGGTTTCTTGCGACGCTTTCCTTTACCGTCAGAGAAACATGAAAAATTCGTTGGTATATGTGGTGTGTGAACCGGCGGATATCTGATTGATATTCCAACGGTCAAACGGTTAGCGGCAGTTTTTTTTTTGAGTCGATTTTATTTCTTGTTATTTTCTACCTTTTTAACAATATTCTTATGAATAAAAGTACGCAGACCTTGTAATTTATCTATCTTATTTACTCTTTAGTAGGAATACGTTGGTGCGAGTAGCACTCTTGAGGATCAAACTACAGCAAAGCTTTTGAAATTAGTGATAATGATTTTTGGTCCTTGAGGTCCTTTCAACCCAATCTCTTGATTGGAAATTGACATACATATGAACAAGAGATGTAATTTACCGCTTAAAATAACTTTCTTTAACGTAGTACAGCCGCTGGTCGATGAACTTTAAGCCGATATAGTAAGGAATGTCTATTGCAAAAGCGAGAATAAAGGAAGTTCGCTGTTTATTTCTTTAATTCAAAATATTTTGAATTGTTACAGTCGAACGTTAGTGAGTCGAGAACGGAACCGACGGTTGCAAAACTAACGTGTGAAACTTGTAAAGGTATTTGTAATAGTTTATATTTAAAACGTGCGCAAAGATCTCAGTAAACTGGTGCAGATCGTTAACTGACGTAATATGCACGCTTGTTGGCAATGATTGACGTTTGAAAGAAGTCTTAAATTTGCTAAACAAATAAAATCTCGTCTCAGTAAAACTTGGTAGTGGGAAGAAAGAATTAAATTTTACAAGCAAATATTAATATAAAATTTAAAAAATCATTATATCGTGTAATACGAATAAAAAATTATAATAAAGATATTTAGCGGAGTAACTTTTATTGTAAGTAATAAAATGACATTTTTTTTCTTTTTCATATTTCGGCACCGTAGAAACATTTGCCAATGTCAATGTTCTCAATATTCATGTAAATGAATTTTTAACATCGAAATTAAGTCGACTGTCACATCTATATTGCTAGAAATGTCAAAAATCCATTTTAACTAATAATAGTAATCTACGGCATGGGTATGGATATTTTTCGATCAATCTAGAAACAAAAATAAGTGACGATTCTAATCTCTAATGACAAATTATATTACATACGCTAAATTTATGTACATACTTTCTTTCTTAGATAAAAAAAAAAACATATATTTTGTGATTCACCTCTAAATAATATCAATAAATACTTTAAAGATGACAATTTAAGAATTTTCTTTGTCAGCTATAAATAAACATCTGATCCTTTAAAAACACAATGAAAATTTGGGTCAAGGTCATCCCGAGATCGCAAGAAGCGCGTCCTCGAAACTCTCGAACGCAACGCGAAATGAGACTGAAAGAAAAAAACCGGACAACGTACACCGCCCACGCAACACTAGAAATAAACGAGACGCTGCCTGTAACTTTATACCGCCACGTAACATTGAATTTAGGGGAAACACAAACGTTACAAGTGAAAGTTTATTAATATAACAAGTGAATAGTGTATTAGATGATGCTGTACCTGACGGAGCACTTAATTTATATCACAAGAAACACAATCACATCACACACTTCACTCGGACGAGTGGTCGAGGGTCGAAGCGCTGGAACGAGCGAGGTGGACGCAACCGTTGCTCCCAAGCGACTATCCAACTGCTCCCGCCGGAACGTCCGCCAGCTAAACATAGAACTGTAGCGCATGTTGGGAGTCGATACGGTGGTCTCACGCCGTGACGTCACCATCGGGGAACTCGGGATGCTCACGGTCAACTATTGCTCGATGCGCAAGGTTGAAAAACAAAGCCCAGGGGTGTCATTGGTAATTGTTTCCTTCCGTGAAAATGAACTAATAGCTTCAAAGTTGAATACGATCCCCTTACTAAAGGAAACTAATTATAGGTCCTGAGGACTGGGTCTTAAAGGCTACTGTACCAGTGAGTGTAGCTAAGAAAGGCTTATGGAAAATAGAGTACAACTGTACAGTTTTTCTTACTCCATGGCATATAACGGTAATTACGTCGTGAATGAATTAACCAGAGTACCAACTTATAAAGTGTACACTCTAAGTTATTGAAATACGTGTTGTAAAACATAGCCTACAAAACAACAGAATAACGGTACAAATAGTTTTCCCAGTAATTCTACTTCAGTCGAATTTTATCAGATGTTATCCAGTAAACACTTCTACACTACACTTTTATTTAACAATGAATCATTTCAAAACTTAGTTGTAAGTACCTACTATGCATAACTTGTGAGCTGTGATACAGAATCGTCTTTGAAAATAATGGGCCTTAGGCTCGGATCATTGTCGGTCTTTCAAAATTTAGTCCAAATTTAATCACCTTTCGATAATGTACTTAAAAGCAAAGTTCTATGTAGCCATATCCTGTGACGTCAACAAATGTAATGCGCTCGGACTTTTCTGTAAATCTTATAATGGACCAGAGTTCTTAACTTTTTATGATACGACCGTACATTATATAGTTTTTTTTTTTTTTTTTTTTCGAACTGATCTACACTGCCAGCTTATTAGGCTTTCACAGTTTCACCGGACTACACATTGTATAGTATATATTGCAAGCTTAATATACATTAATAGACATTTCA
Organism: Antheraea assamensis; assembly: GCA_035772565.1. Classification (NCBI taxonomy): domain Eukaryota; kingdom Metazoa; phylum Arthropoda; class Insecta; order Lepidoptera; family Saturniidae; genus Antheraea; species Antheraea assamensis. The sequence goes on from JAQQSE010000265.1 coordinate 235,470, forward strand.
ACCATCAGCAAGATCTGCATCAAAGTCTCAGAAGCTGTAGGTGGTAGAGCTACGCTGAAACTATAACTGATTTCAGAATGAATGGGTCGGCTCGCCCGGGGTAGTACCACCCTCTCACAGAAAACCGACGTGAAGTAACAGTGGTTGCACTGATGCGTTTCGTTCGGCCAGTGAGAGCGCCGGAGGCCCACTTATTTAAAAGGCCGGCAACACATTTGCGACTCCCCTGGTGTTGCTAGTGTCTATGGACGGCGGTAATCACTTACCATCAAGTGACCCACCTGTTCGTTTGCCCCCTATAATATTAAAAAGTCGTTTTTCGCTTGAGATAGATTTGTTTTGGCTAATTTTGGCTGATATCACATTCGTAAGATAGGATTGCAACCCGACACTAGTTTATAGAAATAAAAAACAAGGAGCATCAGGTGGGTGGTATATTGCAGAATTTGTCGAGAGAATCGCCAACCCATACGATTTTCTATTGCCAAATAGGGTTCAGCTGGTCCAGTTTAATTCTCTAAAGTTGCAGTTTATCCGCAACTTACTTTGTAAAGTTAGTGTTTAAGCTTCCATTCGCATGGCTAAGAATTTAAAGGACCAATTAATTAATCTATGTATATTTGTAAAATCTTCATATTATTTCAAACCAAATGTGTAATCAGAAATGTATTTATATACTTGAAATAATATTTCATATTTGCTTCATAAATTCTTACATTTAATGTACATTTTCACAGATGTACTATAAAGTGATCGTATTCAATTCATGCACACGTTTTGCATCACACATTTACAAAACTTTATAATATAAAAAAAAAAACGATTATTACGGATTTTCCGAACATACTTATTCAATTAAAACGGTAAGTATAGTTAACCAAAATAACGTTACAAATCAAATTGACTCCTTAACTTCTTAAAGGCAATTGACGGAGCTTGTTTTCTCATATAATGCTTTGGATGGCATAACTGATTGTCTCAGTTTCTACAAAGGTTTTCCTTTGTAGAGCCGCATGCATACCCAAGGTCCACTGTTTATTTATTCAAAACGCCAAACATAATAACTAATATTGGGCTAAATGCACCTGTCGAGACTGACTAATCTATAAAATGAGTTAGGAAATGAAATAGACATCTTTGGTGACGCGTTGAACACCTTCAAGGAATATTAATGTTGTTGTGACGTCTGGAAATGACGCCCTCTCTGTGCATCCACCAAAACCGAATGTAATTACCTATTTATAACTATGTTTTAAAAATATGAGTTATAATATGTGTAATGAAAAGATAAACCAGATCGAATTTCTTGCAGGTTCTTCTCGATGACTGGGTTGTTTTCCGAACCGGTAGTAACTTTGACGTTCATAAGTGCCTTCTCAGGGCCTAAACTGAATAAAGTATTTTTGATTTTGATTTTGTTGAGAGATATAAATTTTAGTTTCTAACAATTTCTAATTTAATTATGTTTCTTTTTTTATTTTGTATTTCTGGCTCTTTGTATTAAGTATTTTAATTATGTGACGATTCCTTATGTTATAGTTCTTTATGATATTTTTAGCTAATTTTAGTTTATACTACTACCACTATATATATTACCTCCTTTTTAATATTGTAAATTGAAGCTGTCCGCCGTATAGCGCAGCCTGTGGCGGCTTTTAAATACCAATGTGTCTATAATTTGTTCTTATATACTGTTAATTCATGTTTGACGTATTGGTAACAACATGTCCTAAATAACAAAATAAATAAACTATCTAATGAATTACAAACGTTACAATGTTTTAAAAAAATTACCAAAGGGCACGGATTGTTTGCACCTTGAGCCGTTTCTTTACATTGCGTCTCTTTCGAACCGACGACAGAACGACACTTAGTTTACAGCATATAGAAGAAATGCGTTTTTTATAATTGTCTCTTAAAATATTATAATTTGACAATATAATAATTGATCTAAAATCTATTGTTAGTGACACAATTAATATCGTTCAAGTTTCAGCTTAAACTAAAAAAAACTGAGTGTTCGGATCGTTCAATTCAGTTAGCAGTTTTGTTAATTAGTATTACATATTAACTACACTGTACATAATGGTAAGTACAGCGCAATATTATAATAACACCAAAACACACGCTTTTACCATAGGTAACCGATATAAAAATTAGAAAATATTTTTTTAATAACGAGTGTTCATGCTGTAATTAATTTGATTGTAAAATAAATGTGGGGTTGACATTAATTATTATATATAATTCTTTGTTGACTGTTTATTAAATTATAGTAGAAAGCCTCCACGCTTTTTGATGCTGAAAGATGTTGAAATTCATAAACCTACAAAATAATGATTTTAAACATATCATATGTTGAATTAAATTTCGAGTTATAATTTTTCGATGTAATCAATGAGGTATGTTCGTAAGTCAAATGGCTTTTATGCCGTGTAAACATAATTTTTACAATGGAGAATAACTAATTGACAAAGTCCATATTTCTGGATTTGAGTCAGTCATGAGTAAGTATGGGGAGTGCGTAGGACTAAATATTTTCAGACAATCCTAATTCCGGAGTGACGACGCCTAAACACTTGAATATTGCCGGAATTTCAAACATTCACTCCACCTGAATATTTTATTAACTGTTCAGTTTTTGTAAAAACTAACATTTCTTTTCCTTTCACTTGTTTCCCTTAAGTAAGGTGGCACGACATGTTGAACTCTCCCACTCACCTCTCTATCAACTATCATCTCAGTATTTACGTCATTTATAAATATTTAACACTGTTCTGGAAGTCATATGACTTCCAACTGCCCTCGTAGCATGTTGATAGAAATGGTTGATTATGGTAGGTGGTAGAGCTACGCTGAAGCTATTACTGGTTTCAGCATGAATGTGTCAGTTCGTCCGACGCCCGGAGTAGTACCACCCGACACACAGAAAACCGACGTGAAGTAACAGTGCGCCCGCACTGTTGCGTTTCGTTCGGTCAGTGAAAGCGCCGGAGGCCCACATATATTAAAAGGTCGGCAACGCACTCGCGACTCCCCTGGTGTTGCTATTGTCTATGGACGGCGGTGATCACTTACCATCAGGTGACCCACCTGTTCGTTTGCCCCCTATAATATAAAAAAAAACATCATTCTATTACTCCTCAACTTGTCTAATACTGGTGCTACTTTTACATTACCTCCAATATATTAATACCTAATCTTTTAATTAAAAAAGGTGACCGTCATTTGATACAAGTCACCTTCCCCTTGACGTGTCTCATGAGCATGTTATTATAGGGTCACAAAGGTTAGTCGTATCATGTTTTAGATGGAAATAAGAGCCATAGTAATTCAATGTCCGTTAAATAATGGCTACACGCTTTAGAAAATCATCAAATGGCAGACTCCTTATCTAACAAAAGCAAAGATCGAATGGACATATACCATGACTGTTACGAAGTATTAAATGCCCTAACCTCTACGAATTTGGCGCATTCTTGAAGTAGAGGTTGAGTTTTTGGCGGGATCTTGGTGTGTCATGTAGTGGTTTTTATATTTTATTCATAATCTTGTGTTATTAGACTCTATATTTTGTAATATTGGTGGTGTTTTACGTAATATAGTTCGGATATTATGCACAAGTGAAGTGGATGGGAAATAATACCACAGAGCATGCATTCTGAGATGCCGCCAAAACTCCATGGAAAGTTCTAACAAGGAAACCATCTTGTTAGAACATTATAATTATCACAAGACACTTAATAAAATATAAAAGCCACTACATGACAGACCTAGATACCGCCAAAAACTGCCCGGCGCATTCTTGAAGTAGAGGTTCAAAATTTAACACAGATGATACATAGATACAGATTATAAGGAACATTTATACTTTTAACATGTGCAGTATGGATATACATTTACCCCACCATTCAGCGATCAAATCCATACACTGTTATAATGTTCTTAAGCTGGTCTTTACAGAGAAAATACTCGTGGTAGCTATTAAAGTGTATAAGTGCAAGTTTTATTGACTATTATACTTCGGTATACTATCGATGTAACTAGAATAGAATGTCAGCCCGTTACACATTCTTCGAAAGTCAAATCGTACATTTAAGAAAGTTGAGACCCAATGTTGGCAATTCTCCATTCAGCCCGTGTAAACAAAGTGCAGTTTGCATCATGATTGCATACTGCTACATACACAAGTATCATATATTTAAACAATCTGTTGAAAAACAAGAAGTACTACAAGGAGACTTGCTTACAAAGTCATAACTATATAAACAGTATAAGAAGTCAAAGATTATAAATTGTTTATTAGAAGCTCGCAGTAGCGACAAAAACAATTCAATCAGTTGTGATTTTTTTGCTTTTGTTGTTGTCTTAAAAGCATTTACTATATCAGTGTCTTTATTCCTTCGAAGTAATTTATACACATAAATAAAATTAAAGTGTTTGTTTGTAATGTCAAAATAACAGTCTTTGTATGAAATTCATATAAAATTAAACATTTTATGCAAAAAAGTATGTATGTATTAAATACCCTTTTTTTTCAATTGTTAGTGTCGTTTTTTCTACAAACGTTGAATAAGGCGAAAGATAAAAAATTGTTGAAAAGATTTTTATCTTGTTATGCCAAAGAAGTATAACTTCTAACGCGTGTACATAAGTATACACACACACACACTTTTTTTCCTCAATCAACGGTATTATCAAATAAATCCATTATATACATACGTTAAGATGTATAGTATTAACATTTGGAAAAATGAAGTAGACTACAAAGCTAAAACACTAAATCATAATATTAGTTATGAAAATTAAACAGATGAAGCGGCGGCCAAAAAGTATAAAGCAAACAACATTACTGGAATTACGCAATGTTCTAAATTCACTCGCGGATTGAAGTATTTCCCAATAACGAAGCCAAAACCGATTTTAAAATATGTATAATATTCGTCTCCGGTGCATTTATAAAGACATAGGGTTGTTTGAAGATTTTGTAACAGTATTCATTGCCGATGATACCTCGTTTGGACAAAGAATAGCGAAGTGAAAAATGGCAGAACCTTAATAAAATTTGTAACGATACTTGTGTTGGTGCAAAAGCAGTATTGCTCGCATCTCATCTAACTATGTCTCAAAAATAGTAATCTTTTTTAACCGGCCACAGAATTGAAGAATTCTAATGCCATATTTCTTAAAAAAAACAAAAAGTGTTGCAGGTGTCAACTAAAGTCAATGGTATTACGGTATAGATAAATAAGTGCTTGGCGACAGATGATAAATAACCGGTGGATATTAAAAAATGTCCAATCATTTCATGGTTATGCCTAGGCTTTTATGGGAATTGAATACTTTATTAATATATGACCTTGTAGAAATGTTATAAATAAGTTGGCTGTGATATATAACGGTAAGTACTTACATATTGAAGAAAAGATGAGACAACGCTTTATAAATAATTACTTTTGTTTTTTGATAAAACTACCTTGACCGGGATGAGAGTGGAATGTTCCAGCAATTTGCGCATTACAAAAGTCACAAACCTTACAAACTTTCTTCGTCATAATTTTCTATTAGATAGAGAAAAGGAAAAAGAGATCTTGGAATTTGTTCGACTATTTTTGAAAATTCGTTATTCGTTTTGACATTTGGCCACTATCTCAGCTGATCTTAAATGACGATGAGGTCCAAGATGGTAACACACTAAAGAGGCTGGCTCTCGAGGCAGCTGCTCGAGCACACCTATATTTACTTGGCAACAGATTTGAAACCCGAGGGTGGTAACTAGCTAGACGGGCTTAGGAAAAGCCCTACCACTATGCTATGGTATCATCATGACGTTTTCCTTCACCGAAAGCTCCGACTCATTCGCTAGGTCCGAACAGGGCAACCATTGCGTCATCATCACTTAGAGATGCAGAAGGATCCATGTACAGGCTTCGGAGATTAGATTCTTGTTCATAGAACGGCGATATAAATTTAGAGGGAATATCCAAGGCAGCTTAAATAGGTTCTTTTACCAACTCAGGTACCTAAGTCAGGGTGAGAATATTATTTTAGTATATTAATATATCCACGTATTATAGTTCTGGCGTAAATAGGCGATTGCCCTCGCATGACGGTTTGATTTGACACGGGTCATACGGAGCGGCGCTGTGGCAGTGTGGCGGCATCCAAACTATTCTAGTACTTGGCTGCATGCCCGGACGAGCTGTTCACGATATCATCAAGCTTCGACGCGAGGGGCGTACGAGGACTATTCTCGTTTGCTCGTTAAAAACACGTAATTTCGGTTTTACAATGGACACAGGTGTTTGCTTAATTTTCGATGTTCGATAAACACTATTTATAATTACTTGCTTTTGTATCATAAATAATTTACGATTTTAAATATAGCAGAATGATTCAGTAAATTTACTGAACTCTAGTAGACTTGATCTAGACAAATAATGATGGAAGAATGATATTAAAAGCTTTGGCCCATATTCATATACATTTTTGACCTATGTTAACAGTGCTTCTTGTTGGATAGAAGGTAGCCTATGACATTTTTTTGTAGGCCATGCAAAACATGTATGCAGAAACTTAAGATAACCGGTTAGTAGTTATGACGGATTTTGATGCGGTTTTGTTTTAATAGATAGAGTGATTGAAGAGGAAGGTTTATATGTATAATAACATAAATAAAATAGTGGAGAAATACTGTTATTTTTGATGTTACTCCAAATTGAACGCGTGCGGGCCACGGGCAGTAATGAATAAATCTAAAACTACTGGATCGATTTTAATCGTTTATTCAGTGAATAACATAGGCTATATATTTTAAACACGTGCGAAGCCGGAGCGGGCCGCTAGTTTGTATTATTAGAATGATGGTTCTGTAGCGGATGTCATATCTTTGAACGTGGGCTCCTATAACTTACTAATATAAGCTAGAACTATCAGTGAGGAAAACCTAATTAGCCTTATGCCGTGATAATAACATATTTTCAACACTTGCCTGTTCAATTTGAATTAATCGCTTTTAAGGTTCTTCATGTATTCGACTACGTACATCATTGCATAACATTAGAAGAGGGGGTGGGTTAAGCGGTAGCCTAAATAAAAAAAAATAACTCTTCACTTGCCCTCTGTACTATGTTTTAGTACAAAGAGTTGTTTGCATGTATCGAAATGATTCATATCAAATATATATAAGTAATTTTTCTAATTGATAATATTTTTATATTTATCTGCTAACACAACACGACGAGCAAATTAATAGAATAATAAAAAAAGTTGTTTTAAAAGTGTTTCCTCCTAATAACACCATCTAGCTGTACAATACCGAACTATATACTTATCAAAGTATCATGAGTTGGCGAGGTGATCCTTCTCTTAGGAAGAGGCGGTATTAATATATTTAATTATTTCGTATTTACTGCCATCTGTTGGAGCAGTTGGAACTATCACCCATGAGCAATTTGTTATACGATTCCTAACTAGAGAACCATGTTAACAACAGTTATCCATAAACAATAATAGATGGCAGCACTTTTAATCAAATATACAACTAAGATGGTCCCATTACCAAAACACCCAAAATATCTCCTTGAACATCTTTTATAATACTTATTAACTTAAAGAAATTGAGAAAACTTACTTGAAAATACTTGTTGACGACAGGGTCTGTCGACAGAAGATGTTGTGCTCTGGGTTCGTCGCGGCAGTACGCTACGTGTTTATCGAATTCTCTCTCCATGCGTAACAGTGCCCGCCCGAGCATCTTCGGATCACCAGCGTAGTACTTTATACCTTCCAACAGGACCCTGCAATGTCATTCTTGCAATAAATTAATGTCCATTTTATGTCTTTCTCTTGAAAACAAGTCTCCAAAGGCAGATGAGTAATTTATGAGATTATAAAAGAATTATGATAAAAGAATAGGAAACGGTTTTATTATTGTCATACCGAGTTTCTTTCTGCACCAGCAATACTGTCAACAATGGGGAAATAATACTAATACAGTTACTCTCATTGAGAAATTACAACTGATTTATGTATGCATTAATATGTAAAGACAAAATAGTTAAACATCGTTTTCTATTCTGTTTATCAACTGATTTAAAATTCTTATTTCAAAGCTGCTGACGAGAGCTATCAATAAAGAAATAGTACGTTTTGCCATACCATCAACAAGTCGTAAGTCTTTATTTATCGTACTTCACGCTCCTTACGTCTACATTGTAAAATATTATATTTTATTAGTATATTTTGTTATTTAGAAAATAGAACAAAAAATACACATAATTATATTTATATATTAACACGTGTAGAAAAACCTTTATACATCTTGTTATGGTAGAATTAGTTAAAAAAAATAGTGTATCTTTAGTTTTCATATTACAACTAGATGGCGCTGTAACATTAATTTGTATTAGCGTTAAATAAAACTCTGGAAACCGAGTTGGAATATAATAAAACAAACATGTACCAAAGCGAAAATGTAACCGTTTCTATCTCAAGATTACTACAGTACAGGGGAATAACGACGGCGACCAGCGACACATATAAAATCATTCAACAGCCGCCGTTGTCATGCCGGTCGGTTGTTGAATATACAGTGGTTGAACCCCAAACGCGACAAACCATAGTTGTCTCATACCTTTCCACTACTTACTGGAATACACAGGCTGATCCCGGAACGCGACACTCCTTAGTGTGTCACTATTGTTGGTGTTACAACGAATGTATGGTGGTTACGAGGTCGGACATAATTATCGTATTCTATCACCCGGTACCAATTATATTTTAAGAAAGAATATATAATTATACAAAAGTGACAATTCAAAGATGACTCACGTGTTATGGAACTCGCAGATCTGTCTGAAGTTGGAGAACAGCAGTTCTCGGTTATCGAAGACTGATTTGGGCGTGGACGCCTTGTCCGTCGGCCTCATATATCTGGACACGACCTGCTGCATGTCGCGTCCGAATTCTTCTTCAGTCTCTATCAGCTCGCGCACCACTGCTCTGTAGATGAAATCGTATTTATTTCGTCTTACATTTCACTAGGTTTTACTCGCGGTTTCGCGCGGGTCAATGTAGACTTTACATTTCCATTGGGAACAGTACTTGTTACTGTACCCTAAACAATGCATACTATGATAATCTTGGAGTAATTGAGGTGTGGTTTAAGCGCGACAGATAAACTTAATTTCGCAATTATAATATTAGGTAGAATTAGGATTCTTTAGGGTATAAATTCGATCGAAATGGGACTCAACATAATATATACATTTGTTTACCGAAGATTTATTTTCTTCAAGGCGGAAAAGCTTGAAATTATTAGAGGTTAGGTCATAAATATTTCAAAAAAGTTCAAGTGTAATTCGTAAATGTAACTGATATAGGATTTAATTTCATTAAAAAATAGACATTGTTAGAGACACCAAAAATAAAAAAAACATTTCGTTCATCCAGTTCTGGATCCGTTTAGCTTTTTAAAGCATATAGGATTCTGGTATTACATAAGCAAAACTGTAGTCATTATCGACCTCCTTCCTTGTCAGGAAAAGTATGCAACGTTATTATCCGCTTCTTCTATACTTACGGAAACATTGACATATTCTTAACGATACCTCACACAAGTTTCTGTTCGAATTATAAAAAAAAAGGAAAGTATATAATGTTGACGTAATTACCGATTCATTTATAATATACATTACTAACAGGCCCGGCGGACGTTGTCCTGCCCTGATAATAAAAAAATATATACTTATGTGCATGAAACGCTTAAGGCGGCTTGACTTTTTCCGATTCTTTCAACAGTAATCATTATATTTCGACCAATTTACAAAAAAACTTTGACAAATTATATACCTAAACTTTCCCCGTGAATTACTCTATGTATTTATAGGTGAAGACCGCATTACAATTCGTTCAGTAGTTTTTGAGCTTATCGCGAACATTCAGACAGACAGACGACGTGATCTAAGATGGTAAGCTCATTGAATTTAGAGAGAAGGACTACCTCTCGAGTGCAGCCGCCGGAATACACCCATACGTGCTTGGCAACAGATTTTCAACATGAGAGTTGTAGCTAACCAGGCTGGCTAGAAATAGCCCTACCACCTATGCTATGGTTCCATCGCAATGTTTTCCTTCACCGAAAGTTCTGCCTCTTTCGCAAAGATTCGAACCTATATCCATCGCCGCGTTACCTTAACATGTTAATCATTGAGCCTATCATCGCTTTAGACATTTCCAGCTCCTTGGTCGTCAAAACCGCTCATTCCCCTTTGATGTTTATATAACAGTGAAATGACTCTATACCGGCTCAAAATAAATAATTTGTCAATCATATAAATAATTGTCATATGTGCGGAATTCGAACCTAGAATTCTCAGCGAGGGCGGATTTACCGAGACGAGTAAGATTTAGGCGGGTGGAGCTGCCGTGCTGCCCGTTTCATGATAGCGCCTTGTTTTGCATGAACTTCGTGTGTACACATAAACATTATCAAATTTCATTTCTATTTATATTTTCCCAATGGCACCATCAAGGTCCTTTCAATGAGCGACCAGTTTGATATCAATAAAATATACAATATTTCCATCACCATCTCCGGTTGATGTTTTACACAAAGAGATTAAACTATAAGATAGAGTGATTACCATTGTAATATTTTTTTTTTATAAAACTAGAATGTTCTACTCGAACCGGTGATTTATGCGAACGGTACATTTTGTAGGTTGCTCAGAACTCCTAAGTAATATGAATCTATGAGAATCTATATCCCATACCACTAATAACTATATAGATCTAACCATATATATGTAATGAGATTTTCTTGTTACATAAAGAAATAATTTACAGCAAAGGCTAGCGACTCTAGAAAAGAGGTTCTTTTCCAAAAAAATAAACACTTCCTTTGCATATTTATTGCTGTATTATATATAATAAATATAGATATAGCTGTGTGTGTGTTTTTTTTTAAATTATTTGTCTCTTGTTTATTTCATAAGTTTAGCTTAAATTAAAAATTAATTAAAGTCTGTTTATTGTAGCTCTGTAATAGATAATCAAATGTTAAACATTTGTACGAAAAAGAATTACACCTGTTTCCAGTTATTTTATTTGGTTAAAACCTACCACATTTTAACTTGTACGCAAAGCGATCAATTCTTATTAATTTCTAATATTTTTCAATTCTAATTATGTTAAAGTTGATTATAATACGCTTAAATTAATCCTACTTATATCCCTAAGGAGGTGTGTGAATTTGAAAACCAAATAAAGTTTATGTACATTGTTTAATTAGGACTTCACTAGACAACTAAATGACAAAGGACACACACGTATTCTGCCTAATCATGTTTTACACTTTTATTTCTATTAAGAATTCTTTGAAAATGCGATGGTGTAATATTAAATAAATAAATGAAATAAAATGAAACTATGGTATTCATTTTAATAGATATACACATTAATTGTTTTTTTTTTTTCGTTTCAATCGTTCTGGCCGGCACGATCACCACATGAAATAAACAATATGGCGGCACGTAAACCATTTTAAAATCGCTTTTGTAAACATTCTTTTTACAAAACATAATCAATTCATATAACGAGTATTCGATTTTATTACGCTTAAATCAGTAAAAATAGTTGTAATCCGACAATTACATCATTTGATAAATGTTGAATAAATTAAATTTCTCTCCTTTTTAGAATACTTATTTTGTATTAAAATCCAAAATTAACACGAAAGGATTATTACGAGAGAACTTTTTTTATACATAAATTATTTATATGATTTTAATTTAAGTTTTTTAATATAATTTTGTTATGTGTGTGATGAATTACTGATATAATTAACTCATTCTAACGATCTATGTAGACTTATCTAACATATGAAGATAAGCAACATCGCTTCGAAGACAAACTTTTCTTTAGTAGAAACTCTGTTGACAATTTAATGCTCCACGTTTCCTCTATAATTTTGTATAAATTAGTTTAACGTCTTTGTTTCTACACGAGATAGAAATGACGGCAATGATAAACATTATCATAAATTAAACGGCTTCGTCGGCCAAACAGTGACTCATTTGAACAACACGCAGCAGACGCGCCAAGAGGTGTGCAAGTGGGTGTCTGTGAATGAATTTGCAATGTAACTAGATTTGCAAAGTCATTTGATGACCAATACTCGACCTGTATGCGAAAATTGTACTAAGAAAAGCATCCAAGAATTATTATTTTTATAAGTAAATCTAATTAAATAAAAAAAAAACAAAAAAAAACAGCGTATGTCGTAACAGTTTGGTTTTGTATTATAAGGAGACATTTTAATTAAAAAAAAATACAACAAAAACCCAACGTCACGTGGAGTTCCCAGGCAGTCACGCAGCCAAGTTAATGACCGCGCACGATGTCGCTTAACTTCGGTGATCTGACAAGACCCGGTGATTTAATCACTCTGTTTCACACAGTGTTTATCCCCACCACTTTTCATTAGACAACAAGGCTGCCGATTAACCCTCCCGTAACAAGTTTCACTTCAAAAAATTTCCAGCGATTGAACCTTTCGAACTTAATTATTTCGTATGCATTAGAATAGGTCGAATGTGCTGCCTCCTATATATAATATTTATATTAATAAATGACGTGTCTGTCAATAGTAAAATATAAACTCTCCCTTGTGTTCGTTAGCTGCAATAAGAAGTTTCATTTTATATTAGTACTAAATACTCCGGTGAACTTCGAATCACTTACATATATTTGTGCAAAATATGCTCAAAACGGAATACAAAATTTTTATTTAAATTATAAACGCAACACAGTTATGCACTTAATCAATTTAAAGCTTTCTCATGTACTATTTTTATTTCCGAAACGCAACAGTTTTGTATTCCAACAAAACAGACCAAAGAAATCGGAACTCGTATTACAGCTATAGAACTGACAATTAATATCTGAACGCACCTATCAATATTCAACAAACGAATGACAATTTATAACTAAAATGACAAAAGACAACAAATATTTCATAGTTAGGAACACTTTGTATTTGAAAATTAATTGTCTTTTTTACTATTTTATTATTTATGTTTCTTATCGTTTAAACCTTCCCTGAAATTGCACAAATAGTTCAAGATAAAAATTAATCAAATCGGTCCAGCCATTCTCGAGTTTTAGCGCGACAAACGAACAGCAATTCATTTTTATATATATAGATAAATAAGTTAAGTAGCAAAATACTTTATCTATTTTCTATTTATATAAATAAAATAATAGACGTCTGCAATTGTGCGCGCATTACACAAAATATACGGGATATATTTCGATGAAATTTTGTTAGTTTTACTTGATAGAGATCAGGGCTTAAATAAAAAAAAAGTAGTGTGTACTTATGTACACGCGTTAGAAGTTATACTTCTTTGGCGTAACAAGATAGAAATCTCTTCAAAAATTTTATCTTTCGCCTTATTCTACGTTTGTACAAGAAACGACAATAGCAATCAGAAAAAAAGGTATTTGAAGCATATATACTTTTTTTGAATAAAATGTTGTCTATATCTAACTTCGGAGTGTCGGGTTTTCGTGTCGGTGACGGTGTGCGCGCGCATCGTAAAAATTTACTCTCATAATTTTTCCCTAACGCGCCAAAAGAAGTATAACTTCAAAAATAGTCATGAAATTTTAATTTAATATAGGTTTATCAAAGTTTTACTTACGATGCTTATAAGCAGAAGACTAAACAAAGTCTGTACGTTTGTAATCTTTTTAATATTTTGTTACGACAATAAACAACGTAGGCGAAGTAGCGGGTATCAGCTAGTACTAAATAAAAGTACTACTCCATAAGATATCAGAGGAGACAGAAGTAAAAATCTTTTTTAATATAATATTTCTAGTTATTACCCATATTTTTGATTCATAATTTTATCCTTTTCTTTAATTAATTAAGTGTTTACAGGCCTCAAATTGAAATACAGACTCCATTGTTGAATTCAATCCCTAAACCGATTGCTGATACGAAAAAAAACGTAGAAAAAAAATCACATACTTTATTGTCTATATAAAAAAAAAGGTATGATCATTATTCGAAATAAATACTAAGCGTAATTATAAAGTGCGCGTATCAACCCTACGATTCATTATAACAGGACGTACGGGTGACATTTCTTGATACATAAACCATGAAAATCAGCTTTATAATAATAGATCTCTAAAACGAACACTGGCAAACGAGAACATTCACATATGTATGTAACGGGACGCGGATTTGATTAATTTCCAATACGAGAATGCGTTTCGACACAAACGAGCGGATTATTCTGAGCGTTTGTTTTGGCATTTTAATCGGAACACCTGGAGTTTTAGTACGACTGTTCCACGCCAACACTCACGTATTTATAACTTTCTGTAAATATTCACCGTTTATTGTCTACGGAACGTATTGAATATTGAGATTATGACTGAGAACCGGTTATAAAATAAAATATTTATTCATAATTAATTCATATTAAGGTTACATAAGATAACAAGCGAATTTATTTTGTTTAGTGGGAAAGAAAAACCTCTTTAAATATTAACGAGAGAGGTAACCACATCAAAAAATTGCAAAAGGTGAAGGAAGAAAACCTTAAAAAACACCGCAGTATATAAATACCAGATGCTGGTGACAGAACTTCTTAAAAAACTAAAAACTTCGTATAAAAGTTACTGGAGGTGAAGAAAGAAAGTTTCCATTAAAACCATAGAGAGAGACGCCCTCGCAAAAATAGCTACGGGAGACGAAGGAAGAGACCTTTCTTAAAATGTTACCGAAAAAGACAACCTTACCAAAAAATTAAAAACAACAATGATCCATGTGGAAAACTTTAATAAAAAAACGTAAAAAACGGGGTGTGTCATAAAGACACACGATAGAAGTGAACCTTTTGTATAACAGGAAAACATTTTAATTACAAAAATACAATAAAAATCCAACATCACGCGGTGTTTCCAGGCGGTCACCCATCCAAATATTGATCGCGACGTCCGCGACTGGTTTTCCTTAATTTCGGTAATGGACGTTTTCGTTTCACTTCAGTTCAGCTTAGACAGTTTCGTTTCATTGAATTATCTCCAACACCAAACAGTTTGGCATTTTCGCTGGGCAATTTCATTTGGGAGTCGCAAATATATGTTCATGCGATCCCATATAGCGGCGGATAATATACCTAAGGTTTTAGTAACTATTTCACATAATCCTCTTAGTCCCTCAGATAGAAGGAAACTTCTAATTAGCTTTCTCCCAGGTAAAAAAATGATACACGAAAATTGACAAAGTAAAATGTATTTGAATAAAATTTGCACTGAAGATAGACTTGTCTAAGGGTGTATTTTTGAGCATACCAACGGTAAGTAAAAATCTAAAAATGCTATATTACATGGTTCAACTGTCGAGTAGAAGCGAGTACCTACTCCGTAATGTCGCAAATAGATACGAAAAATAATTACAATACATGGTCATCAATAAATAACACCGAAGCAATGTGTCAAAGTGTCATTCTAGACGTAATAAGCACCCGATGTTAGCAGGAGCGCGTCTGCCAAATCCGAGTGCCTAACGAGCGGTTTAAAATTTATTACTGCAGCCAAGTATACTGCCGTTCCATATTCATTAGTTCTGAGTGATCACTCGCCTTCCGAATTTGCCAAATTCTGTAGTGTGTACGTATTTATTTTCGGTGCTTTGATGGAAAATTTAAAACAGACGAATGTGATATTGTCATGTAATGCATTATTTCTGCGCAATGACATAATTATTCTGCGGTCGATTATCCATTCTCTGTTATTATTATGGAAAATCGTGGTCGGCCGGTGTTATCGCAAACTGTGACAAAGGAAGTATTATAAAACTAACCAATAGGTGTGAAAGACATACACTTCACGGTACTCAGACTCATAATCACAATATGAGTAAAGAATCTGCTTTTCATTATAGTATCAAATTACAATTTGATACAAAATAATTCGTTATCCGATAGCAGAATAATTGATAACAGTTTATAACAACAATTAACAAGTTAAGCTGCGAAATTCATATTGGCCGATCGCAATATAACGATTCCTTTGTCATGCAAAAAGGATTAGACAGATAATATAAAGGCTATATTTACGGTAATTACGATATTTTAGTAATTTATCTATTATACATATAATAAATATGAAGTGTCTGTATGTAATATCAAAATAACGACTTTTTATTGATTGGATATGAACGTATACACGATACTGATAACAAAGATACAATTTTTAAAATTTATGTCTGTCTGTCTGTCTGGCTGTATGTTTTGGGTAATCTCCGAAACGGCTGGACCGATTTTGACAGAAATTTCACTGACGGATAGTTAAAATTACAGCGAGTGACATAGGCTACTTTATTTTAGACTAGCTGTCATCTATGGCTTCGTCTGTAGTACTATCTCCAAAACGATTGGACCTATTTTCATGGATTTTCACTGACAGACAGCTAACATTATAAAAAGTAATTAAAGCTATTTTATTTTGGACTAGCTTTTACCCATGGCTATGTTTGCAGTACTGTCTCCGAAACCTTTGGACCATTTTTCACGGAACTTTCACTAACAAATAGCTGATCTCATAAGAAGTAATTTACAATTATAAAATAAAACGCATGCGAAACTGCGGCCAACAGTTAGTTGGTTAATATAATAGTATGGTTAAAATACTGTATATATTTAGTGTGGAGTACTTAAAATACTGCAGCAGAATGTTCTGGTAGTCCTTTTGTGTCTATTTAATTTATTTTTAATTTTAAAGGTACTGGATATATTAACACATTAGCTCATGCAATAGAAATTACTAGCAGCCCGCTCCGGCTTCGCACGGGTATAAAATATATAGCCTATATCATTCGCTAAAAAATGATTAAAATCGATCCAGTAGTTTTGATTCATTTATTACTGCCCGTGGTCCGCACGCGTCAAATTTGGAGTAACTTCAAAAATAACAGTATTTCTCCACTATTTATTTATGTTATTATACATATACACCTTCCTCTTCAATCACTCTATCTATTTAAAAAAACCGCATCAAAATCCGATGCGTAGTTTTAAAGATTTAAGCATACATAGGGATATAGGGACAGAGAAAGCGACTTTGTTTTATACTATGTAGTGACACTATAGCCTAACCACAGAATATACGTATGTTATAATAATATGTAATACGTATGTTAGAATTTCTGTTCTTAATTCGACATTTATTTCAACGTTTATATAATAATCCTTATTCATAAGTAAATAATAAGTGCTTTCTGTTGGCTAAGAACTATGTTCTACTCACTGTCTTCTGGCTGCTAACGCGGTCTGGTCTCTCTCCGGCGCTTGCTTCTCTTCCAGTACGTGGGCCGGTACCCAGCCTTGTCGCGTCCGTAACTCTCCACCTTCGACATCTTCTATCACTCTCACCAACCACCTATTAAGGGTAAAGTATAAAATAGAAAAAAATAAAGAAAAAGGAAGAAAATAGAACAATTTTTAAAACATAAAGGTGCAATTAATTCAAAGGATTCCAGCACAAAATACTTTGAACAAAATTAATATTTATTTTATTATGTGCTGAAAGTGCTCCTTTATAATCTCTCGTATAGATGTATTTATAGATTCTTTGTACAAAAGATTTTATTGGTTTTCAACAAAGCTAAAAGGACTAGTTTTCTTTCAACTTTACACTCCAAACATAATGTAACCAATTATTCACTATTAATTTAAGTGACTTTCGTCACAAGGTGGGCGTTGCAATATACTAATTTATGTACCGTTCAACCAATTTTCTATGTATATATATATATTTAAAGTTGGCAAATATATATAACTAGCGGCCCGCTCCGGCTTCGCATGGGTATAAAATATATAGTACAAATACCCTCCACCCCCCTTTACCAATTATTAATTGTCATTAACTTCTCACTGAATATTATGGATGTAATTTTAAATTACGTTTGTACGCGATTTCAACGTTGTTTAAAGGAAGTAATTGCATCAATCCGTATTTTTTAGAAAACAGTATATATCGTAAATAAAAATTCACAGATTTCTATGTATACCTGTATATATCGCTTACTCTTTACTAGAGTTAACTTAGTACTAATTGTGCTACCAATTACCTAATATTCTAACATCCGCCATCAATTATTTTATGTTATAACAAGCGTTTTGTGACGGTCCGGAATGTCACTAAACCAATTTGTGATAGAGTTTTTGTTCAAAGTTCCACTTTTACAAATATTTAAAAGTTTGCTTTAGTGTGCAGTAAAGCCAGGAATACGTCAAATTTTCATTCCAAAGCAATTTTTAAAATGGTTCTCAATTGAAACCAAAAACCTTCACTAGTGCGGCCTAAATTCCTCTATTTATAACGTCCATTAAAAACGTTGATTCAAACCCATCTCCAATATAATGTCGGAAGTTTTAATGCTGTCAATCTCGCGGGATATGACGCCATTGGGCGGGTTCATCGCACGCTCGTTCAATAGCCTAGACTTAACCTATCTTTGTCTAGATTTTAATAGAACTATCAGTGTCAAAATTGAGTGCGCGTCTAGATAATTCTTTTATCTATCTATTTTATTTAATCATTATTAAACTTGTCTAGAAGCGTGGTAATAGATAAATTTCGAGTGTTGAATGAGGAACCGATCGCGTCACTGAGAAGCGTGGCATGGTACCTCGCGGGTTTAGTATTCACAGTTCGGTTCTTCTCGGTAACGCTTTGTTCTGATCGGGTGGCTAACTCGCTATACGCCACTGACATTGTCTATTAGTTTATTCTTGCTTAGTGCGTTTTCTGATGATTTCTATAAGATGGTTGCTCCGGAAATAGAACCTTCGATGAAGGAGAACACCATGATGAAGAAAAAGCATGATTGTATCACAGTCAAATTGAACAGCTGTCGCTAAGAATTTAAGGGTGTGTTCCGTAATCAACACTTGAGAGCTATTCCTTCTTGGCTTAGCGACTAGCCTTCGACCCTGTTGTCGTATAACATCAAGTCAGATTGTGGTTTAGCAATATATTTGTGAAACGCTAGCTGATGGCCACCATTTTGTTTTCATTAAAATGGTTTACTTCGAAGCAACGTATTTAATTTTTAATTGTAATTGTGTCATTACCTGTGGGATAAACCATCACTAACTTGACTGTTAATCTTCTAATATTCCGAAAAGCTTTCTATCTGCTTGTTAAAGTGTCATTAAAATCGGTTCACTCGTTTTGGAGAATGGAGTCATCGAATGGCATGCAATATGATTGTATTTATACATCTAGTCCAGAGGTTCCCAAACTTTTTTATCTCATAGACCACTTTCAAAATTTTACTGGTTCCGGTGGAGGTTTAATACTATCGTATGCAGTCAAGCCAACATTGTTAGTTTTTCACACTATCGCAAAATAGACCAATTTTCATAGAGCCCCGCTTACTAATTGTGCACCCCCGTTTCTTTGTCACTCCAACGTACTCCCCCATCGTGTCGCTCGTGGACCCCTGGGGGTCCACCTGGACCACTTTGGGAATCACTGAACTAGACTGACGAAATTTTTTTTAATTTAAAGACTCGGCTGACATTGTGAAGAAATATTCTGTAGTATATTATTTATATTATCACATAATTCAATCACGTTAAGGTTTTGTAAGTACTTTAATATTTAAAATTGAATTAGATCGCGTTGTCGTCACATGCTTGACACAGTTGGCTGGCTACAATATGAACTGTTATAATTGCGTATATTTATTACCTACATACATTATACGTGTCCGATGTTGATACGTTCTTAATCATTTTAAAGCATACGATGAAATAAGTGGTTAATATATCACATACTAAAACGTTAATACAGCGAAAGCTACCTAAGAGTAAATCTATACATATAATAAAAATGAAGTGTCTGTATGTAATATTAAAACAACGACTTTTTACTGATTGGATATGAACGTATACACGATACTGATAACAAAAATACAATTTTTAAAATTTTTGTCTGTCTGTCTGTATGTTCCGGGTAATCTCCGAAACGGCTGAATCGATTTTGACAGGAATTTCATTGACGGATAGTTTAAATTACAGTGGGTGACACAGGCTACTTTATTTTAAACTAGCTGTCATCCGTGGCTTCGTCTGCAGTACTACAAAACGATTGGACCTATTTTCATAGGACTTTCGCTGACGGTTAGCTAACGTTATAAAAAGTAATTAAAGCTTTTTTTTTATTTTGGACTAGCTTTTACCCATGGCTTTGTTTGCAGTAATATGTGCAAAAGGTTTGAACCATTTTTCACGGAACTTTCACTAACAGATAGCTGATCATATAAGAAGTAATTTACAATTATAAAAAAACGCAAGCAGAGCTGCGGGCAACAGCTAGTAAATAACATAAAATAGCCCGTACCACTTAGAAAATGAATGCGAATCTGACGACGTTTTACATGAGAAAATTCATACAGCCACTTATACTCAAGCGCAACCTAAGGAATCAGACTAACATATATATACTCTTTCAGGCAGTCGGGTAGAAAATCAGCAATTAAATAAGTAAACATAACAATGTTAAATTAAAACAATGACTCTAATCCATATCTTATTTTAACTAATAAGTAAATTACAATGAACGACATAAGGTCATGTTGATAATAAAAAATATATACTTATATGCATGAAATGCTTAAGGTAACTAATGTATTCAATTTGATAAGAATTCATACTGTATCCATGTAAATAGCCTTCCAATTACCTCATTGTATGTGACCATGTTTTTAGAAGATAGATGGGTATAGTAAGCTATCCTTCAAAGATAGGTATATGCCATTGCAGACTTTTTTATAGATATATAAAAGAGAAATATCTCACTATGCATTGTTTTTTTATATCTCAAAAGAAGTAGGCAGCGGTTTCGATAAAATCTCCCAAGCGGCTTGACTTTTTCCATCACACCCCACAATTATAGTTATATTTCAACAGATTTATACAAAACCTTGACAAATTATATACCTAAACCTTCCTCATATATTACTCTATCTATTGATGAAGACCGCATTGCAATCCGTTTAGTAGTTTTTGAGTTTATCGCGAACTTATAGGCAGACAGATAGATGCGGCGGACGACTTTGTTTTATAATATGTAGTGATAATGGGACCAAGTTTTATACAAGTGGATACATAAGTTATTAAATTATATTCTAAAATACTGCATTTCAAGGACTTCCGGTGTTAATACAAGTCTTTTAAGGAACTCTATTGGTAAATTTAATACTAATGACTTCCGTTTTTTTTATGTTATGGGGTAAACGAACAGGTGGGTCACATGATGGTAAGTGATCACCGCTGTCCATAGACACTAGCAACACCAGGGGAGTCGCAAATGCGTTGCCGGCCTTTTAAATATGTGGGCCTCCGGCGCTCTCCCTGACCGAACGAAACGCAACAGTGCAACCACTGTTACATCACGTCGGCTTTCTGTGAGAGGGTGGTACTACCCCGGGCGAGCCGACCCATTCATTCCGAAACCAGTTATAGCTTCAGCGTAGCTCTACCACCTTGAAAGCCAATGTATAGTTACGGAAGTCAGTATCCAATATGCACCCTTATATTACAATTGTGAATTTTGTCCAGTGTGTAGCGGAAGTTACAGAGTTACTATTACTCGCACATTACTCCTTTTTTATATTATTAATATCAGTCTTTTACTAATATTAAAATGTATTCTTTTATTGTATTTTCAAAGAAAAAGTATTAAACAGTTCGTTTAGTTATATACTTATACAGTCTTAATCCTTATCTTCTATCTGTAGGTGGTAGAGCTACGCTGAAGCTATTACTAGTTTCAGCATGAATGGGTCGGCTCGCCAGACACCCGGGGTAGTACCACCCTCTCACAGAAAGCCAACGTGAAGTAACAGTGCTTGCACTGTTGCGTTTCGTTCGGTCAGTGAGAGCGCCGGAAGCCCACACATTTAAAAGGCCGCCAACGCACTTGCAACTCCCCTGGTGTTGCTAGTGTCTATGGTCGGCGGTGATCACTTACCATCAGGTGACCCACCTGTTCGTTTGCCCCCTATAATATAAAAAAATATATATATCTAGAAAAAAATACTGGTACCGAGAGATAAGTCAGGTGTATATTAACGCGAGCAAAACCGTGAGTAGAAGCTAGTATTATTATAAAGAAGCAAACATTTTTTATAGGATTTAATCTCCGGAACTACTGATCTAATTGTGTGAAATTATTCCACTAGTAGAAAAACACGTTCCAAATGTTGAATACATAGTTTTCTTGTTGTTAATTTCTGTTATACTTATTGCGTACTTTTATATCATTTTATAGCAAATGCCTACGAATTTGTTATCGTATAATTAAGCAATAAAATACACGCTAGCGGCACCTAGTGGCGAGTAATTAAAACGAGTAACAAAAAAGTCTCTCCGCGAGACAACCTGTGCCAAGTTTCATGGCGGCCGATCAAATTGTGTTAGAGTTTATCAACCTGAGATATACAGATATACATTTTCTATATGTATAAATATATATTAGGGTTCCATGACATTCTATAATAATACTATATGACGATAGGGTTTAAGATGGTCCCACATTAAATCCAGAAGATTGGCTATTTAATTTTGAAGCTATTTAATCCCGTGAACATTTATAAAGATCTACATTATGCTACGGTGTCATCACAACTTTTTCCATCACCGAAAGCTACCGCTGTTGCAGAATTCGAACTTATGTCCATCGACATGGTGTTCTAACAAGTTAACAACTCAGATATCAGCGCTCTAAAAAGTCGCCCCGTCTTTATCTTCATGATAAAAGAAACATTTAAAATAATTAGGTATACGCGTATATTTACTACATAAATCATTATCTTCGTATCCTCATCCCTGCTACATTTTTTTCCTGTTCCATTCTCCCCTGTCTGTTGTCGTCTCAATTTTCACACCTTTTATACACCTATCATATTTCATCCTCTACTCCTATGTCCGTCCAACTTCATACCTAAAACTTTTCTAGTTACATAGCTTTCATCTCTCCTTATGACATGCTCCTACCTTGCTAACCTATTACTCCTCAACTTTTCTGTCACTGGTGCTATTTTCAAACTCCCTTTAATATGCTAATTCTTTATCTTATCGATTCTAGTTACACCACACATTCAGCTTTACATTCGCATCTCTGCCACATCTAGTCTTCTCTCATCCGTCTCTTTCGTAGACCAGCACTCAGATGTAAACAGGCATGTCTACTGGTCTTATAATATTTTCTAATGAAATATTGTTTTCAAATCCCGGTGACCCTATTCGACAGGAATTTGCAAATTTTATTTGTTCACACGAATATGTCATCTGATCTCAATATTATCTCTTCATAAGAATACTTGTCCCATTTGCTTGTTTTTTTACGCTTGAAGATATAACAATATATCTTTTTAGCGAATATCTAAATGCTAATGATCAGTTCTATGTAATGTTTTGCTCCGGCTACTATATTTAATGGCGAGAGAGATTCTACATTTTTTATAAGGCTTAGGATGCATGCGAGCGGAGTCGATAAATTTAACTGATTTATATTTATCAGTTTTATAGATATACTAGCGGCCCGCTCGGCTATAAAATATATAGCCTATGTCATTGACTGAAAGAATGGTTAAAATCGATTTTAGTAGTTTTGATTTAGTCATTACTGCCCGTGGCCCGCGCGCGTTAAATTTGGAGTAACCTCAAAAATAACAGTATTTCTCCACTATTTAATTTATGTTATTATACATGTAAACCTTCCTCTTCAATCACTCTATCTATTTAAAAAAACCGCATCAAAATCCGTTGCGTAGTTTTAAAGATTTAAGCATACATAGGGATATAGGGACAGAGTAAGCGACTTTGTTTTATACTATGTAGTGATTATCGATGCTAGTAAGTAATTAATTTATTGCGTTTTTTTTTAAAGTATGTGATAATAAGAAAGGAGGGTGTTCGAGACTAACCTTATTTGTCTACAATTATTATATATATTTTCTTTTAATTCTTAATTTCAAATTTGACATTGTCATGTGTCTTGTATAAAAATTATATAACTCCTCGATAATGTAGCTGGTCCTTTTTCCCTTTCTTTGCATCCTTTAATTAATCTTCAATATTAATTTAAGAATGTAAACATTATGATTTGTGTTTTTTAAATATCATAACTAAATAAGTTAAATTTTTGAAATGAAATATACAAAACCGCCGTTGTTTGCTTGTATATTTATACAAGCTTTAATTCTTTAGTAATAATATAATTGTGAATAAAACTTTGTCTGTTTGTTCCGCTTTCGTCTTATTTACTCAACCGAACTTTCATGAAATTTGGCGTACACGTCACGTTATCACGGGTACAGAGGTATATAGGATAGTTTTTCTACAGAAAAAATGTACTGTTCGCAAAGGACAGGTCAAACTTACACTAACACGAGTGGAACTCCGACCATAAGCTAGTTCATTATAATATGATTTTTCACTATTGACAGTTTTTATCATATAAGTAACTGACAACTGCCTGTGACTTAGTATGCGTTGAATTATAACATGAAACTTTATAACAATAAAATATAGCCTAGCGCCATCTGGCGGCGAGTTATAGTACAATTGACGTTATAAAAACCCTTCCGCGATAAAACTCGTAGGTGTGCCAACTTACATAATAACCAACGATATACCAACATCCATTTAAATACATGTACATATAGATGATGCTAATAATAGAAATTATCTAAAGCACCAGTATTACAATTTTACTCTTTCCGTACCATCCGATATGGTCTAGTGGCTAGGATACCTGGCTCTCACCCAGGAGGCTCGGGTTCGATTCCCGGTATCGGAAAATTTCGTTTTTGTACACATTTTATGATAAAAATTTCATTTATTTTTCAAGTATACAATTCAGAATATTCTTCACGCTAAGCTTTTACTTGACTTTAAGTACTGTAAATAGTTGTGCAGTCAACAAATATAAATCAAATAATATATATAGTATGGTAAGACAGCATTTTCCTTGGGCTGTGCCATATTACCAATGGTCGATAATGTCTGTTATTATTGAAAAAGGTCGCGTACTCTAGCGCTTTCCAGTTGAAAATTTATCGCCAAGCAACTGTAGCTGTGTTCCGGTAGCTGCACTAGAGATCCAGTCACTCTATAAGATTGGCGATTTAGTATTGTAGACCACAACGTTATGTAATATTGCATGAGATTTCGGAACGTAAGTTACCTCTATTAGATTTTATCATTATTGCTAAACCTCATGGAAAAGCGTAATGGTTATAAGCCTGAATTATACTATTTGAAATTCTCTACCTGCAAGTGAAAGTCTTGTCGAAATCGGTTAAGCCGTTTCGGAGATTAGTTCAAACAAACAACGGATACTTTAATTTTATTTATATGTACAAATAAATACCATCGGTGCACTTATGGACATCGATATATAGCACTGGTCTTAAATAAGCAAAATGCGAAAAATGAGTAACATTTTTTTATTTTTATTTATTCAGCCTAAACTAGCCTTAAGAGCAATTTATCTGACCATTACCATTCGGATGGAGGTGACCGCATTAAAGATTAAAGCTTGTACGAAAGAATTATGATAGATTATTAATCAATTGTCGGGTGGGTTTTTTTTTTTTGGGAAAAGCGCCGATTTATACGAATGATAAATATTCGGTGGCTAAATTACGCGAGATTGGTGCCAAATGATATAATCAAGTGTTCTTATGTATATTGTAAAGTTTATTGCTTCGTATTGTTTTGTTTACAGTAATACCGAGTTCTGTAATGCTCAAGAATAAACATGCACGATTTATTTGTTTATCATCGGACCCCTACCTGTAGGTGATTGTGATGGACATTTGTTACTCTGTTACGCAAAAATTACCGAATGGGGTTTGATAAGCGTCAAGTTAGTTGGAAATAACGCTGCCCTCCCGAGAGTCAGCTAGGTGTACGCGGGATAAACTGTTAGTGTCACGAGAAGATAATGTTGTCATTCATACAAATATATACATACTCAGAAAAATATCTTTACTAATAAAATCTATGAAAATGTGAAGTGTGTTTATTTATTACTCTAGCACATATTAATTACTTACTATGAAATTTGCATACAAGTTTTCAGGGGTACAGAAAAAGACATAGGCAAAAAACAGGGTATGTCGGAAAGACATACGATAGAAGTGAAACTTTTGTATTACAGAGAAACATTTTAATTTAAAAAAAAATCAAGAAAAAGCCAACGTCAAGCGGTGTTGCCAGTCGGTAACCCATCCAAGTACTGACCGCACCCGACGTTGCTTAACTTCCGTGATCGGACGAGAACCTGTGTTTTCAACACTCTACCCGACGCAGTGTTTATCCCTATCACTTTTCGTCATACAAAAAGGTTGCTGATCACAATTTCAAAGCCGTCCCATAAGATGTTTCGCTTCGAAAAATGTACTGTTTCCGACGGATAGATTTAATCTACATTAACGCGAGCGAAGACACGGACAAAAGCCAATTGGAAATAAAATACACGGGAATAAATAGGTTTGTTAAATACGAATGATAAGTGTATATTGATTTTTGTGAAAATGTAGTAATTTTTATAGGTTCATTTGTGATCGTTAGACTAACTAAAAACAACGTTGAAGCTTTATTATTTGGTTTCATTCAATAAAAGTTTTGACATTAAGCTTTGAGTTGGTTTTTCATTTTAATTATTAATACAGTTTATCTTCATGTGAGATCGCCTTTCATCTTCTATCTTTTTCTATACATATAATAATAATTATACTTGGTTGTAGTATACAGATTTTTGTGAAAAAAAAGGTGATTGCAAGTGACTAAGAATAAATCATTAAATACATTTCAATCACTTAGAAATGTATGTCTGTTTATTTGTGCAAGCATCACTGCTAAATGGTCATGTTTATGATAAAATATCACCAAGAGAATCGTAAAGCATATCATCGAGTAACATTTAGTCTTTGTTTCATTAAAATCTGTGCAGTCTATGGAAAGTTATTGAATTTGAATGATGGCACAGGTTAAATACGAGAGACGAGAAGGTAAGTAAATCCATTGCAGTCTTTTCTAAAACGCCAGGGTATTTTGCAGTATACATATAATAAAAATGAAGTGTCTGTATGTAATATCAAAATAACGACTTTTTACTGATTGGATATGAACGTATACCACGATACTGATAACGAAAATGCAATTTTTAAATTTTTTGTCTGTCTGTCTGTAAGTCTGTATGTTCCGGGTAATCTCCGAAACGGCTGGACCAATTTTGACAGAAATGTCACTGACGGATACTTAAAATTACAGTGGGTGACATAGGCTGCTTTATTTTATACTAGCTGTCATCCGTGGCTTCGTCTGTAGTACTATGTCCAAAACGATTGGATCTATTTTCACGGGACTTTCACTGCCAGATAGCTAACGTTATAAGAAGTAATTAAAGTTATTTTTTATTTTGGACTGCCTTTTACCCGTGGCTTCGTTTGCAGTAATATCTCCAAAACGTTTGAACCATTTTTCACAGTACTTTCACTAATAGGTAGCTGATCTTATAAGAAGTAATTTAAAATTATAAAAAAAAAAACGCATGTGGAGCTGCGGGCAACAGCCAGTAATTAATCAAATAATGTGCTGCGTATAATAAATAGGAAAGCATGGAGCATGTTCAAACTCACGCCTTTAATTTTAATCGTATGCGACACCAATTAGTCACAAACACGTGCCGTTTAAAAAATATTTTACTTCTGAACATTTTTTTATTAATTGACGAGATTACATTATAGTCGTATTAATGTTCTTTCTTTTTTTATATGAACTCATGTATTTTTTTTTTTACATTTCTTACAGTTTACGTAGTGTTGTGAATAATTAATTGGTCGTAAACTCGAGTCTATAACACACTGAAAGAGTAACGGGTATTAAATATATTTTATGCAAAAGAAATAATGACTTTTGGAAGTACTATTTTTTTTTTTTACATAGGTTACATATCCGATATGGTCTAGTGGCTAGGATACCTGGCTCTCACCCAGGAGGCTCGGGTTCGATTCCCGGTATCGGAATAACGGGATTGTTTTTTCTCACTGAATTTTTTATGCCTATTCTTAAAATCTCATTATACATTACAATACAAATACAAATAATTTAAAAAAAAAGTCATGGTGGTCTAGCGGGTTGAACAGTGGATTATCGACCCGATGTCCGCTGGTTCGAACCCTGGCATGTACCAACGAATTTTTCGTAATTCGCTTACATTTACTAATTTAAATTGTTAGCACTATCGGCTGACGGTGAAGGAAAACATCGTGAGGAAACCTGAACCTGAGAAATGTTTCTTGTAGTACCACCATATATCGGAAAATATACAACTGTGGATTTCTCAGAGTTTGAAATCGCCAATACGTCGTGTGCTGACGTGTTGATTATGCCCATACCTTCCTTCGGGAAGTGGCCTAAGGCCCTGCAGTGTATCTGTAACAGGCTGATGACGATATATTAATGCGTTTATGACGCTTTAAGACTAGGTAAGTATGTACCTATCTATGGTCAAAGACATTATTATCGTGCATTTTCAGGGTACCTTTTTTTGAAGTCGGTTTCCATTTAATTTCTTTATACATTTAAAAAATTGGAAATTTATGAACTATGAGAAATGGCGTATCTAAGTATTTTTCATTAAAGAATTTTATGCCATTTTACGTCATAACATGAGGTTCTAAATTTTATTTTATTGTTGTTTCATTTCATATTTCAATTTAACGCACATGAAGCAGCGGGCGATTACTAGTAAATGTGTATATATTAACTATTTATTCCGTCAGTCACATTCCGGTCATAATAAACAACACAGTTGAGAGTAATTTCGAAAGTAAAATTAGGCAGCCCGAGTTAATAAAACAAACGGAAAAATATGTAAAAATTTCGACGCGCGTATCCCACATTCACTCCACATTGATGGTATCCATAAATAGATATATCGTGTGAATCAGGGCACCGTCGTTCCAGTTCCAAAACTCTAATTGGAGTTCATGATACAGGGTTAAAAAACGACCTCCATACATTAAAATCGCGAGGGATTTCGACAAATCGTTCAATTCCCAAACGCAACTGGAGTCAGACGTAGACAAATGAAAACAGATGGTTTACTTCACGGCGAATAAATTAATAAAATGTAAATATATTTGTCGGCGAACCCAAACATCGAAATTACTTATGACATGATGTAAGGCATCTTCCTTTGTATTTTCCTTAATTTGGATAGCCTGTAGTCGCATTAATAATCTTCATTTAAAATACACTTTTCAAGTAAAATTGTAATTGTTTAAAACCTATTATATTTTTACCACTTCGTCACTTACGCACTATTTTATATTATGGATCAGTTCTTTATAGCTACTAACAGATATTAAAAGAATATATAGACAACGGTACGCACTCATTTGAGAAGATAATCGCACTCAAGTCAACTTCGCTTATTACGGTCAAAACTGTATCGCTAGTAACGATATCTTTATAGAAGAAAATAGTTTTTACTTGAAATATGTATGGATTTTGTATTTGGACCGGCATTTATCAACTCTAATGCAAGTAAAACCTATTTAATTAGCTCTTTTAAAACCAAGATGACGTAGACTCGTCTATGTTCGAAGTACTATTAACATGCGGCAACCATTTTGTGCTTGTGTAAATTCTAATTCAATAAAAATATAAGCCTTTGTAATTATAAGGTTATGATCGATCACGGGACATACATCATAATTTGCGTGTATAAGATAAGACACACTTAGGTATACGAAATAATACACTTATTTTGATATGTTGCAGGAAAAAGAGTGATTTTTTAGCTTATACGCGCCGATTTAACAGTCTATAAAGATAGCTGACCAATAGTGTCTGTTAAAATATTATATGAACAGTTTCTAGTAAATATTAATTTAATTGTCGTCTATACAAAGTATTTAATTTCGTCGTACGAACATTTGCCTCGGTTTGAAACGTTTTAAAAGGCGTAAAATATATTCCTTTATATAATAATGTCAAATAAGTATATATTTACACGTATGTACAATAGTACACACTCTTTTTTTTGTTTTTCTGATCGTATATTTTTGACTAAAGCTGCATAAAGTAGGATGGTAATATTACAGTTGAATGAGTATATAAGAGGAAGTTTGAAAATAGCATCAGTGACAGAGAAGTTGAGCAGTAATAGGCTATCATGGTACGGGCATATTATGAGAAGAGATGAAAGTCATGTAACAAGAAAAGTTTTGAGTTTGAAAGTGGATGGATATAGGAGTAGAGGAAGATCGAAAAAGGTGTGGATGGATTGTGTGAAAAATGATATGTGTATAAAAGGTGTGAATACTGACATGACATCTGACAGGGAAGAGTGGAAAAGAAAAACATGTTATGCCGACCCTACTTAGCTGGGATAAGGGTAAGATGATGATGGTAATATTACAGTTATCTTCTTATTTGAAACGTTAGCATATGGTTCTATTACTTGAAAAGATAAGCTGCTCTCTCGGAATTGTGGTTAGTTATATAGGTTAATCCTGTTAGAAATGTTTGCTTGCTATATCAATATTTTACACATGTTAACGTTGACGTCGGCCTAATATAAAAATACTGATCGAAATCTAACACGTATTTGTGTATTTTTTATTTATATTATTACACTAGCGGCCTCCCGGGGCTTCGTCTGCGTTTGTATCTGTGTAGTGTAAGAGATTTCCTTTAATTGGTGGGATAATTTCTAATTTAATTGACATTTGTTAAAACGATTTTATATCTGCACCCAAGTGAGGCTGATCAGCACCACGATGGTCATCGTTTATGCATCTTTGTTAATTATTTCAATGATCGGATGTTGTACACATTTTATGTGAGACCATTGTTTCTACACTGGAAGGTGTAGTAGTGTACTGGTTAGATATAATTATGTATTCACTAGCGGCCCGCTCCGGCTTCACACAGGTGATAAAATATATAACCTATGTCATTCACTGAAAAAGTGATTAAAATCGATCCAGTAGTTTTGATTTATTCATTACTGCCCGTGGCCCGCACGCGTTAAATTTGGAGTAACCTCAAAAATAACAGTATTTCTCCACTATTTAATTTATGTTATTATACATATAAACCTTCCTTTTCAATCACTCTATCTATTAAAAAAAAACCGCATCAAACGCCGTTGCGTAGTTTTAAAGATTTAAGCGTACATAGGGATATAGGGACAGAGAAAGTGACTTTGTTTTTATACTACGTAGTGATAATCTCGAGGGCTATGGTGATACAGACAAATGAATATCGAGTGGGCTTGTGTCCCTTTAATATAAGTTGTGAAAATTAAAGAATATAAATAAATATTACTGTGGCAACGAGGATGTATATCGGCAAAATAAATTAATTTCATTTAAAAAATACTTCATGGACCTTGTGTGCGGATCGTATGGATATGTATATGGAAGTAAATAATGTGTCTGAGGAGCTTCGTTTGCCGATTATGATTGCTGTTATAAGTGATGACGGCTATGAGTTATTAGTGAATTTAGAGAGTCCGAAGAAGCCTGCAGAACTAAAGTACGACGAAGCTATTATTACAACAACACTTACAACTGTAACATTTATTATTCTTCAATTTTCACAACTTATATTCTTCTTTTTCTTCTTTATTTTTTAGCTCCGTCACGGTTTGTGCACTAGCCAGCGTCAAGTAACAGGATTTTGCCATAAGTGTCTTGTGATAATTATAATGTTCTAACAAGATGGTGGCTCCCTTGTTAGAACTTTCCATGGAGTTTTGGTGGCATCTCAGAATGCATGCTCCGTGGTATTATTATCCACTTCACTTGTGCATAATAACCGAACTGTATTACGTAAAACACCACCAATATTACAAAATATAGAGTCTAATAACACAAGATTATGAATAAAATATAAGTACCACTACATGACAGACTAAGATCCCGCCAAAAACTCACAACTTATATTAAAGGGACACCAGCCCATTCGATATTCATTTGTCTATCTCACCATAACCCTCGAGATTATGGATACATAATTATATCTAACCAGTACACTACAGAAGGCATGGCACCAGCATATTTGAATAAAATTCACTTGACCCCTATGACTTCGTTCGACAATTATCCTGTAACTCGTTGCCAAACTTTTGTACTGTGACGTGTAATTCGTTGTACAAAATCGTAAGTACCGCTGACGGAGTTCGTCATTCAACTTTTCTAAGAATGAATTAGGTATAAAAAATCACAATATAAACTAGAACTTTTGAAAACGCATTAAACTTTATTATGTTTTTTAACAGTCGTCAAATGTTTTTATAGCCCTAGTATATTATTCTGGTTTCTCTTAACTATCTCTTACGAAATTTAAATTAGAGTATACGGAAGTAGTGACGCGTCGGTGAAAATAGTAAGCGACTCTATCGATAGAATCGTATCGATAAGGTTATTGCATTAATTTTTTATTAGCTTGTGGCCGAAATTTATTTTCTCGGGAAAATGCTTTTGTAATACTTCGTGGGACTCTATTTATTTTTAATGGCATTACAATATAAGCGAAAAAAAATGACACTGATTCAACTTTCACTATCACGGATCATAAGTAACGTAGTCAATAAGTTAGTTGATGATAAAGATTTTGAAGTTATATACTCGTATACTTCTCATGGCGCGTTAGGGAAAAATGATGAAAGTAAATTTTTACGATGTGCGCGCACACCGCCGTCACGTAAAACCGACACCCTGAAGTTAACTATAGTCAATATTTTATTCGATAAAAGTATGTATGTATCAAATACCTTTTTTCTATTGTTAGTGTCGTTTTTTCTACAAACGTAGAATAAGGGGAAAGATAACGTATTTGAAAAGATTTTTATCTTGTTACACCAAAGAAGTGTAACTTCTAACGCGTGTACATAAGTACACACACTACGTTTTTTTTTTATCTCGTAAGTAAATTATGTCTTCAAATTAATGTTAAAACTGGCCGTACCAATTAACCAGTTAACGAGGGTACACCGGTAAAACATTTGCAGATGACTGCGAACGCTCCAAAATCGAAACTGGGTTGTCTTCGTCCATCTACCGAATTAGATATATAGGTCTGTCAAGATATAGGTGCCAATGAAACTGGGCCAGAACACAATACTAAAGGCAAAATGGTGAAATTGTATATCGTTTGTCGGAGTGCTTGTCACAGATACGTTAGATACAGAGTGTCCACTCCAACTGTTTTTGATTTCCATTATTATAATCTCAAGCAACATGAGTTTTTTTTTTCTGACAAGGAATTGGTAACTCTGGTTATTTTTAATCAATTTCGAGCATAAATGTTACCCTGACTTAGACCAAGCGTATAATAGGCCATTTCCCTTGAGGATTTAATTAGAATAACTTTTTTTTTATTGAAAACTTCTTTATAGTCTAAGATACCGTTGCAAAATTCTTACCTTAGTTTTGGCCGGGCTAGCTGTTAAAATGTGTTCGCTAGTATTTAAAGATATTTAATGAAATTAATATTAACTGAATACTTGAAGAAAAAATTGATTTACCAATTATTACAGTGAAGAGTACTCTACTTCATAGACATATCTGTAGAGAACTTCAAAAATGATAGTTGCTATCGCTCCCTAGAGTACAATATCTACGCAGCCCAGGTGTGAGCAGGTAGTATTTCATAACACTCATACGATAATTAAGTATATTCATCAATGTAATATCAAATTGAAGCTATTTTTTTCTGTAAACGGTCTACCTATATAAAAGTAGAGATCGCTAATCATCTTCAGACTAATGATTTAGAGTGAAATGGAGTTAGCACGCTACATCATTTATAAAACAAGGACAGCAGAAATACTCAAAGGACTGTAATAAAATTTGGCGTACACTCTATTAGGCGTACTGAAAGTATACAGGGTATCTTTCATCGAAAGAAACATGGTGTTCCCGAGTGATAGGCCAAATCGGCTACAGCTACAAATTTGGTATAAAAACGCGAGCGAAACCGCGACCAAAAAGCTTGTTTTACTATAATTCGACATTAGGTAGCGATAAGTTTTACTTTATTGTTGTTATCTATGGATTTTGTCATTTGCTAAAATTAGTAGGGAAATGAGCGTTCGTATGAGAATAAAATTGTATGCTGTCTTGTTGGACCTTCTATACCTATTTACTCTATGTACCTGTCGAGTGTCGTGGTGGGTGTCAAGCCATGTTAATAACACTAATAATCTGCACGTACGACTATTTTCAGAACGGTGTCCAAGCCAATTTCCTACGACCAGACAAAGTTGAGCTTTCGCATTCACTTGTAAATTTAAAAACACGGAAGAAAGCGATGGACTTTCTCATTCGATCTTAGATCT
Organism: Antheraea assamensis; assembly: GCA_035772565.1. Taxonomy (NCBI): domain Eukaryota; kingdom Metazoa; phylum Arthropoda; class Insecta; order Lepidoptera; family Saturniidae; genus Antheraea; species Antheraea assamensis. The sequence continues at coordinate 269,928 of JAQQSE010000265.1, forward strand.
GTTTAAATTAGTCCCCGAGACTCACACGTGCAGTAGAAATAATTATGTATTCGAGAATTCCTTCATCTCCGTATGGAGGACATTGAACTCATATAAAAGTGATAAATAATAGTTGGAAAGCTTGCACAGTGCTGCACATAAAATGCGAACACATAAAATATCATAAAGTTCGCGAAAAAAAAAGAACTAGAGAATTTAGAACAAAATGTATAAAAAGTGTAGATCTAATAGTGTAAATGTGTGGATGGATGAATGTTTGTTACTCTTTGAAACAAATTTTGGTAAAGTTATAAGTACAATAATATCGCTTCTATATCAGAGGTTAAAATGTATAATTATATATTGAAGTGAAATTTCATATGTGAAGGCCTTAAAATTTTGATCGGCAACCATTTTGTGTGAACAATGTGTCGGGTAAAGTATTGAAAACAATGATTCTCGTCCAATCAGCGAAGTGTTTAAGCAACATCGGGTTCAGTCAGTACTTTGATGGGTGATAGCTTGGGAACACCTCGTGAACGTTGGCTTTTTGTTTTTGCATTTTTTTAGTTAAAATGTTTCTCTGTAATACAAACGCCTCACTTCTATCGTATGTCTTTACGAGACACCCTATTTTTTTATTTATTGCTCTAGATATAACGCTAAACGTCAAGTAAGTTTAAAAATAAACTGCCTTCTGAGAGTTACCTCTGTCTGCGCTACATAAAGTATTCAATTTACACAAAGGTAATGTTTTTTATAGTTCTAAAAACGTGTCACGACGGTATATAATATTCATCTTCGATGTGAAAGCCATTATTGCCAAAATAGAGAGCTCAAGGGACATGTCAAATTCAAATCAATGTCATCGAGGCTGCGAACGAAAGCTAAGGAAAGAGTTGAGGATTAGGCAACGAGGGGCAATTAAGGAGGAATAGTTAGGAAAGAGTAGTTAAGATGGAGTAGCTAAGGAAGATTAGTTACCGAAGCTTGCTTAAATCAGCTGCAGGAACATTATTTAAAGTCTAAAAGATATGTGAGATTTGAAATCAATAACTAGAATTGTTTTTGACTTAAATCATATTGTAAATCTATATACAACTCAACTTTTGCTCGCGGGTTCGCTCGTGTTAATGTAGATTTGACCTATTTCCTTGGAAACATCACTTGGATGTAAATGGAAGGTACCGGCTAGCTCTCAAATATAAATTTGTTAAGTATGCTGGTTACTGTGTATAGGTACCTTACTAAGGTGACTTAATTGATACACCGATATCTTGGAAGTAATATTTATCACGCGTCCGTACGTACTGTCACAATTCATAACGCATACTGTTTGATTTAAGCTACGGTGAGGCACGGGGTGTGCCCCTGCAAAATTTTATAGCTGCACTCCATATGATATGTGCTTCTGGTCGGCATCTTATTATCTTATTTGAAATAAATTATATAGTTGTCATTACGATAAACAAGAAGAAAATTTTACTATAAATTTACTTTCAAACCATAAGACAAATCGCTGGAGTTTTTGGCGGGTTCTTAATCTGTCATGTGTTGGGTTTTATATTTTATTCATAATCTTGTGTTATTTGACTCTTTACTTTGTTATTTTAGTGGCATTTTACGTAATATACAAGTGAAGCTGTTGGAAGATAATACCACGGAGTATGAAATTTGAGATGTCACAAAACGTCCTTGGATAGTTCTAACAAAGGAGCCGCCATCTTGATAAAACTTTGAAATTATGACAAGATACTTACTCTAGAATTGGCAAACGCGATTATGGCTTTCATTCAGAAAAAGAGAAAACTACAGTTAAAGAAGCCCTTAGTAACTTAAAAATATTACTGACACATCAAAAAATACCAAAGACATGGTTTTACCTTTCATATTAATACAAATTACGAAATGACGTCTGACTTGGCTGCATGATTTAGACACCGTTGCCTTTTCCTTAGAATGGAAAAAAAAAACAAAAAATAAAAGAGGAATCGCTACATATAATTTTTCTCACGCTTATATTTATTTAAAGTGACCGTTAAGACAGATATAAAGCTCTTCTCGCGAGTGACAATCTAAAGTCACAGCTACTCCGTATAAGACCTTTGTGTCTTTTTTTTCTATCCCTGATAAACGATTGATCAGTTGTTGTGCCGAGACTCTCGCATTTATTTAGTTGAAAACAAATTAACGATCGATTGAGTCTGTGTGTATGGGTAAATTGTATCAGAAAAATGATATAATTGGTACACGCCATACATACGTTTAAAATAACAGATATGCAGTTCAGGGTTATTCGAGCAGATGTAACATTTTTCTTTTTTTGTTGTAGAAATAAGTCTACATTACATATCTTTGATCTACCGAGCCCCAATTAAGCTTAGTGCTAATCTAATTACAGAGGAAAATGGGACGGGATATCAAAAAGCTGAAACTGAAAACATCGGACGCCTGTAATATACTCTTGACCGAGATTTATAATGCGAATTTTGTGTTTTCATATTTTATGTCAACTCGGCGCAGGAAACCATCGTCACACTGTGTCGTAATATTTATTATTTATAGAGAAATCGAGGGCAATTATTATAGATTTGTGTATAATTTATTTTTAATAATATTTATGGACGATGTTACGCAAGACTTTAGCCGGCGAGATTACGAAGGTCACGTTCCCAATCCTGATTCCAATTAATGTTATTAACCAGATAGTTTGTGAGAGAGAATGTATGGACGTTTGTGTTGCTCTTTCACGTTAAAAGTTATGAAACGGAATTTGATGAAATTTTACATTAATATAGTTTATAATATCAGGATAACACATAGATTATCTATACATATAATAAAAATGAAGTGTCTGTATGTAATATCAAAATAACGACTTTTCACTGATTCGATATGAACGTATACAGGATACTGATAACAAAAACACAATTTTGAAATTTTTGTCTGTCTGTCTGTCTGTTCCGGGTAATCTCCGAAACGGCTGGACCGATTTTGACAGAAATTTCACTGACGTATAGTTAAAATTACAGCGGGTGACATAGGCTACTTTATTTGTTACTTTATTCGTCTGTAGTACTATCTCCAAAACGATTGGACCTATTTTCATGGGACTTTCATTGACAGATAGTTAACGTTATGAAAAGTAATTAAAGCTTTTTTTATTTTGGACTAGCTTTTACCCATAACATGTTTAAAAGAACGATTTCAAATGAGCGCTTTCGCGACTTGAGTTACATAAACCACTAGAGTTGTGCAAAGTTACTAGTCACTAAAGATCTAGTAGAAAACGATTTCAAATAAAGAGAGAAAGATATAGTGTCCTTATTCTCTTAAAAGACACTGGTACTAAAAGGGTGAATTTTTACACTTTAAAGGTTTTAGGAGTTCATGATAACCTCTTTGGAAATTAAATGACGATGTGGCGTAAGATGGTAACAAGTTAAACCTCGAGGAGGACTTCCTCTCGGCAAGGTAGACAGATGGGTATTCAAACAATAAAGAAGAAGCTGTTGAACAATATAAAAATCATGTTTCCGAGATCGCCACGGAGTGTTTACACATTTATTTTTTTAAATTAGTTTATTCGTATGAAAAAGTACTTTGGAACTAAGGGAGAATATTTTCGGAAACCAGTCGTTATGTATTCTTTTCTTATTCATTCCAAAATTTTAGTGGACCCCACGTGATAGCATATGCTATTGTCAATCCAAACCAGTTCCAGTGTCCAGTGTCCAGTTCTGTGACGGTGATTATGTGATATTACCGATCTAAGTCTAGCAAAGAGATTGGCCTTCAAACGAAGCTACCGGAACAGATATAGTTTCACAGTAATTTTTTTAATTAATTTATTGAAGGCTTAGTCGTCTGCGCGACTATGTCGCCTAAGTAACATTATACACTTTTAAAATTAGCACTGATCAAGTTTATACAGTTCACTAGCACCTTTAGAAGCAGGACCAGACAGTATGGAGTTATATAAACCAATATAGAATGAACCAGAAGTATTAAGCCCAGATCTTATACTCTCACTTCGAACGCATTCTGCCAAGATGTGGTAAACATCGTCGGTGCATCCGCAGCTTTGGCAGAGTTGTGATGGCACTTTACGCATCATACAGGCGAACTTTTTGCATAGAATGTGTCCTTTTCACAGTATTAACAGCCAGAAGGGTACCAGAGATAGCTCTGTAGATGGATTACGACGTTGGCCTTTACCGAAGAAATAAAACTTATTCGAACTCGCAATATTGCTTCCAAACCATATCGCATCATTAACATTTGCACTGATATGAACTTCACGTAAAACAAGAATTGAGGTCATGGAGATTTCAACTGGTCGTGCATCGCTCGCTGTACACTGTCACTAAACTGTGTTACAATGTAAATGTGTCAAACATTAACATTAATTTATTGGCCTTTCAGTTAAGATAGATTTTCTGGGCGTTTATATTCAATGCCATTGCCTTGTATAATAATATTAATTCATTTTTATGTTTGGGAAGCAAATAACATTTCAGTCACTCGAGCGAAACTTATCCGTGTACAGTATACCTTAATAAATTACTAAGGCGCTGTTAGTTTAAGAATAAAACTAAGAAGTGACACGTTTTCCTAGAAAACCCCTTCTCAATTACTTTTTGTAATGTTAAATAAGCAGTTGCAAATTTTGACGCAGATGTAAGTAGAGGTGCTAGTCACGCTTCTTCTAAAGCTAATGGAGTGATAAATGATATCTTACACCCTCGACCACTGCTCTAAAATATACATACTCCTTGCTTTGTTATACCTCCTTATTTAATAAAACATATTGCACATATGCAATAAGTAGCCTCCTTTGACGATGTAGATTATTTTGGATCAAAACTCGCATTTGCAAGCTCCTTCCAGTAATTCCAGTATAGTTATTTGTAGCAACGGGAGTAAATGTACAAGACGACTGGTGAGGCGGATACTCCACCATAAAGTTTTTATCAAAATTCATATTTCGATACAGGGGTGACACCGCTACATCTCAGTCATATATATCATAAAAATAACCCGCTTTGTTTTATTGTGAAACCATCACCGCATCTCTCACCGCAAGACAATCTGTACGTCAACGATCCAGTGGCCATCAATTTCGAGGCACCAGAGGGCGATTCGATAAGCGAATTAAGTGCTCCTTACATCCCCTATCGTTCACACACATTTGTTGGTCCTTCGTAAGCCGGATAATTTCTACGCTATTTTCACCGCATCCCTCCTGATGGGACCTATTTACACGGTCCCACCAGCCCCTCCAACGATAATTTTCAATGGAATACCATAATCCTATAATAGAGTCTAAAGACGCCGCGACACCATTTATATCCTATATTATTATGCAAGAAAGTAGCTAATAAATAAATGAGTCACCTAAAACTAAATTCATACCTTGTAGGCTAAACGTACATTTATATTTTAATGATGAATATAAGATATATCAAGGAGAATGAGCTTATGTTTTTCGAGAGATTGCACATATGTACGTATGGATGTACGTCTATACTTTTGGCACCTTCCTTAGTCTATACTGTTGGATAGAGCTTAACGTATGAAGTGTTGTTAGATTCGTTTTAATTGTCTAATGCCCGGTTTCTGAAGCCGTCAGTTAAACTATCAATAGCTATTGATTCAATAACGTTATCCATAAGACAAGCGGCGTTTAACTGTCAATGTTTCTGAATACAGAATGAGACGTAGACTGACATTTCTCGTGTCATTTTGTATTCAGAAACCCAATTTGACAAGTTATCGAACCGATAGCGCTATTAAACAGATAAACTACAGTTAAAAATGCTTCAGAAACCGGGCATTAGTAACATAGGCGATGTAGTATTTAAGTGTTAAATTTGTGTGAATATAGAATTTTTCATTTCATTTGGGTTTTTGTTTTTCTTTTTTATTGAGTTTAGTGGAATATATGAAATGGGACTCACCTTTCGCATTGGCCAATATTATTAGCGGATTTTCTTATAGGATGATTCTTTTTGGGCCTGACTGATATCTTGTACTTAGCCGCGGACGTGTCCAGGAGTTGAGCTTCCACGTTTAGGTCATCCAACCGAGGGTTCCTGGGAGAAGGAATCACTAATGAATAGGGTTTGTTAGACACAATACTATAAGAGAGATTACTTAAATGCTATGGAATAGGATTCTCTATAAATGTGATGCATGTTGGATTTTTTTTATATCTATCAAAAACCAGAATAAGTTATGCTTCAGTTAAATCTGTTTGATTTAGAAAAGTTTTTTGTAGTGTGTACATATTTGTAACTTTTGGTTGTAATGGTAAGTAGTCATTTGTTCGTTGTGACAGTTTACGGTATAGCATTACGGTTGGTACACTTTGTGGCTAGGTGCTTTGTGATTACATTTGGCTGATTTTCCGATGGAATGTAGACTTGACTTTCCGAACATAGATGAGAATTGGTTGGTAGTACAAGGAAATTAAGGCGAAGATGACGTATTGAATAGTTTGATAGATAAAACAATTTCGTATATCAGATATGATTAAATAAAAATACGTTGAAATTTATCCGGAAATTACATAAACACATAACTAAAAAGTGGAAAATAATTATTAATATTTTTTTTAAATACACGGTGTTTTTAAAACGCGTTATAAAAATTCAAATAACTTCTCTTAACTTTATACAGATTTAAAAAATCATACAGGTTCTTAAATTCTTGCAGATCTTCCTGAAAATTCGTGAATGCTTACTATTTAGCTATGAAAATTGTTGTAAGACTTCGAACTATAATATTTTGGGTGAATACACCACTGTAAAATATGTATAGAGCGGGTACCAACGAAATACTTCTATACGTTACTTCATATAATCCGCGGTCCAATAAAACCGTTCCTGGGCATATCAATTATTTGTCGTGTTACATACCACCACGTTTTTCTTTCTTTTTTGAATCCTGCAAATTTTTGCACGGTTATTAAAAAATTATAATGACACAGATCTTCAGAAAAATTGGTAAGAGCTTAGGAAACCTTATAAGGCCGGAAGAAATCCTTATCCTGATTATATCATAATCGAGAAAATTTGTGAAGATAGATGGATGTTTACTCTTTCTTTTTCTATTTTATTTTACTGTTTCACACAATAACTACTAAAGGGATTTTAATGTAACTTTACAGTAGTATAGTAGGGTAATATATAAGCTATAATTTATTAAAATATTTTTTAAATTACCCAAAACATAAAGATAAGTATTAAGTAAGTTTGAAAAATCCTACCATCTGAGAGCTATCTCGACGTGCGCTGCACAAATAGTTTGGACTATGCCACAATATTATTTCATGTCATCATCTATACATATAATAAAAATGAAGTGTCTGTATGTAATATCAAAATAACGACTTTTTACTGATTCGATATGAACGTATACACGATACTGATAACAAAAATACTATTTTTTTAAATTTTTGTCTGCCTGTCTGTATGTTCCGGGTAATCTTCAAAACGGCTGGACCGATTTTGCCAGAAATTTCACTGACGGATAGTTAAAATTACAGCGGGTGACTTAGGCTATTTTATTTTAGACTAGCTGTCATCCGTAGCTGCGTCTGTAGTACTATCTCCAAAGCCATTGGACCTATTTTCATGGGACTTTCACTGACAGATAGCTGATCTTATGAGAAGTAATTTACAATTATAAACAAAAACGCATGTGGAGCTGTGAGCAACAGCTAGTTTATAATATATACAAAGTTACGGGTAGCTGATAGTTACTTTGCAGTACGTTTTAAAATAGTGGTAAATTAAAAAATTATATACGAATAATTGTTCTGTCTAAAAAGGTCATTTTTAACGTAATCCTATAGTTTAATGTCTATTTTAGATACTTAGCTTTATGGTTAGACACGTGTACAGTTTTTTCATTGATGTACAATTTAGTTTTCTTCACATGTGCCACTGTGAAATGAACTTATGTATCGAATCTAATTATATGCAAGAACGAAAATTATTTACGTCTACTTCGCGTTGTGTCTCCATCAATCAAACTTCTGACGGCGTCGGGTGCCCATTGTCAGGGTTCTTTAGCTCAGAGATATCAGCTTCCCGCTGACGATCTCCTGGTTATTTTCGTACGACATTCTCGAGGTCAGACAATTTTGTTCGTGACTGTGGTAGCCAATTCATTTTAAACGGAGCCGTTGGCCTTAGAGTATAATAAATATTGGCCTGAAAACGTCACGCAAAGCTCTTCGAGAACCAAGGTAGAGACCTAAAAACACCCTCATTGTCACTTACATACAAAAAAAATCCATGTCGATAAATCAAAAATTACTATATTACCCTGTTATTGTTACTTTACTTTTAATTTTTTTTTACTAATTTGATAGATATCTATCGTAAGGGCGATTCATATTAAAGTTGAAAGGTAAAATATTTTTTTTTGTGTTCTATTCCATTAATTTGATACAAAAACGGCTGATAAATTATCTATACATATAAATTAAATTGGAGTGTCTGTTTGTAATATAAAAATAACGATTTTTTACTGATTGGATATGAACGTATACACGATACTGATAACAAAAATACAATTTTTAAAATTTTTGTCTGTCTGTCTGTCTGTATGTTCCGGGTAATCTCCGAAACGGATGGACCGATTTTGACAGAAATTTCACTGACGGATAGTTAAAACTACACCAAGTGACATAGGCTACTTTATTTTAGACTATCTGTCATCCATGGCTTCGTCTGTAGTACTATCTTCAAAACGATTGAACCTATTTTCATCGAACTTTCACTAACAGATAGCTGGATCTTGTTAGAAGTAATTTGCAATTATAAAAAAAAACGCATGCGGAGCTGCGGGCAACAGCTAGTAAAGGATATTATTAAAGATAGCTCTAGATGCCGTAGAAAAAAATCCAATGGATTTTAGTGAAATGTATATATACAGTTATATAGAAATAATATATTATATCATTTCAAAAGTGATAGCCTATAGAAATTACTTGTTTAAAAATTTTAAAAATAATACAATAAGATTATTTTATTAATTCTCAAACGATTTTAAACGAAACATTGTGCAAGGTATGATACATCATTTAAAAATTAGTCGATTATAGGAATTGTCAATAATAATTTATGTATGTAAAATTATACTGGTGTTAGGGCCGTAAAAATTTGTATGTGGGTCCATTTTACACTTTAGGTGAGCACTGACGAAAGGTTTTCGCAAATTCACCCCCGAAGATGGTGAAAAATGGGATGAAAATTTACATGAAAACCTGTCATTTTTCCTTTATCCCGTTAGTCAGTAATTCTTTTGTATATATAGATATAAAATAAAGAGTCGAAAATAATGACTACATTGAAAATGAATTAATTGAAATGAATATAATTCGCAAAATATGAGTAAAGGATAAAATTACGAGACAACATTTTTTTTAATGTGTATTAAATACGCGTGGAACCGCGGGCTCAACTAGTATGTTATGTAATTTGGCGGCGACAGTTTGCACTTAACTTGTTTTGTGTTAATTATATTATAACTTTGTATTGTTACTACGTTCACGGGTGAGTGCCTTAAGCACTCCCCTTAGTAGTCCGGTGAAACTGTAGCGGCCTTAACAAGCCAACAGTGTAGTCAGTTCGGAGAAACAAAAAAATTACTAGGTTCTTGCTTAGCGTACTTTCTGATTAACTCTTTGTCTGATAACCGATCATCTCTCAAGAGTCCTAGCACGATGTTAAATATCACATATATACCCTTCATCAAATAATCCCTACATAGTATAAAACAAAGTCGCTTTCTCTGTCCCTATATCCTTATGTATGCTTAAATCTTTAAAACTACGCAACGGATTTTGATGCGGTTTTTTTTAATAGATAGAGTGATTGAAGAGGAAGGCTTATACGTATAATAACATAAATTAAATAGTGGAGAAATACTGTTATTTTTGAGGTTACGCCAAATTTAACGCGTGCGGGCCACGGGCAGTAATGAATAAATCAAAACTACTGGATCGATTTTAATCATTTTTTCAGTGAATGACATAGGCTATATATTTTATACCCGTGCGAAGCCGGAGCGGACCGCTAGTAAACTATATAATAGAGAAATATTAGAGCATCCGAATAAATAAATAATATAATGAATTTTATCATATATTCAAAGTTTAGGTGAATTCCGATAAAATATATGTTAGATGTATAGATATTACACTTGAGGGACAATCTAAGCTTAAATGCTTCATAAATACTGCATTTTTAATGTACTACAACACTATTAGTTAACGTGAGTCTCCGTCAGGGGCGCTATAAGTATCGTATTTTACAACTATTGAGTGTCATTTGTCTTTCCACGACCTGTAAGTAAAAATCTATCGACGTGTCCTCGCATGCGTTCTTAACACTCAGCTTTTCTTCTAAGCATCGCGTTCTATCATCTTCGAACGCGTCTTAGAATCGAAAGGTCGGTTTCCCCATCCATAAAGATAAATATGATTTAACAGTCCCGCTTCAATCCCTACATAATATTAATGGGATCGTTAAACTGCACCGCTCTGCGCACACACATGTTATTTCAAGCTGCCCCAGAAACCGTGTGACGTCAACGCGACACCGTTTTTGGATTTCCCGTACCCTTAAATCGATCGTTGGATACTGCTGGAGTTTGTATAGATAGGGACGTAGAATATTATCGAATACAAAAAAGTACAACGTTTTTACAACAGGATTAACGAAGTGGTCAGTGATGACAGTCCCAAACTACGAGAATGTATTGTAATGAATGTATAGGTAAATGTTAAAACATGTGATGGTGCTTCGATGCGTTTACACATTTGGTTCAGATTTTTATTCAGCTAACATTACCGATTTGTTGGACAATAAGTATCAAGCACCATGTCAGCAGGTTTTACCTTAAAAAAATTGAATATAGCTTGAAGCATTACGTGAACAATAATGATTTCTGAATGTAACATTCCTCTCTGTACATCGATTAAAACACGGTTTCGTATAATTGTGATAATAGAAACAATATTGTTTTAAAAATATATAAAAACAAATATTTTGCCGGTTCTTCTCAATGACTGGGCTGTTTTCGAACCAGTTTTGAAATTGATAAACGCCTGTTCAGAGCCTAAATTTGATATTTCGTGTTGCTAATTTTTAAACTTTTTAAATTTTAGCTTTAGACAAGTTTCAAATAATATTAAGGGACCAATACAAACCGATATTCCCAATCTAAACAGAACTGATTCTCAAATATAGGTCACGAAACTTATCTATAGGGGCTTCGTAACAGATTCTCTATTCGAGAGTCGTAGCTAACAATCTGAGGTTTAGGAAATGCACATCCTCCATGCTATGGTTTCGACTCGACGTTTTTCTTCGCAGAATACTCAGATCTGTTATAGGACCGTCTACGTCCATCGGTACAGTATCCAACTATCATTGCTTTCCTAATAGTTTTAGCTGTAGTGTGCTTAAAGGCTAACATAACAGATTCTCATTTCCAGATAGTCATTCTTGTTCGTAAACAATACTTTATGTAATAAAAAATATAGTGTCCACTTCAACTGATGTCCCCCTCACTACTCTCTAAAGGATAAATGCGTTTATGTATGTATAATAATTCACTTTCGTTTGCCCCAAACGATAATGTCTACTTTATAATTACGTATATGTGTTACTATTCTCAAGCAAGACTAACAAAATATAATGCAAAAAGTTGACAAATACACATGTAGTTAAATCAAGACACTTGTGGTCCTCAACGTTACAGATTATATCGAGTTCCTCGAAATCTGTTTCCTGATTGAAATGTCAGATATGACGCTATAAACTGGAGTGTAATGTGGGACTTCACCTGTATGAGTGTTCTTGGCCAACGGCCAGAGGAAACCGGCACCCAGATTTTTGATCTAACATACAGTCTGCGGTTTATCCTGGGATTTACCCTATAATTACAAGTGTTTTATTTATACGTACACTCGTTTTAATACACGTTTAAATCGGAAAATGATGTACCAAAAAAAAAAACCTTGTTATATAGGTATTAATTGGTTTACCTAATTCAGATTTGTCGTCATACGGTATTATTTTGAAGTATGGACTCATAAATGTAGAAATATAAAATATTCATCAGCTTAGGCAAATAATCTATAATGCACCCGGTTATGGACTTGTATGCGCTTCGATAGCAGCTTAGTTGTTGCTTCGCTGGTTTATATTGTAATAAATAACACTTTTGATATAATAACATTTAATTATGTGCTAAGAGATGGTCACAGTTTACATGCCCGAGTGAATGTGTTGCGCGTGTAGGCGCGCGAGGGCGACGCTTAGGGTGCGGGTGGCCGGGGTGACTTGCCTCGTCCAGGGCTCGCGGGGTGAGCTCACGTGTTGATGCGCGTGCAGGGGTGCGGGGTGACGGCCGCTTGCTGTACGCACACATTTATTATGTTGGCCGCAACAGGACTATGAGATTATCAAAATGATTGTACATAGAGCTTTTATGTATTTATTCACAGCTTTTGTCTATTTTTCGTCTTGTATTGAAAAAATTAACCAACATACGTGCGGTTTAACAATATTTCACATACTTCTGTAAGTCTCATTTTATTGCCCAGGCGTCTGGGTTCAAAGACGTACAGTATTCTTGCTGACAGTGAAGCCTTTAATCACTCGTTTAGGAACCATGAAACATCAAGCTGACAATCACGGACTAACGGACTCCTTACCATCTTATGTCAATATTTTCAAATTTAACTTTATGTAACAAAGACACAATAAATCTCCAAAAATAAACAGAATTTTCATAGTATCATGAAAAAACTCGGTACTATATATTTCTTAGTGTTTTAAATCAAAATGTATTATCGTGGTCATTACCTCTTTCTCTTTACTCTCATGAAGGACGTTGCCTAATCCAAATCAAAATCAAAAAAGACTTTATTCAATTTAGGCCCTAAGAAGGCGCTTATGAACGTTAAAACTGTCACCGGTTCGGAATCCCAGTCATCGAGAAGAACCGGCAAGAAACTCGATCGGGTTTATCTTTTTAACATACAATTATATATTTAAAATACGTTATACGTTACAATCGTTTTAGTGGATGCACAGAGAGGAGTCAATTCCAGACATCACTATCGTTCACACATTGATCCACTCTATAATAAATAGCCCTTTGACACCAAAACCCACTTAACATGGCACTTAAACTTATAGTCTGGCAAATCGGTAATATGCTTTGGGACTTTGTTATAAAACCTGATGAAGGGACACTATCGACTGGCATTATTGCATTATTAATATCTTGTATAGTTTCACAAGGACCTAAATAACATTGAACTGGTTTAAGTAAACAATATGAAAACGCCGTAACCACAAATAGCACAGTAGAACGATTGGCAATAGAAAAGCCCCATTGATCCGCTCATAAATTTCCAAAGCAGTATTTATAGTTCTCTCAAACATCCATAATGCTATCGCAGATGCTTTGCATGAGATACATTTTCAATTAAAGTTTGAAGGATATTTATAAGTAATACTGTTTACAGTTTTGATTTCAACACTCATTTCACAAGTTGTTCAAATGTGCTGGCAGGTAACGACCTCCTTAAATCGTATTAGGTGACATTGATATAAAGGATAAATGATTTGAAATATGGAAATACTCAGGAGCAGATAAAATTATAGGTTAAAACATATTGCATGATTTATAATCGTGTAAGTTACCATATCCATTTCCAAAAAATGGTTACCTACAGACTATATTATTAGGCAAGTTGGTACTCGTGATTGCGTTCTTGTAAAAATAGTTTTATTTGTGTTTTATTTGGAAGAATTGTAATAGGATTTTGTTTTTTAATTATAGTTTTCTCATTACTGCTTAGGTCCTATACGAAAGTGTAAAAATATGTGTCCTATGTAATACTCCGAAAAATCCGTCATGTACCTGTAAAGGTCTCGTCCACATCTGTGTAGCCGTTTGGGAGATCAGCCCCGATATACAGTAAATACTTCAATTTTGTGTATACGTATAGATAGATTACAGTGTCATATTTGTCGATGCTGATGTTAAATGCTGTTTTAATTCAAGTCTTACACCGGCATACAGATATGTTCATTACAGTACTCTTTTGTAGTTATTATATTAGCGGTATAAATATAAAAGTTACAATTAAAGTCATAAAGATTTGTTTAGAGTGAATTTATCACAAATTAAAAACAACCCCCTTGGGACATTTTTAGATAATGCATGATTTTACCTAGGCCTTGATTTACGAAGACTTACATTACGATTTAACAATTCAGTAGATACGTCACAATGAAAGAAGCAAATAATTTAACAATTAGCTTTAAATTAAAAAGAAACCACAATAATTTTATTAACTTTATTGTATACCTTAATGGATAACAAATTATAAACTATTAAACCTAATGAATAATGATAGCCAGTACAACGGTAATACGTATCTCATAGTTATCACACAATACATTTATAATATCGACCACAACATATAAATGATACATACAAGATAATAATCGTTCGCAAGCTAGATATTTACAATGTTGATAGTATAGCTGATGGTGACGTTGGTCGGGAAATAGCTAATCCCTCGATTCCACATAATCTTGCCTTTTACATGCACACATATGATTTGATTGATGTACATAACATTCACTGTAAGATGATAGAATTAAAACTAATAATCGTTTTGCGATATACATTATGTGTTCAGTTAAATGCTTTATTAAAGTTAAGGGCACTTTAGCTCAGTGAATGAATATATTGCAAAAATTTGCTAATCTCTAAAAATACAGTAACTATATGACACTTAATGAACGATTAATACAAACGGTTCGATTTAAGAGAAACTTTTTTTTCTTAACATTAAAATATTGTGTAAAGTCCAACTCAATAAGGATTCTTAAAAATGTAATTCAATAATAATACATCTTATACGTTGGCACGCTAAATACATAGTCTAAAGACGGACCTCTGGTTTGGAAGAAATGGTTCTCGTAACAATAAACACGTCCTCTGTACCTGTATCAATAATGTATTCTCATTATGTCATCCTGGCGATATATGTATGTGTTAGAACACAAAAACGGAAAAAAGAAAAATGAAGATTAATAGATGAAAGGTGATCACGTCGTTGCTCAAGCTTCAGTGCAACGAACCCGGGCTAAAATTATATCGTATCCGAGTCACATGTGGAATTTGCGACGCATTAATACTGTTGAGGATGCATTCTCGACATTTTCTTTATGCAATCCACTTTACAGTTCATTATAATCTTTTGTGTTTCTATTATGTTGGTATCCTTTTTTATTTGGAGAAGCTTTAGTTATATACAATGAAATTATGAAAAGATTAGTTTTAGTTTCCTGACATTTGCCTAACGATTTCATATTTAGTTTAATTTTTAGATAAAAAAAAGTTTATTGTTACTTTTATGTGTCGTAATAAATGTTGATCATTTTTTTTTTTTTTTCAAATCTTATTTATGATTATTAAAAGAATTAGTAGCGATTGAAGTAGACTTTATAGACTTGAAATTTAGGTTACCTTAGTTATGTTAATGTGTAATGAAATGCGAAGAAAAATTGTTTGAGAAATCAAAACTTTTGTAAACAAAATATTCTTTGCATAGTTACAGGAGTTGAGTGAGTGTATATTTTCTAGGTTTATTTTCGCGTTGTTATACGAAGTGAATTAGTGTAAAATTTTACACAGCGTATAATAAGACTCTAGTGTTAGTTAAATGTAATGAATCCGATACCACAAGGCGCGCATGTCCGTTCGGTTATTTATGTGTTTACGAAATACATCAATGAGAGGCACAGTTGTGCAGCAGAACTCATGCCAATAATAAAGTCTGTACTCACTTGGATCCGAGAGCGGATTTAGTATCGAGAACCTCAACGATGTCTCCCGATTTCAGGGAAACTTCATCGTCAGCAGCGGCGGTATAATCCGTCGAAGCGACGACCACGTCTTCTACCTGACAACAAAATATTTCATGGTTAGACATCGAACATACAAATATTATGAATTGTTTGCGATTCTTCCGATGTTACCTTTGGTGGACTCCTACTACAGCTAGAGCGAGACCTCGATAAAGATCTGGATGAGTATCTTTTATAGCTCGGTGTATTTTCCAGACTGCTCATTCGGCTTCTGGTATTTTCTCTATCTAATAAAACTCCACTGTATCTTCGACTCCAGCCGCCGAATTTTGTGATCCTTTGATTATTACTTATATTACAATATCCTGTAAACGTCTGGAGATCTTCATCATCATCGTCGACTACTGGACAACTGTACATTGAAAAGCGGTGGGCTGTTGGTTGGCTGAGGTTCAATGCTGAAAAGACGTGTAGTGGTTCAAAATGACTGATCCCATTTTCATCGAGTACCGTGTACGCAACTTGCCCAGTCAATACAGCGCGACTTGCTTCGCGAGGCACTACCGCTTGTAAGCCTTTCTTCATGATCAATAGAGCCCCAGATACATGCTTTTTACGCTGGAATAAAAAGTCTTCCATGGCAAGACTATTTTCAGGTTGAAGCAAACTTAATGGGACATCTTGAGAAGTCAATAATGGCGGTTCTTCAGGGACGATCATAAGTGCAGCGCTCTCTCGTACTAAATCCCTAAGGTTGGGGTCTGTACGAGCTAACTCCGGATCTGTTTCCAACTTATGCAGTGCTGAATGTAGACTCGGAGTCTTATCTGCGAGTTTTCTCATTACCGTTATTCGTTTTAGAATATTTATGCTTGTGTTGTCTGTCGATATTTTTGCCAAACTATCTTTGTCTTTCATGATAGACATAAGATTTGTGGCGACGTCTCTCATTCCAAGTATTTTGGCAAGCCCGACTGACTGTAGAATTAATTCTTTTAATTTTTCCTCGTCACTATCTTCGAGTATAACTTTCAACTCTTTACTACTAGTGTCTTGCACTGCAGAAACAATAGCTTTTTGTAAAGTTTCCGTGGCTTCGTGATCAGTTTTGACGAAAGAAATCGACTCTGAAATGTGGTCTAGTACGTGGCGCAATAAACTTGTGTCACTTTTAGAAATATTTTTGAAGGCCGGGCCTAATACTTCATTTTCACTGCTTAAAAACTCGCCGAATTTTTCTATAATATCCTCTTCAGTGATAGAATGTTTCAACAAGGTATTATTGAGAGCTATTTTGATTAATTCTACTTTCGGTTCTGACGAGTTCTCGAGAATTTCTTCACAAAGATTTTCTTTGGCTTCTTCTTTTTGAAGGATGCTGAACATGGCGGATACAAAATCTTCATCGATAGTTTTACCCAAAATAGTGTCAATTGATTTTAATATCATTTGATACTTTTCTTTACTGTTATTGTTATTAACATCTTCGAATTGTTCAGCGGTAACCAGTGCAGCCAGAACAGCAGCAGCAATAGAATTTTTAACGTGTTCTTGATGAGCACTCTGCCCATTTCCTTCAACAAATCCAACTTTTTCCTGCGTGTCTGTCCTCTTTTTATTACTTCTTGCTTTTTTTGTGCTGTTTGTTGATTCTTCGCTATTATTATTTTCATGTAGTTCAGACTTTAAATGAGCACTCATTTCTATTATAGATTTTATAACGTCCATTAGTTGATTTGCGACTTCATCCTTTAAACCAAAATCTGTAACAAAAGCTTTCAATGCTTCTACATTTTTCGTATGATTCAATATAACGTTGATCGCAGGTAATTCAGCTGGAACCTGCCTTCCAATAGACATGCCCGCTTCAGAGAGCTGTCTCAACATCTTAGTGTCGATAGTAAGTTCACCCTTGGTAGATGTCGTATCGTTAGGATTAGTTTTGACTTTAAGTAATTTGAGTTCTTCAGGCGTCACAACAAAACTTTGTACAGAAAATTCAAGGCCTTCTTCGCCTTCAGTAAGGTCAGGTGCAACAAATTTCAATCCTTCGGGCGTTTGAACGATTTGTCCAGGCACAAAAGTAACACCATTATCATCTGTCTCTATGACTCGGCCGGGTACAAATCTTGGACCTTCTTCAGTATCAACAACCTGTCCTGGGACAAATCTTGACCCTTCGTCTTCTGTAGATATCACCTGTCCAGGTATAAAAGTGGGTCCAGCTTTAGTTTCAATAATTTGACCAGGCACAAATCGAGGACCGTCTATTGTATGTATTGTTTGCCCGGGAACGAATTTTGGTCCAGATTTGGTATTTACTACTTGTCCAGGGACAAATTTGGGACCATCTGCTGTATCTACGACTTGGCCTGGTACAAATTGTTCTCCATTTTCTGTATAAACTATTTGTCCTGGCACGAAAACACCTTCAACCATCATTCCAGGTACAAAACGAGATTGATTTGTTTCATTTTTGACCAGTCGGCCAGGAACAACTTTACCTTCTATTTTCGGTACCCTGGGACCCGGATAAAACTCAATGCCTTTAGCCGTTTGCACCATATGTCCGAATACATATAAAGATTCTTCAGATAAAGAACAGGTTCTGATGTCTATTGGCAAACCGACTGGAGTTCCTTCGGTAAATGTAATGTCTTGAACGGATTTTGCTACTGAAAATTCCACATGCCCGTCTGCTTTTACAATAGTTTTGCCTGGTAGAAATTTATCACCACATTCAGTATGCACAATTTGTCCTTCAATAAATTTAGGTCCATCAACTGTATCAACTGTAGTTCCAGGAACAAACTCCAATGTATTGTTGTTTGCTATCTTTGTAATGCCGGGAACGAAACAACTTTCTCCGTTAATTGCAACTGTCTGACCTGGAACGAATTTTAGACCATTAGGTGTAGCAATTGTAGCACCAGGTACGAAATGTAGTTCGTCATCTTGATGTAACACTTGACCAGGAATGAATTGCCATTCATTATTAATTTTTACATTTTGTCCTGGAGTAAAAGTGATTCCATTTTCCTCTGTAATAGTTTGACCAGGTATGAATTGAACACCATCCGGTGTCATTATAGTTTGTCCAGGAACAAAAATATCCTCAGGGCCTGTGTTTATTATTTTTCCAGGCACAAATTTGAGACCTTCTTCGGATAGTACTGTCTGGCCTTCAACAAAACGATAAGATTCGTCTTTGTTTTTAATTGTTTGACCGCAAACAAACTCTTCGCCTTGAATCGTTTCCATTACTTGACCAGCGAGGAAGAAAGGTTCGTTAGTGTTTTCATTTGTAACAATGTGTCCGGGTATTAATCCTGGGCCTGCTGGAGTATTAACACTGAGTCCAGGTACAAATAATGGTCCATTTGGTGTATCGATAGTCTGTCCAGGTATAAATATAGGTCCTTGAGGGGTGCTTAGTACTTGGCCTGGAATAAATTTCTTGGCTTTATTTATGTCTAATGTAAGTCCGGAAATTTTCGCAATTTTTTCTCTTTTACCCTTCTTAATATTTTTAATCACTTCTGGTAGGTTCTCCACTGTGGGAAGCATATTTATTTTATTACACTCTATTAACTTTTCAGTTACGTCTGCAGTTTCATGTAACCGTTCTTTTGATATATTCTTGACAGCAGTTAAAATCTCTTGTGCAGGTCTTGCTTTGATTGCTTTTAAAGGATTAACACAAGGTACATTTTCTAAGGAAAATGACACTTCACTAATATTACGATCCATTTCGTATATCTCCGACTCACAGTGATGAGGTGTAATTCTCACAGGCGTAGGTAGCTTAGTTATCTTTGGTTCAATTATCTCATCTGTTAGATCTTTTTCAAACGATTCCCAATCCCAGGACTCAATCAAGGGATGTATATTATCGCGCCATTCACCACCACAAACAATAATACTAGACTTAGACCGCATATGATGAGCATCAAAACTACTATAAGAAAAGGTTTTTAGGTCGTGTTTTTCATATCTAGTTTCTTCCAATTTCGCTTTTTTAGCTTTACGTTCCTGACGCACTTTTTCTTCTTCCAATTCTTGTACCTCAGCCAATTTCTCCTTGTTTTCAAAAATTTTCTTCATCGAAGACAACCCAACGGTACGTTTCCTCTTCTTTTTCCTGTCTTCCATTTCCTCAATTTCTCTTTGTTTGAGTACTTCAGCGTTCGGGCCTTCGCCTTCGTACATATCTACATCTTCAGTAAAATCTTTGAAGTCCATTGAAACGCTACGTCCCTGTTTTGTTTTGATCAAAACAGTGTCAGAATCTTTTGCAAGCATCACATCTCTGACGTCACCATCCCGCACAGCGGCTTCCATGTGAGCGGAGAATACCAAACTGCATTTTCTCTCTTGCACTGTATAAACATACCTCTTATCTTCCGTCACTTGTTTACCTAATAATATTTCCATTAAGCCTTTCTGCGCTTCTGTCGAACCATCCAAAACGGGGAATATGTACCTGTAGTCCGGTAGCAAGTCATGTTTTCGGTTTCCATAATTAATTTCAGGTGAATAGTGATGAGGTCCAAGTTCGCCGGATACATTTGTTATTTTACATTTCGCCTTCGACGAGCGGCCTGTAAGTAGTACTGGAATGTAGTGGTGCGAAGGCAGTCCATAGGACTTTCCGGTTATCCTGCAGCAGCGTTTCGCGTCGGCAGGAGATATAGGAGCGAGTAACGGAAAATAATTAGGCTTTGGTAGCCCTCTACTACGACCTGTTATTCTGCAGAACGACATTTTCGTTGACTTTACACAATCATTTTTTGTTTACACAATATCCGTAAAGTTATTTTATATTTTGTTTTGTTAACACGTTCGAGTTGTATGGCGCGGGAGTGGACGCGTGTGCTCGGTATCGAGTTTTGAAAGAGACTGAAGGCGCTCTGCGGCTGTACAACTGACATATAGGCGCACGCGCACGTTTCGCACCTTCGGCTCAGACGGTGTGCCGCATACGTGTACCGGTTACAAGTTATTTATAAACAAAGAATAAAAAGAATAATTTACTTAAATCCAAAATACAGTATGTGACACAAATGTGAAAAACAGCGAATTCGCAAAAAAACTGCTTATTTATTGCAATGAAACAACACATTTTTCAATTTAGACATTTTAAAACGATATTTATAATACATACATACGCAACAGTACAGTGGACTCGATGTTATGCAAATTGGCGAAAACTCGTAAATAAAACGTCGATGTTTAAAAAAAAAACAACAATTCTGAGAAATGTTGTGAAATGTTGCATTAACATTTTATTACTGAAAGGGAGATTATAACATTCGGATCAAAATGATTATACATTTCTAGGTCAATCAAAATTTAGTAGAAAATACCTATTACTTTGTGAATACAATTTAACTTATTTAATTATTCTATATTGTAAACTCACGATTGAATTATCATTCGTTGATTTAGACAAAAAGGAAATTTGGAAAAAGTTACCAAAATAAAGGATAATAATGTTAGATGTACTTTATCTGATACATCTCTTGTAACATTAAATTAAGAAATGTCGACGTTAAGGAACTGGGGTATTTACGTTAATTTGCAATATAGGTTTTCTGAAATACATTATAATATCTTCCCTGATTTCAAATGACATCTAAGACGGTAAACACACTAAACCTAGAGAGACTGGCTCTCACGTGCATCCTCCGGAACACACCCCTAAGTGCTTTGCGACAGATTTTCAACGCGAGCGTGATAACTAGCCAGGCGGGATTAGAAAACACACTACCACCATACTATAGTTTCATTATGATATTTTCCTTTACAGAAAGCTACGAAGTATTCGCAAAGATTCGAACCTAAGTCGATCCACGCAGTGTCCGAATACGCTAACCATAGAGTCATCATCGCTTCAATGGTCTTTGATATGCTATATTTATTGTTAAATCTGAGATATATTATCGATTTCGTTGTAATACGACTTGGAACTAGACGATGACTCATCATATACTTATACTCAGTACTTAACCGTCGAGAGTATTCTAGAAAGAAAAGTAGAATGCACAGAGTTCATTGTCGAAGCTTGTGAGAAATAAAATAGCCAATTTCCGTTGGCTCGGGTATTAAATAATTATTGGAAAGTTACTGTATGTCAGAATTCACGTAAAGGAGATAATATTGGCTTATTACCAAAAAAAACAGACAGAACATATAATTAGGTGCGTAAATACCTGTACGTTTATTAATTTGAAATTAATCAGTCATACTATCTTATGAGATTCAAAGAAAACATCGCTAAGCTAACCTTTACTAATTCTCTTAATAGCGAGAAACAATTAAAAAAAAATCTTATTGCTTGAAACAATATAAATAATAAATATTATCGGTGGGGTGACTGTACCTACAAATTTCCATGAGAAGTAAATTAATAATTAATATAAATTAATTATTATTATTTGCATTTATTTTTCTGTTATAGTTTTTATACTTTGTAATGGCTTATTGTATCCAAGTTTGATTTATACGACAATTAATACTCCGAAATATACAAACTCTATTAATTGAACTCAATATACAGCGAATTTACGTGAACCAAAACCACCTGGAGCCACACGAGCGAATTATGTTCTAACAGTCGGTACTACTGAACAAAAAAAACCAGCAAAAACAATCATTTTAGCGGCCTTACCTATTTATATTATACTAGCGGCCCGCTCCGGATTCGCACGGGTATAAAATATATAGCTGTGTCATTCACTGAAAAAAAAATTAAAATCGATCCAGTAGTTTTGATTTATTCATTACTGTCCGTGGCCCGCACGCGTTAAATTTGGAGTAACCTCAAAAATAACAGTATTTCTCCACTATTTAATTTATGCTATTATACATATAAACCTTCCTCTTCAATCACTCTATCTATTAAAAAAAACCGCATCAAAATCCGTTACGTAGTTTTAAAGATTTAAGCATAAATAGGGATATAGGGACAGAGAAAGCGACTTTGTTTTATACTATGTAGTGATGATGAAATACCTTCATAACACTATATATACAAATGTTGCATAATGTAGCATCACTGATGGGTCAATATTTCTGCATGGAAGTATCGACTAACGTAATTATCTTTAGCCCACGTTATTGTAGTAAATGAATATAGAAATTAACAGTACCATATTTTTCCCATATACAGTTGTACTACAGAAAAATCCCCAGAAGGGTTTTGTAGGTGATAGAGCTACGCTGAAGCTATTACTGGTTTTAGCATGAATGGATCGGCTCGCCCGACGCGCGGGGTACTACCACCCGACACACAGAAAACCGACGTGAAGTAACTGTGCTTGCACTGTTGCGTTTCGTGCGGCCAGTGAGAGCGCCGGATGCCTACATATTTAAAAGGCCGGCAACGCACTTACGACTCCCCTGGTGTTGCTAGTGTCTATGGACGGCGGTGATCACTTACCATCAGGTGACCCACCTGTTCGTTTGCCCCCTATAATATATAAAAAAAGGGTTGATGTGAGGCGCGTGCGGCCGATCGTAAATATCAAGCCAAATCATACATCACAACATGGAAAACATGTTGTACCGACCTTACTTACGTCTGATAAGGGGAAGAAGAAGATCCATCCATTTTAAATTGATCTACATGGAACGTTCTAAACACTGGACTGCACTTAGAATGAATAAAAATAAAAAATCTAATTTAGAAAAGCTGTCTAGATTGTCAGCATTCAGCCTCGTCACCGTATATTTATTTACGTGTTTCCCGACACAAGGACCTTCGGGCATCGGGACGTTGAGCGAAACCCTGTTTATTTTTGTTTATATGAAAATGCAACATTGTATATTATTTTGTTTTAAATTTAATATTAATATCGGCGGGATTTTATTTCTAGATATATGTATCCAGCAAAACTAAAAAAAAACTAGCCGGAGTATAAGACCACCATCATTGTCAGACTCGGTAAGACTAGGAACAAATTTTTTAAGTAATAGTGTTAGGTTTTACGACAACGTCCCAAAGCATATTACCGATTTGACGGAGTGTAAGTTACAGCACTACTTGAAGCGTAGTTTGATGTCAAAATATTATTACAGTGCATAGTGATTGATGTCTGGTAATAACACCCATCTCTGTACGTTCGCTGAAATTATTGTAACTACAATGCCTTGTTATAAAAATATAGATACATAACAAAAAGGTCGAGCTCCTCGTCGGTTCTTCTCGATGACTCGATTGTATGTTCGAACTAGTGGTACTAGTGACGTTCGTAATCGCCTTCTCAGGGAAAAAATCGATTAAAATTAAATTCGATTTTATGGTAGCCACGTTTAATTATAGAAGCGTTAATATTACACTGGTATCGTATACGAAAGTTGCGTTCGCCATCATTACTTCGAGGATTCAGCGTTTAGGCGTTCGAGCATGAGAACATTGTGTCACTGAGAGATGTTGGAGTGTATTTTACCAAGCTTACTATATATCAGTGTGTTCCGAGAGTCGCCTTTATATTATCAGTAGGTTTTTAATACTTTATATATTTTGGCATTTGAGCACAATCTCACGTGATCTTAAAATAAGTATGTGGCTAAAATGATAACATGTTAAAAACGTTAATACCTAATTAAGTACAGCTGTTGGGACTAATACTGGTACAGGAGTGCTTGGCGTCTGACATTTTATGTGACAGTTATAACTAGCCAAGCGCATTAGAAAAAACCTACCACCATTTAAAAAATCAACACCTATGGTCGCACAGTCATTTGATGTGACTCAATTGTAGTAACAATACATAAAAAAGCTTAATCCAATTAACGGCCTTAGATAGTATTTATAAGTTTTACAATACTAGCATCCGATAGCTGGTGGGTTACATTATAGAGTTTATCAACATACATTTTTATAACTACACAAGTATTGTTTACAATTGGATATTATAATTTTTGAGAAATCTACAGAAAGGGAGTCACTTCTGACTAGTTTTTCATCGCATCAAGACAAAGTGATTGTACTGTGCCTGATATTGAGCAGAGTAAAATGTAAAAATAATGGTGATCGCCAAGATAAATTCAATTCATCAGCAGACACCCCTGTAATGTCGGCCTGCAATCCTCCCTGTAACTGGATATATACTGCCTTCTCCCGAAACGCAACAAACCAAAAATGTAATCACCGTGACGGGGTTTATCGCCATGTGTACAGTAGCCGAGATTCAATCGGGTACAACTGGGTTATTGTATTGTAAGGGTAAACTAAAAGACAAAGCTACAGCTGCGTAAAATATGCGGACACCGGATGTTTGGGTCATTCGAGTGTCGTTCGCGATAGTAACATCGGTCAAGGGCCGTGATATTTATTATTTCCTATTATCTTGGCGCATCGTATAATTTTAATTTTGTATGTCTCAGCCTCTAGTTGCTAAAAGTCTACACACCGGCTACTCCGGGAACAGGGAACTCCTAAGCATTTTGCTATGGTCTTACATCGGCTGGTCACTATAAGGTTAGAAATAATTATCTTCACTATCATTCATATAATAATCTACCTTGTATATAATAACCCTTCAATAGTAAATCTTATTTTACAAGATCCTTAAATGAATGTCTGGTATATCGATAACCTGCATTACCTACCTACCGAAAAATTACCTAAGTAAAGATATTTGTCCTAGTAAGCCCAAGATTTTACTCAAAATCCTAACTAATATTATAAATGAGAAAGTTTGTTTATTTGTTACGCTATTGCGCCTTAACTACTCAACCGACCAACATTAAATTATACATATACATTATTAGGGGCACAGAAAAGGACATAACGTCCTTTTACCGAGGTAGAGGTTAAATCAACATACGTGGGAACGAAGCCGTGGGCAAAAGCTATTCAAACGATGAAATAAATTGTGTTAATCCAGATGGTGTTTCTAATGTACACTACCGTTGATTTATTAATTTCCTCGACTATTTCGAACGCGTTAACTCTGAAACCCTAAGGTTCAAGGCTTTTAGTAATGATACACGAAACATCAACATAAAAAAAAAACGCCATTGACTTCCAAAATCAAGCGAGTCGTAAATTTGACACGAAAAGACAGAGCGATCTGACCGAACCGACATCAAGGGAGAACAATAAAGAAACCCCGAACAGTCGACTTTAATTGACGCTCGGTTAAGATTAACATCATTTTGATAAGCTGCACACTGTAGCTCTTTGATCAGGTTGGATTTATGTCTCAGTGTTAAGGTGCAGTACTCGCATAAGGACATCAGGGTCAATGGCGAAGATTAAATTATAACGGAGCAAGGTCAAGACTTACACTCAATATGGTCTCTTCAAAGAAATATTTATACCGCAATTTACCACATAAACGTTATTTCATATAATTATTTTTTGCAGGCAACATTTCAAAATGGCTTTGAAGATTCTGAAATAAATCGGTTTGTGAAATATTAATTTAGCCTAAATGTGCTTTATTAAATAATATATTATTTATAATAAAACTATATTTTTTGCCAAATCGCCGTATGTCCGATATGATCTAGTGGCTAGGATACCTAGCTCTCACTCAGAAAGCAACCTTGAACCGCTACAGTTACGAAGAGACATCGCCTCATTGAGCGTGTTTTATCGGCTGTATCATGGCGAGTGTTCTGAAGAATTATCCAACCTCATCCCATCTTCTCCTTTCCACTTCAGAACCACACGGGCGGGTACGCGTCTCCACAGATTCACAGTAGGCAACCTTCTCGGCAAGAACGAAGAAGTTCGAAAATTCTTATCTTTGTCGTACTGTGAAGATGTGGAATCGCCTCCCGACTAGTGTATTCCCTCCCTCTTATGATATGGGGTCCTTCAAACGAGGCGTGAAGAGGCACTTTTGCAGGTCGGCATGATGACGACGACAGTCTCCGTTGTTTTTGGACTGTACCGTACTTACCATCAGGTATTGTACAGCCATTTTGCCGAACTAATATAAAAAAAGAAGCTCGGGTTCGATTCCTGGTATCAGAATCTGTGCATTTTTTTTTAAATAAACATATACTTAAAAATAATTACTTTTTATTAATACTTTAAGTTATAAATACAATAATACCTTAAAAAATATTAAAATATTAATTTTTATCTCGAGCCAAGTAACTGAAACTAGAAAAATAGCAAAAAAACTGTGCGAGTACAGCTGTCAACCATTTCCGGCGGACGTTGCGCCGCGAAGGTGGAGAGGGGATAATTATAGACGTGACGTTAGAAACAGGTGAAACGTGTTCCAATTTCAAATAATAATTTATGTTAACGACCAGTAGTATCCGAATACTGGGATAGACAGATATATTACAAGCAAGTATGTAGGTAGTGCAGTGACCTATCATGTCTTGCTCCAGCGATTATTATGTGTAGGATTTTTGTAGCAAGCAGGTCCGGTTTTATAGTTTTGGGGCAACTTCCATCTTAATCCAAACTAGAAAGTTCGAAATGTATCTGTTGCACCATGAAGCTTTAGAACCCTCTCACTGGTAGTGTATTCCTAATACAAGTATAACGTGATGACGCATTTGTGAAGGCCCACATGATAATGACGAACAACCATTGATTGCTTGGACTCTTGATGATTGCCGCTCTTTGTGAACAAATTGAGCTTACCACCAGGCATATTGTTGTCACTTTACAGGTGTATCAAGGAGGTAAATTTTCTATAGCATTGTAGTAAAATAGACACCTCAATTCAAATACCGCGTTCTACTACTAGTACCAATAATATAAATGGGAACTGAATGAGTCAACCGATTGTTGTGAAATTCTGCGTTGTTGGGATAGAAGAAAGGAAGATTTATCGTTTCCGAGGGGTAAATAAAATCTACGTTAACGCGAGCGAAAACGCGGGCAAAAGCTAGTATAGTAATATACAGCGAAGTGGTAAAGTGTGTGTACCCGGTTGAAGCTCCGTCGAATCCGCTAGAGAGAGAGATCCCCGTTATCTTTGGATTGTTTTGTGCCTCATAAGCTGCTTCGAGTTGTTCGAAATATAAAGAAAATTACCAAATGTTGATTTATGATCTATCTTAAATAAGTCATAAACACAAACCATAAAAACATTCCAAAAAGTAATTCATTACAGATTTTCCTCGCAGAAGCATCGTTACGAATCGTGTCAATAATGTTTTCCCTGAAGCTGTTTATGACTCTCTCCCTCGCTTTTACAGGGAAATCGTCGCGGTGATTTTCACGACCACTAAAAAAGTTATGACTCGAAAGTGTACGGACTCATCGCGCCGAAGCACCGCTTCGCTCCAATTCGCGCTGATTTGTTTACGGAAAACGCGACCCGACGCGTTGGCGGAAATTTTGACAGCTGTCTGATATATTTTTTTAAATATGGCGGCTCGATTGCACACGGACGTTGAACTTGTTGGCATTGAAAAAAAATAAATATATATATCAGAAGAGAGATAAGAAGGTAGATTAAAGCGAGCGGGGCTGTTTGTTGTTTTAACAATAAATTGAACCGACGCGAAATATTTCGAATTTATCAAATTGGATGAGATTCAAAGTGAAGACCCAGTTACGTGGACAGTTCAGACGCACACAGAGATCTAGTGCGACTATTTAGAGGATTCCGAGAAAATAAATCTCCCACACAGCCACACACAGTATACGCGGGATTATTTCTAGTTTTGTGTGTATTGTTCGCAAACCTGTCCGTGCGATAAGTTTGTGATTTATTGCATACGTTATTTAAAGCTGTTTAAATTATATAAATTATAAAAATAAACACAAAGAGTTTTAGATCAAAAGGAGTAAAGATAACAAAGAGTGATGAGTTTTTAATTCTTTTTGTCGATTGTATCTATGTCATTCGTGTATTATCACGGTTGCTTGAGTCATATGATATTTCTCATGTATTGCAAGACTTAACCTTTAATAACCTAGAGTTTCAATTTTGATACCAATCTTTTAAACCGAATGTTCACATTACTATTAGTTTTTTTTTATAAGCTATATATATAAATTATATAGCTATATTATATTTATATAGCTATATTTATAAAGCTATTTTTCCCTTCATCTAGACCCTCAAGCAAACACAGTAATATTCAAAATAAATCACTTTCGTAAATCAGGCTACTAAGGGTTAAGGCTAGTGGGTCCACATATCAAAATCCTATGGGGACTTACTGTTGTGTTTTGTTTTGAATTCCACGTCTTGTGACTCAAGAGCCAACCTTCCTGTCGTATAGAAAATTTAAGGGAGCGAGATTCTTGAAGCGAAGCGAGGCAATTTGCGTTCTTTCGGCACAGTAAACGTCACGCTCGTGTCGGTACCGCTGACTGGTGTTTACTCAACTCAACACGATATCAAGCATCCTCCAGTCCGAATCGGTTATACTCGACCCCAGTCGTCATCAACCACGTTTACTCTTTGACAAGGAATGCAGAGTTCAAATCAGAAATTTTCACTTCTATCAAGTGATGGTCATAGACACACACTTACTTTTTTAAAGTTATGGGAGGGCTTTGAAATTCTGACCGGCAACCTTTTTGTGTGACGAAAAAAGGTGGGGGTAAACATTGTGTTGGGTGGAGTGTTGAAAACACCAATTTTCACGGAAGTTAAGTAAAGTCGGGTGCGGTCAGTACATGGACCGCCTGGAAACACCGAAAGACGTTTATTTTTTGTAGTATTTTTAAATTAAAATGTTTCCCTATAATACAAAAGTTTCATTTTCGTCGTGCGACTTTTTTTTATTTCCTTTCTGTATATACATACCATAACAATCTAAATCCCAAAGAAAATAAAGGAAATTTGGGCGATCTTTCTATAACATTATTGTTCTTTAAAAATCTCCATCAAAGATATGTGGTTTGCCTCAATCATTTTATACAATGTAGTAAGTTAGGAATACGAAAATAATGAAACATTTACAAGTTCTGAACATTACGAGTCACGTGCACAGTTTAAAGTAAACCTGTGCTTAAATCGCTTGTTCATTTACGACTTTTAGTCTAGACACGTCGG
The DNA here is from genome assembly GCA_035772565.1 of Antheraea assamensis. Lineage (NCBI taxonomy): Eukaryota > Metazoa > Arthropoda > Insecta > Lepidoptera > Saturniidae > Antheraea > Antheraea assamensis. The sequence continues at coordinate 299,812 of JAQQSE010000265.1, forward strand.
TGGGGTCCCAGTAAATCTAGGGCCAGTGTAATTTATAGGGCTGTAACTACATTCCTGTTGTTTATAGACAAAAAGACAGACAGACGTTGGTAAACGTTATAAAATTGATAAGCTCAACAGCGTTCGACTAAGCACCACGATAGTTGGTACACCTAAGTATTTGTTTACGGAGAAGGTGTTTATAGTACCAATATTGTAGCTGGTTACATTATGAAATAAAAAGAACTTAAAAAAAAAAAATCTTTTTGTATATAAACATTTCAAACAGTCCAAAAGTTTTATGGGAACTGCGTAATTTATCTGGTTTCAATATGGGCTATGTGTTATTTTTTTTAATGTTTTTACGCAATTTAATCTCTATTAAGTCGTGATGGTCTAGTAGTTTGTCCTGGTGGAATATTAATCTGATTCGATCAAGTTCGAACCCCAGCATGTACCAACAAATATTTCAGAAATCGCGTACAATTAGTAATTTAAATTGGTAACACTATCGGCTGATGGCGAAAGTAAACATCGCGAGGAAGCCTGAACCTGAGAAATGTTCCTGTAATACCCGTCGCATGTGGAAAAATATAGAACTATGGATTTCTCTGAGTGTGAAATAGCCAATACGTCGTGGGCTGGCATGGTGATGTTGCCCATACCTTCCTTTGGGAAGAGGCCTATGGCTCTGCAGTGGATCTCTTCCAGACTGATGATGATACTAATTTATCCTCTACTAGCGGCCCGCCCCGGCTTCGCACGAGTATAAAATATATATCCTATGTCATTCACTGAAAAAATGATTAAAATCGATCCGGTAGTTTTGATTTATTCATTACTGCCCGTGGCCCGCACGCGTTCAACTTGGAGTAACCTCAAAAATAACAGTATTTCTCCACTATTTAATTTGTTATTATACATATAAACATTCCTATTCAATCACTCTGTCTATTAAAAAAACCTCATCAAAATCCGTTGCGTAGTTTTAAAGATTTAAGCATACATAGGGATATAGGGACAGAGAAAGCGACTTTGTTTTATACTATGTAGTGATAACCCGTTTTAAGTTACCACTTAAATTTTTTATCCATACTGCTCAGCTCCTGTAGACAAGCACAATTATATGTACCCGTGATGAAATGTCCTATATGTGCTTATAAAATTCTCGGTGCAGTTAATTCAGAAACTAGTCGAGCAAAACAACAGACAGTCTAATTTTATTATATATATACATTTCAATAATACCACAGTTTGAATATCACAACAATGTATGAAAACACTCAAGGTACTCTACAAATAAACGTAAACTTTATCACTTCTCACATTTTGCAGTACATTCGTGATGAATTTTATTAATCTCTGGAAATACCACGTGGAACAATGCCGGTTCACTCTAAATGACAAAGCTTTGTAACGTTCGACGTCACGGACGAATATGTGTGCTCTCATGACATTTTCTTTTTTTTTAATTTAAAGATTTAGTCCGCTCAGTTCCTAAAAGAAACAATAGATGGCGTTTTATCATAATATTTTTAGCAATCGTAACTAAAAAGTATAAATATAAATTATTCTCATCAGATTGGAATGAAATTTTAAACATTGGAAACGAGGAAATATTTTTTATTTCTAATTTATAACGTATAAAATTGTGACGCTACGTTTTTTTTACCATGTATCTAGGGCTTTTTATGGCTATAACAGCCCCATACTAACCTTAATTTAATTTACAGTCCGAATAACATAAATAAAACAGATTATTATTAATATTAAGATACGCGGGAGCGTGTAACGACGACTCAAAAATTTAGACCTTAACACTGTTAGATTTGCATAGTAACCCATGGGACATTCCAATATCTTGCAAATTAAAAAATTCAGAATCAACATCAGTAACTATCTACCCGCTTGAAGTTGAAAAGATTTCGTTAATATATGATATATATCTTCTATTACCTCCTTCCCTCCCCTCCCCATACACTGCACAGTTTGTTGTAGGAGATTTTTTTCATTAAATATTTGTTAAATGGAATGTGTCCGGAATTTACCCTAATAGTGTTGACAATAATATGCACTCTACAATAATCGTTATTTCCAAACGCTATGAATTGATCTGTGCCAAATTACTTTCATTTTGGATTGACATTCGAAAGACCATTTCCACATTTGGAAGCATTTAACTTTACATTTGTAAATTAATTCTGACAAATTTGTAGCGCTATTGACTTCTCTGCCGTAAATTACACTAAAGTTAAATAAGGGGCTAGGTTATATTTAATTGTTGTTAAGTTTTATATTATAATTCAGTGACTATATGTATATGTGTATATATCTAATGTAATAATTTGAAAAAAAAGGCCTGGTGATTTCTCTACGGAATCCGCTTAAGCATTCGCTGTGCTATATTTTGATATCGTACTACGCTACGTGCTAAATGTCATAAGAAACAAACAGAGTTTAAATTAAACTGCATCTCTATACGGGAAGTGGTCTTTGAATTGGGACGCGTCCAGACTAATTACGTGGTCGTAAATCTTGATTCGTGGTACATCACGACCCTTTATACGAATGTGATGCATTAATTCAGAGTGCCTGTCGAGGGGACAGTTTCAACAATCGGATTTTATTTATTGTTAGAATTTAAAACGAAGTAAATATTTAAAAATAACTACTTACAAGTATGACTTAAAGACATCTTTAAAGAAATTCTACTGTTAGTCGGTTATTTGTTCGGGGTTGACGATATTTATGTGAAAGTCTATTACTATTAGTGACTTCAATAGATGAGGTCATTTTATAGGCGGTAGAGCTACGCTGAAGCTATTACTGGTTTCAGCATGAATGGGTCGGCTCGCCCGGGGTAGTACCACCCTCTCACAGAAAACCGACGTGAAGTAACAGTGGTTGCACTGTTGTGTTTCGTTCGGTCAGTGAGAGCGCCGGAGGGCCACATATATTAAAAGACCGGCAACGCACTTGCGACTCCCCTGGTGTTGCTAGTGTCTATGGACGGCGGTGATCACTTACCATCAGGTAACCCACCTGTTCGATTGCCCCCTAAAGTATAAAAAAAAAAAAAACAAAACTAAGACAAGCTCTTGCCTTCTCAAGATATAATCAAATAGCTTATAGGAATAGCCGACAAATGATAACTAGTGGTAGACTACAAATTGTGTCTCTCGTTCCACATAAAATATTATATTCAACTAACTTTGACTCACGGCTTCGCACGCATTAGCATATAACCCACGTTACTCGATTTTTTTTTCGAACTGACTACGCTATCGTTTCGACTGCCCTTCACAGCTTCACCGTACTACTCGTCTTGAGCGCTTAAGGTACTTCGCCGCTTGGTAACATTCAAGAATGTATCAATTAATCTCTCTTATACTACTGAAGTAATCCAGACACTACTATACCCCCGAAGTAATCTACCATAAAGAAGTTAAAAGTCAAAGGGGAGAAGATGATATTCGCAATGTTAGAACCCACGGTTTTCCATATATATATATATATACATTGGAGCTGATGTACCCTTGCTCTCTCTTTAACAGTCAAATGTTACTAATAAATCTTCCAAATTAATTACGAGTATTACCCAAAAGCAACAAAAGAATCTTAAGTGTAGAGAGACAAAAGAATTACGATTTGTTTTAGTATTATAAAATATACCGAGTACTCAAAACTTTTCAACACTTCAGAGCAAGGTAATATAAATTATAATATCGTTTTGCATGTTTCTGGGACGATGCGTGTTCATTGGAAACTTGCTCGAGCAATACATGAATAAAGTAGGTATCCTGTAATGCATTGCACTTGCTTTATACCTGAACTCGGTAAAGCGAGTGCATTGCAAGTAGGTGGTAGAGCTACGGTGAAGCTATTACTGGTTTCAGCATGACTGGGTCGGCTCGCCCGGCGCGCGGGGTAGTACCACCCGACACACAGAAAACCGACGTGAAGTAACAGTGCTTGCACTGTTGCGTTTCGTTCGGCCAGTGAGAGCGTCGGAGGCCCACATATTTAAAAGGCCGGCAACGCACTTGCGACTTCCCTGGTGTTGCTAGTGTGTATGGACGGCGGTGATCACTTACTATCAAGTGACCCACCTGTTCGTTTGCCCCCTATAATATAAAAGAAGTACAAATAACAATAACGATTATAAACCAATAATGAATTACATTGCTGTGGAATTTGATAACAACTATAGAAATAAGCTTGTTGTCAGTTATTTTGATATTGATTGATTTGCAGTTTTGTCATCATCATCTTCCCCTTATCCCACTTAAGTAGGGTCGGTACATCATGTTTTCCTTTTCCAATCTCCTCTGTCAGATGTCATCTCAGTATTCACACTTTTTATACACATTACATTTTTCACACAATCCATCCACACCTTTTTCGGTCTTCCTCTACTCCTATATCCGTCCACTTTCAAACTCAAAACTTTTCTTGTTACATGACTTTCATCTCTTCTCATACTATGCCCGTACCATGCTAACCTATTACTCCTCAACTTCTCTGTCACTGGTGCTATTTTCAAACTTCCTCTGATATATACTCATTGTTAATCTTATCCATTGTATTGCAATGTAAACAAAATATGCAAAAAATTTGACAAATTGGGTTTCGTAAGAGACCGTCATGATTTAAATACCAGACACTGTGTCAAACTAGTGTCAGACTCAGTAAAACCAGTTCTTTTGGGTAGTAGTGTTAGGTTTTACAGCAAAGTTCCAAAGCATATTGCCGATTTTCCGGACTGTAAGCTTAAGCACCATGTCAAGCGAGTTTTCGTGGTAATATGTGAACGACGGTAATGTCTGGAATTGACACCTCTTTGTGTGCAAACTAAAACTAAAAGCGATTGTAACGTTAATATATTTAATGAATATATGTATGTTGAAGAGATAAACCAGATCGAGTTTCTTGCCGGTTCTTCTCTACGATTGGATTGTTTTCCTGAACCGCTGGTAGTTGTAAAGCTTCTTAGGGCGTAAATTTAATAAAGTATTTTAGATTTTGATTTTTTTTTTATATTTTAAAGAATTATCGATATTATTATTCAATTATAAGGATACTCTATATCTATAGCGATGATGGACCAGTTGGTAGTGTGTGCGGACACAGCGTCGAAGGACATAGCTTCGAATCCAAGCAACTGAATCGGAGTTTTCAGTGAAGGAAAACATCGTGATGAAATTATAGCATGGTGGTAGGGCTTTTTTTACGTCCGCCTGGTTAGCTACCACCCTCAAGTGGAAAATCTGTCGCGAAACACCTGTTGGTGTGTTCCGGCAGCTGCACTTGAGAGCCAGTCTCCGTCTAGGTTAAGCGTGACTTACCATCTTAGACCACATCATCATTTAATATCAGATGAGATTGTGGTCAAAACATTTACCTATAAAGTATTAAAAAAAAATGTATATGATGAAATAAATGAAATTGTCAGTAATAATAACGTATAACGGATACTCGACAGCAGAATAACGTAGTCTTGAGTTATTTGTTATCCGTTGCATAGGAATAATGCATTATATTAATACTTGTTACAGTACCTAATGATCCACTTGAATTCAAACTATGACAAATTAAATATACGCATATCTGTTCATAATGTATTATTCCCACGACATCGTTATTTGCGTGGATTCTTACAATAACTGAAGAGGCAACAATCACAACGTTCGTGTACGTATAATACGAACTAAGCCCAGTTTTCGTCGTCTCTTCCATTCTTATAAAGTTATTTTTTGAAATGTCTCTTATACAATTATTTTCCACCAAATTTATCCAGTCATTCATCACGGGTTATAATGCGTTTAATATGTGTATTAACACGACAAATGACGGAATAATATGTGTTGCAACTGGAGCGAGCGGTCGGCGGCCGCGGCGTTTTCCACAATTTGTCCATGTATTTATGCGTGCGCTTTAATTTGGACAACATTTACGATTCGGACGTTGATTTATACCGTAAAATTATCTTTAATAGCCTGCATTATTCATAAATTATTGTATAAAATTATGTTTTCATTTTAGAATCAGGAGGGAGAAATTTGTATTTTAGAGTTTCCACATTGTAATTTTGTCTATATCTATAATTGCGGTCCTTACTATTATTAAAAATACGAATATAAGTTTGTTTGTCTATTCATTGCGCTTTTACGCCTTAACTATTGAACCAATCATCATGACATTTTGAATACACGTCAGGGGTAGGTACTGAAAACGATATAGGGTACCTCTCATTGAGAAGAAAGTGGTGTCCCTGAGACATAGATCAAATCCACATTAACACTATAGAGGCTGTGGGCACCAGCTGCATGAATGCATGAGGATTTTGGTAGGTGGTAGAGCTACGCTGAAGCTATTACTGGTTTTAGCATGAATGTGTCGGCTCGCCCGACGAGCGGGGTAGTACCACCCTCTCACAGAAAACCGACGTGAAGTAACAGTGCTTGCACTGTTGCGTTTCGTTCGGTCAGTGAGAGCGCCGGAGGCCCACATATGTTAAAAGGCCGGCAACGCACTTGCGACTCCCTTAGTGTTAGTAGTGTCTATGGACGGCAGTGATCACTCACCATCAGGTGACCCATCTGTTAGTTTGCTCCCTATAATATAAAAAAAAAAATGTTCGTGGTAGGATTGTTTTTCTTAAATAGTTCTATAAAAAAATCGTAATAGTATATATCAACTTTTATATATGTTAAATGCATATTTAATAGCATTCAATTGATTTTTATCAAAATAGTTTCTAAAATGAAAAATGCTTTATTCAGTTTAGGCCCTAAGAAGGCGCTTACGAACGTCAAGACCACCACCGAGTTGTAAAACAACCTCGAGAAAAACCGACAAGAAACACGACAGCCATTATCATTTTAACATACATATATTTAAAAAATATATTAACATTACAATTGTTTTAGTGGATGCACAGAGAGAGGTGTTAATTCCAGATGTCACCATCGTTAATTTATCGATCCACCCTGTTAGCCTTTTGGCACCAAAACCTGCTTGACATGGCTCTTAAACTAAAACGCCGGCAGATCGGTAATATACTTTGGGAGTTTATTGTAAAACTTAACACTATTACCTAAAAAAACTGTTACTGGTCTTACTGTGTCTCAAACAAAAAAGAACGACCGGTTTGTCACAGTTTCTAGAATATAAATCATGGCGATATTTCACGAAATCCAGGTTTTCAACGTTTTTACGGAGATACATTAAATTATGAAAAATGTATTGGGAAAACTGGTATTTAAAGTACGTAAAATGTATTGGCAAGTTTACATCGTAATAAGCTATCATTATTTATAAAGGTACGTTACGTAGACGAAATCGCGAACGGCCATTACGATATTATAAAGATGGACGTTGGTAATCGCCTGTACTATTACATATTTCGATCTCTCTGAGTAAGTTAATTGCCCTACTTCAGCGTACAGATGTCCACTGCTGGACATAGGCCTCACCACACGATCTCCACAGCGTACGGCTCTGTGCCGCCTGTAGCCAACGGCTCCCCGCAACCTTAATTATGTCATCAGTCCATCTGGTGGGGGGCCGTCCCACGCTGCGCTTTCCTGTACGTGATCGCCACTCTAGGACTTTTCTGCCCCATCGGCCATCAGTCGCTCGAGCTATGTGCCCTATTGCCACTTCAGCTGTGATATTCGGCGAGCTATATCGGCAACTTTAGTTTTCCTACGGATCTCCTCATTTCTGATTCGATCACGTAGAGAAACCCCAAGCATAGCTCTTTCCATCGCTCGCTGGGTGACCTTCAGCTTTCTTATAAGGCCCATAGTTAGCGGCCTCAAATAATTATATATACTACAATACTTAAAGAAAATATCTAAAATATATCTCCGATAGCTCCAAAGGTTAACGCTTTAAAAACAATATATCGAGCTTTATTGCCTGAGATTTACACAATCATTTTAATGGTACATATCGAATCACACGAGTATATTATTCTCTACAATATTCCAACAAAGTATCTTGTTAGTGTCTTGGTTAATATTAATATTGAAGTCTCGTATGAGTTTACGCAACATCACAACAAGAGGTCGCGACACACGGCTTGTGATGGATTGCTAAGCGTTTGGCACACACTCCGGGCTGCTTCAAGGCGAAGTTTGCAAAATTTAATATATATATATTTTTTATCTTACACTTTTACACTTTAATCTTTTATCTGGTCAACTAAATCGATAGTAAAATTTATTTATTATATATAAATATCTTTTAATAGCTGTCATTGATAAGTCGTACTTGTTTTGAAAATAAGATGTTGTTAACAAGGAGGTAAAAGGAGCAACTGCGGGAACACATAATTCTTTGGCGAAAAGTTTTCAACTCCTTGATGGTAATTTACGAGATAAGTTTGTAAAGAACGTTATAAGACATGTCTAATTAAATAACAAATTGTATGCTCCACGCCAGCTGTGTCTCGCACTTCACGCCAGATTCTCTCGGTTGAATTCAATCTCTTAATACATCAGGGTTCAAACCAATATTATTAGAACGGTTTTCCTCGGAACTGTTTATTATTAAAGTCTACTAGTTAACAAAACAGCCCTGAACCAGTTAGCTAATAATAAGATTGTCGAAATAGTGACGTACGCGAGTTCACTGGAAAAGTTTGCTCGTCGGAACGAATTGCAAGGTTTTTCTTTTGGGCCGTTCCTTACACTTTGAGATGTATAATTGATTTACGTTCTATTATTACTCGTGGTAATCCAGTAGTTTAAGTTCGACCTTATTGAGATGTACAAAAGCTTTTTTCATGGGTTCTTTATTTTTAATGTTTCACAGGCTCGAGCTTGGCCTCGATCCCATGTTGGTAAGTGAAGATGAGACCTACGATGAAAACTTATAAATAAAAGCTTCGACGCGTTGATTGTTCAAAAATAAAAAGTAACTGCTACCAATTTTTGTTTTAACAATTATTTTTAAACAAAATAAAAGTTAAGAAAATCTCTTGATCAACAAAGGAGAAAAGGTACAGTACATTTTCATTCTCATCATATATATACTAGCGACCTACTCCGACTGCGCTCCGGTATACAATAATAATGTCCCGTCATAAGACACTAAACGATTTAGGTAAATTTAGTACATGTCTAATCCGTTCCATTTTTTGGCGCTTTGGCATTAACAGTTTCGTAAAAAGCAGAGGAACATTGGAAATCTCGTCACCAAAACAACTTGTTTTGTAGTACGTCATTTTAAAATTTCTGATATCTCCCAAAATGTTCATTAAAATTATATTAATTAAAATTTTAATCTACACTAAATACTAATCGTAACGACTATTTAATTACATGAAAATTATTACTATATTGGTCAAAGTAGCTTAAAAACCTTCTTAATAATTTGCAAAAAATAAAGATCTGTAAATTGTGGGTTATCCGAGATCGACATATTTAGGACTTAACTAGAAGCCTATAAAAATATATTTACAACCCTCGTGATCAGGCACATACGGCGATTAGGTCTCAGATTAACCCTCGAGAAGGCCGACGTCCTTCTATTTCATGGGCCTCGGCGGGGGCCACCACTTGGGGCCCACATAATTGTGGAAGGCGCCCGCATCAGGGTGGGGACCCAGAAAAAGTATTGGACCTCAACCCGAACGGGCGCTGGCGGTTCGAGCCCCATTTCAAGAAGATGACGAGGGGAGGTAGCTGGTAGTGTATCCAGTTTACCTCCCTATAGGGACGGAGTACGGCTGCCACCTTCCGACGGGCTGACCGCTGAGGTGGCATGGTGATACCCACGTTAATAAAAAAAAAATGTGAGAAGAACTGAAAGTGACGTATCTTGTTGTATCAAGATTTAGTGTGAGTAAATTGGAAGATAAACAGCATGTAGGAGCGTTTTCACTTAACTTAGTTCCTCCGTTAATACAACTTATTGTTTCTTTGATGATATTATAAATAAATAGTTTATTGGCACATAATATTCATTTTATTTTCATTATGTACGAAATTATGAAAATAGTACACAGTTTATAAGCACGTAACTACCAAACTAGAGTGTCCTATATCTCGCCAGCTGGTTTAATACCGAAAAAAAAAATTGCCGAGTCTATTTCGAGTTCTATTTATTATTGAAATGTGAAAAACAAAACAAAATGTAAATCCAATGTTAAAGGAAAAATTCAAAAACCCAAAAAATACTAATATGTTTTTCAATGTTCTTGTGAAAAATGTTATTTTATCACGTTTTAAGAACCCTGTGACAAGATGAGATCAAATCGATTAAAAAATGTTTAGGGTTCGATCAAGTTTTTTAAAAAATACCCACTATAGTCAAAAATCGAAAAGTATTTTGTAAATTTCAAATCCATATTTTGATTTGTAAAGGTAGCTCATAATTTTTAAACTTTCAAACTACCTTATTCATATGTTTTTGCAATACATTACGATTACGTCAATTACCGTGCCTTTAAGTACAATAATGTTTATAGCTATTCTAAATGGTCTTGTATTAAGCGGCCTTTTAAATTTTGGCTTTATAATTAGCAATAGGTTTTATTAATCACTTAGTATTATATAAGTTCAGTGTCTGTTTGCGATATTATCGCATAACAAAATACATTTTGTAGGTTCGTTTGATTATACCCGAGATTATTTAGGTCCTCTTCGATGATAACAGAATTATATAGTATAGAAAAATTTAGACACGCTCACACTACGGTGAATTTTTTTTTGTACCTTAGCAAAAAAAAAAATGGCACCGAGCAGTACATCCATTATGTAATTTTGTCTGTCAAGCGCGACACGTCAAAACAATCGTTATTGCGGCACTGAAATAGATTTATAGAAATAGAACACGAGGGTGTAACAGGAAATCTAGTTTAAAAAATACAAAAGCAATAACGGAGTAAACACGACATTAACTAATCAAAATACCTACGTGATTCGGTGGAACGGTTAAAACTGCTGTTCATAATCCTTTATTTATTTTCAATTACAGTTCTCTGAAAGTCTATTTACGTATGTATTATCATATCAAGATTTTTGATAACATTATTTGATTTGATAACATTTGATAACATTATTCTGTATTTTAATGTTTTTTTTTTTCGAGCAGTCTGGAGTAGTCTTTACAACTTACCAAGTTTGAGGGCGAACGCGAAAGGTACTCAGCCGAAGCGACAACTAGCTCAAGGACGCCAACGTACTGTATTTTTAACAAAATATAAAATACAAATGTAATACAAAATATAATATAAATGTAATACAAAATATCTTGAAGAAACTGCTATTTACTCGTTTGAAAATGTATTTAATAACATACAACGCCATCTCGTACTTACAGTTTGAACATTTAACAGAATACTTCAATTGATAAGCGGATTAAATATAATACTAAAGCGCCATCTCTTATACAGTACACTAACCTACCATGGTTTTAGTTTTGGATAAACAACTGTACCATTTTTGAAACATTACTTTGGTTAGAATTCAGTAGATGTCGCTACTAAAAAAATTACTTCAAAACGGTGCCGAAGTTACGTACCAAAAATAAACTGTTCGGTTTTAGCTGCTAGAACGTAACACATATAAATAAGATATTATTTATCGCATTATACCGCATCTAATGTTATAGCTGATTTAATAAAAGACGCGCTGTAGAGCATAATTTTATTAGCTATGTTGTTTGGTTAGTGTGATTTTTATTATGTAACTTTATTATATTCTCTTTTCGCACATTTTCATTGCACATGCTGCATTGCTGTGAAGTTACCCTGTACGTATAAGAAGTGATTTTTTTTTCAATAACTACATTTGATTATTTTATAGGATTCGACCTTGTAATATACAATGTAAAATTATATACATTATTTTTATAATTTTGTGTTAATTTAGCTTCTATTTATACTCTCCTCTTATCCATAAAATATCTTAAATTATATAATCGTTTAATAAACCGTTAAAAACGAATACGTTACAGTGTGTACATAAGAATAATATACCTTAATATCACTATATAGTATAAAACAAAGTCGCTTTCTCTGTCCCTATATCCCTATGTATGCTTAAATCTTTAAAACTACGCAACGGATTGTGATGCAGTTTTATTTTAATAAATAGAGTGATTGAAGAGGAAGGTTTATATGTATAATAACATAAATTAAATAGTGGAAAAACATTATTATTTTTGAGGTTACTCCAAATTTAACGCGTGCGCGCCACGGGCAGTAATGAATAAATCAAAACTACTGGATCGATTTTAATCATTTTTTCAGTGAATGACATAGGCTATATATCTTATATCCGTGCGAAGCCGAAAAAAGCCGCTAGTAGTATTATATAAGAACTAAAGCCTACCCATAAATGTGCAGATTATGCCAGTAAAAGAATCATAATAAATTCGTCGTGAACTTTTTCAAAATTCATTAAAATGTGCGTTGTACTCAAACTATATTTATGCGTCCATAAATAATTTGATAATATATGGCGCAATAAATTAGTCATCATGCGAAATGGAAGTTTAGTGTTATCCGGATAAAACCGAATCTTAGTAAATTAATGAAGCCCCAAAACGACACCACATGAAAGTAAAAGAAAAAGAAAGTCATGTTTATAAGTCTAGTATAAAACATTATCGCGTGAAACGATGTAATAAAATTTATTGCAAATAAAAATATATTTTTAAATACCGCTTGTGAACTTGGCGACTTTGCCTGACAATATAATATTTTTCGCTCTTTTTACGTTTCGGTTTTTAGGCCACAACATCTTCAATACATCTCTGAGTGTGTCGTAATATTTTCGTTATCTCATTTTGGTGGATACTTTTTGTTTTTACGCAGAAAAATAAAACAGAATTAAACTCTCAATCAGCCCGGCAAAAATGTTTATTAAACAACTACGTACCTACAAATTCTGTGCTGTCAGACATTGACCTGTACACTAAGGCCGCGTTCACAAATATACGCGGGAGCGGTGTTATATTAATCGATACTTTTATACTAATATCATGAAGTGAATAGGTTTGGTTTTTAATTTGTAATGGATAAATTATTTATGTTTTTTATTTATTTATTTACTGGCTTTTATGACTATATCAGCCCCATAGTACCCGTAACTTAAGTTACTAAACTATAACTAATACAATAATACAAATGATAATGAACGGAAGTGTGACTAATGATGGCTCAACAATTTAAAAAGACTTAATGCTTCAATACTGTTCGGTTTAGATAGTACCCCGTGAAACATTCCGATATTTTGCATATTTAAATTGAGAGCCGACATCAGCAACTGCCTATCCGCTTGGAACCGAATACATTCCGTTAATATATGATGTATATCCTCTGTTATCCCACAGACTTCACAATGGATAAACTTGAGCGATTTTTAAAAAAGCTTGCCACCTATAAAAAGTTACTTTATCAGCGAGTAATATGGGCTGTGTTTGCTTTTTCTTTTCATAATCTCCATTGATGTGGACAAAGTCGGGAGCCAAAGCTAATACATACAATAACACCCGTCTGTTTATTGTGATTTTAGCAAATTGCAAGTGCAAATGCAGCACCTATCGCTATTTATATGTTAACAAACTCTTACGGTTGCTACTGTTGAAACGTGTTGTTGCTCAAATTACATATTAAGTAAAGTTGCTCAAGCAGCATAAGACATAGATTACTACTATTTTTCTTTTGGTAGAAATATATTTATAAAATAGCTATTTAATATAGTGGTTGAAGATGTCAAAAAAGTTGATTGGTATTGTCCGGTATGCGATATTTCTTTTTTTAAATTAAAATATGGCACTTATTGTTAAAAAGTCGACGTTTTCTCGGAAAAGCTTTTTTCACTTTTGCTTGCATACGCAATAATAAAGAAGCTAAAATAAGTTCTACAGATAAAAATCACTTATTGCGTATGCACCAATAATAAAGAAGCTAAAATAAGTTCTACAGATAAAAATCACTTATTGTCATTTGTCTCCAGTAAAATAACAGTGATAATATTTTTAAATCGCTAATTCGCTATTTTTCACATACGTATCCATAAATAAATTTGAACATATTTCGAGTTGTGCGTGCATCAGTGTAGAACAGGAATAAAATCATCGAACTATTTAAAATACTTACATCCATGGTGATGCGCAACGTGAGGGCCCTCGCTCTGCGCTCACTGAGCCGTCTCCGGGTCGCGAGCAGCGCCGGCACCCGCACCCGGCTCAACCACTCGCCGTACTCTGCACGAGATCATCACCATCACGGTCACACTCACGGGTTAAAGTTACCAGGGACAGACGAAAGTATTGAGCTCTGGTTTAGCAAAGATAACCTATAGATATAACTTCAAAACTTATTTATAGAAAGTACAGTAATTTTTATATAAACTAAATTTCAGTATTAAAGAGTACTTCAATACAATAATTTATTTTTTTCGCTATTAATTTGCAGAGCTAATCGATCAATGAATGTATATTTCATGTTATTGTGCTGTGTGGTTTTACAACACACACAACAATTGCGAAATGTCATGCGTATTATCACGTACAGTAGGAATGTCGTGCGATAGCCATCGTCCGCTATTCCAGACAGAATTACGCGCTACTGTGTGAGCTACCTTAGGAATGGCGAATACAAATTCTAAAATTAATTTTGCAATCATGAATAAAACTTGCCAATGGAGCCGCCTATTCAGAATAACTTGAACAATTAAATGGTCCTTCGAACCTATTTGCTCGCATTATATATAAATATATTGGTAATTGTGTAAAATTATTCACATAAATTTCAAACTATATTAAATGTTACATACATTTATAATGAAACCAGAACTCAATTGTAGTTTTAGTTAATACGAAATACATATTGATTATCAACAAAAAAACTACATTTAGAATTAATAGAGACATCTATATAAGCATTAATAATAAACATGCGCTGATATGGGAAACGATATTGTGATGGCAAAGTTTAGAAAATTCTAATTAAAGCATAGTGTAAGTACGGACTATAGTAAAGTATTTATAGGTGATAGTCAGTTTTTTTTATAGTAGTGACGCCCTCTCTGTGCATCCACCAAAACCGAATGTAATTATTTATAACTATGTTTTAAAAATGTGAGTTATAATATGTTAATGAAAAGATAAACCAGATCGAGTTTCTTGCCGGTTCTTCTCGATGACTGGGTTGTTTTCCGAACCGGTGGTAACTTTGACGTTCATAAACGCCTTCTCAGGGCCTAAACTGAATAACGTATTTTTGATTTTGATTTTGAAGTAATACGGCAAAATGACAGGTACTGTGATAATAAGCATAGTGTAGTCACGGGCGACCACCGAGATATCTGTAATACATCGTGAGTAGCAGCTGTATATACTGGTTAATAACGGAGTGAGACGGAAAAGGGTAAAGTGTATTTTGATCGTAATCAATGGAATACAGGTCCCCACCACTCCTGTTGGTAATTGAATATACATCTGCTGATTCCAGAAGGGCGGACCTGTTACGATTGGGTGGTGTTGAGATTCAGTCGCACAAAACTATTACAACACTCAATTTAAATGAGGAAGCCAAAATATTTGTAACCAACTTCAAAAAGGAAAAGGTTCTCAATTCGGTTATATTTTTTAATATTTCTTACCTTAGAACTTGGCCATTTATAAACAGATTTTATTTGATAGAAATGAGATATTTTAAAAGGGTCCCCATTTTAGTTTCATGGGTATTGGACCATATATATAGTAATCGAGATTGTGGTTGATCAGAGGTTTCGGCGCGTTTTTTTTACAGTAGCTGGCTTTTTTAAGTCGACTTTAATTTTCGTTAAAATTTTCTTGTATATTTACATTATGTACATTCTTTGTTTTAACTTCTCTATTGTAGTAAACGATACAATTAGAGTTGTTATTCGTTTTACTTAGCCTAAAAGTATGGGGCGGTTAAAAGATTAATTATATCCAGCATTGTAAGCATTGTAAGCCTCCTGAGAAAAGATATGCATAGTATATATAGAGTAATCAAGAAAAGTCGACAGTATACGGTTTCAATATCGACTGTCTACCGCATTATAAGTATAAGGCAACATATTAAAAAAAGAAGTTAATGTTAATGGACCTGATCATTATTGAAATGTATGTTTTTTTTTTTTTGTTAAGAGTTATTCTGAGTTGTGTACAGACGACGGTCAGCGTCTAAAAACATCATTTTTTGCTAAGTGTTAAGCAGTTATAAAGTTTGACAACTTTGATTATTATTACTTTGTGAATTATGCTTATAAATAATATATGACACGTAGTTAAATATATCGACTACAGAATAATTGTAGTATTTAAAAATAACTCAGTCGAAGTCGTCAATCTGTAGGAAACATCTAGAACATTCAATAATAATTTGTTTAGAGATGAACAATAGCACTGTGTATTTATTGTTGTGTTGTATTTTGAATAACTTTGTGATATTTACATTACCTTGTAATAAACGAGATGAAATTGAAAATAATCAGTGAAGTAATTAATAATATAGTAATGGTAAAACGTCAAACGAGAACATAGAGTCAATTGACAGCGCATAAATTGTAATAAAGTAGCTGTTAATCATAGTTGCATCTCTTTTTTTGTCATGCATTTACTTATACCGTATGATTTTGCATCCCGCTTTCGCGTAATTGCGTTAGTCGACAGAAACACAACAAATCAAGTTATTTTATGTTTGTTTACAAGTTTGTAGGTTAGGTTATATTACAACTATGGGATATATTGTAAATTGTTTGATTTTTTTTTGTGCTATTGTTAATCTCGTATCGATAAACACTGACCTATTGCTTCTTTTGTGAACATGTCTATGTCGTGGTCCATGTTTGTATAGTTATTTGACATCACTTTGTGTTTACGTATATGTAGGTACAGTATAAATAATGCACACAATCACTGTATTCACTGCTTCACGAAATGTACTGAACCCTTTTGTTCACTGTTCCTTTTGGATATAATCTTTAATTTAATGTCAATTGAACACAATTAATTCTTAGTTTTGTCTACATTAAAAAATATATATTTATTCAACAAAAACACTGTTTGTTGGAATCACACCACGAAAATTGGGTACACACCTAAATGTATTGTCACGGATAAAGTTTTATAGCTAGTATCAATATAAAAGAATTATGGATTATCACAGCAATGTTTATATTTACTTCATATACAGACCGAGTCATTTTAAATAATGCCCAGTTCCGGTATCGCCATCACCACGTCTATTTCTGTTGCATCTGTTATAGACAGACTTCATATACAACTGCAGTCCGTTTGAAAGTTGATAAATTGAGTTTAACATTTAAAATGATTTATATTAGTAATTGATACCGCAAAATAAAATAAAAATTATTCCTATTTATTCTAAAATTAATCGAAATTAAATGTTTCTTATCTATTTTTGTACTCTATATATATAAAAATTAATTGCTGTTCGTTTGTCTCGCTAAAACTCGAGAATGGCTGGACCGATTTGACTAATTTTGATCATAAAATATTTGTAGAAGTTCAGGGAAGGTTTAAACGGTGAGGAACATAAATAATAAGTAAAGGAAAATACTAAAAACGACTATTTAATTTTCAAATACAAAATGCTCCTTAGCTATGAAACATTTGATGTCTTTTGTCATTTTAGAAATACAATATTGTCATTCGTTTGTCAAATATTTATTGGTACGTTCAGATATTTTAGTCTGTTTCATAGTTATAGTATGAGGTCCTTTGGTTTGTTTTGTTGGAATACAAAACAGTTCTGTTTCAGAAATAAAAATACGAGTAGTACATGAGAAAGCTTTAAATTGATTAAGTGCGTAACTGAGTTGCATTTCTAATGTAAATAAAACTTTTGTATAAAGTTTTGACCACGTTTTATATAAATATATCTAAATGATAGGAAGTTCGCCGGGTCATCTAGTTATTTGTACATTTGACTAATCAAAAATAACGATTAGGCTCGTGTCGGTAGATGTATTAAGCAAAAATAATTATTCTGACGCACGACTTTCGTTTCTTTCAAAGTCACTACCCTGAACACACAATCAATTCAATAAAGTAGGTGGTAGAGCTACGCTGAAGCTATTACTGGTTTCAGCATGAATGTGTCGGCTCGCCCGACGCGCGGGGTAGTACCACCCGACACACAGAAAACCGACGTGAAGTAACAGTGCGCCCGCACTGTTGCGTTTCGTTCGGTCAGTGAGAGCGCCGGAGGCCCACATATATTAAAAAGCCGGCAACGCACTTGCGACTCCCCTGGTATTGCTAGTGTCTATGGACGGCGGTGTATCACTTACCATCAGGTGACCCACCTGTTCGTTTGCCCCCTATAATACGAGTATATATTAAAAAAAATCTTAATGCCCCTATGGTTAATAAAATTTCTACATTTAAAAAAAGACAATTCTAGAACTAAGGTATAAGTCACATGCCAGGAGAGACTACAGGCATCAGACAACTCTTCCTTCCGTACCATGAGGCATGCCTCAGTTATATCTCGCCTAAGAAATGTCTAGTAATATATATGACATATAACATTCCAGTGTATTAAGAATTTATTATTTTAAATGTCGCTACGTTTATAAAAATGACCAGGCGGTCATTTCACAACGGATAATGACGTCAAACATTAAAAATGTTATTAATAAAAACGTGTAACATATGAGAATTTTGAACCTGATTTGATTCAACAGCGGCAAGAGATTAAATACAAGCGATGATGGCTCAGTTGGTAGTGTGTTCGGATACAGTGTGGAAGCACGTCGGTTCGAATCCAAGCAATTGATTCGGAGCTTTCGGTGAAGGAAAACATCGTGATGAAACCATAGCGCATGGTGGTAGGGCTTTTTATAAGTCCATCTGGCTAGCTACCAGCCTCAAGTTGAAAATCTGTCGCCAAGCACCTGTTGGTGTGTTCCGGCAGCTGCACTTAAGAGCCAGTCTCCCTCTAGGTTAAGCGTGACTTACCATCTTAGACCACATCATCATTTAATATCATATGGGATTTTGGTCAATAAAAAAAAACAATACCGTATGTTCTCACTGTTTGTGACTTAAATTACAGTAGGTACTAGGTACTGACATTTGATTTGGCATGTCGGGGAGAAAACCGAGATAGTCGACTATGTTCGTATAGCGTTATCTTTGTCTATCGCAGTCACTGCGCTGTATGATAGAGAGAACGCTTTATAAAACTGAAGCCAACTGTTTTCAGAGAGACGTCTCACTCTTCTTCCCGATGTGATAAAACAAATGCCGGGTACTGTATATGTGCAATACCGCATGATGCGTTATCTTCCCATGAATTAGTAGTATTAGACATTCTTGCATAATTGTACCATAATAATAATGTATAAATGGGGGTTCGTGCTCCATTTTGATATGTCATTAACGTAGGCGTTTATATTGCGCTAACTCATCGTAAAAGACCACACTGACTAAACTAATAGGCAAACATTCTGCAGTTTCGACATATTTTTTTTTTATATTATAGGGGGCAAACGAACAGGTGGGTCACCTAATGGTAAGTGATCACCACCGTCCATAGACACTAGCAACACCAGGGGAGTCGCAAGTGCGTTGCCGGCCTTTTAATATACGAGTATGTGGGCCTCCGGCGCTCTCAATGACCGAACGAAACGCAACAGTGCAAACATTGTTACTTCACGTCGGTTTTCTGTGAGAGGGTGGTACTACCCCGGGCGAGCCGACCCATTCATGCTGAAACCAGTGATAGCTTCAGCGTAGCTTTACCACAAGACATTCGTTACAAAGAAAACGCAACCATTAGACTGGAGTATCCACTAAACACCAAATGGACTGCATACATGTTTGCTACTTCCTAAAATAAAGGAAAAAACAACAGCACTTTTTCGAAACGATTCAAAAGTATGAACGACGAATTTATATACTAGGAATAAATAGTTTGATTAAATAACCTTCTGTTACAAACAAAAAATTCATTCGCAGTTATCTCTCATAATGCGCTAAAAGATATTAAGAAAAAAAATATATTTCTATATAGATGTCTAAAAGAATGTTAATTAATTAGAAGATAAAACGCAAGAATAAACAAAGATTATAAACTTCAAAACTGACATAAAATGGAACGTACTCGCTTTTACTAAGGGATGGAGGAACTATCAACAGGATCAACATAAAGACCCGACGCGACATTCATTCGTCTGTTAGTTTAAGCGAAATCCAGGAGTGCGTTCTGAAAAAGCCTCGATTGTTTTTTTTTTTATTAATGCGGCGAAATAGAAGTCAAATGGAAAAATATTGTCACCAATTTATTTTAAAAATCGACCAGCACTTCGGAATGTTGATACATCGAGAATATTTGCGAAGAATCTCGGTGAGAATCACGGTTGGTGTAAATTCATAGCTGCCAGTTGCGAATGGTTAATGCCTGCAAGAGTGATGACCGCTCAACGCGGCCGATTTGTGATCCACTGGGGGTGACAACTCACCTGTCAGTTGCTTGCCAATGAAACGATGCCAAATAGCTACAGCTCATACTTGAACTTGCCAACAACAGAGTGCATAATGAAATATATGAGAGGAATAATTGGTTTTTTATTGTAAACCTTATTAATTTAAAAAGCGATTTGATATTGCTTAAACTTTTACGTAATATCGACTACCATTTTTAGACTGAATCCGTGCAGTTCTGCGAATTAAATCGTATCAGGGATAACATGGAAATAATCTATATAGTTAATGCATAAACTCTATGACTATATGTGATGTACCTAAACCATTTCATTTAAATTCTAACAATTTAAGTGTCAATTGTTTTTTGGACTAATCTCTAAAACATTTGAACCGATTTTGGAAAAACATTTTTACTAACCAAATAGAGGACATTTTAGAATACTCTAGTAATTTTAGAATATCATTACGATTTTCTATGGAGGTTAATAAAAATTATGATAAAACATAAACAGAACAGTACCGAATTAATTCCCATAAAACACGAATATACCATGGAAACACAAAACTATTTTGACAAGAATGGAGACGGGGGCTTCACTTACAAACAAATAATGCTTGATAAAATCATAATATTCATCGAAGTAAATAACAATAATTATTTATATAAGTTTTCTTGTCTAACACAATGTAATATTTATATTATAGAGTAAGTTAATAAATTTATTAATCAAATAAATATTTTATACTGACAGTACACTATGTAAAAACATTACTTAATGGCGCCTGTGAAAAATCAATTATAAATATCCAACCAAACAGACATAAAAGAGAATTAGTTCATAAAAACGTGGTAAGGTAAATCCAAACATTGAACGAGGTATGAAGAAAGCTTTAAAATAAACAAACCACTGCAAGAAGCCGAACGCATTACCCGAGCCGGATGTCACGGTACAGACGATTCGCGTCAGAGAAATATTCCAGCGTCGGACATTTGCCATAAAATCTTTAGCTGAGGCCATTGAGACCTTGGCGTAATTATAGATTTGATTTGCACATTTGCTAACTCCATCTGGTCTTGCGATTTGACAAATCTCAGTATGAAAATGGAAACGCCCAAGTGTTTTATAGCTAACGCTCGTATATTGTGAACCCTGTTGAAACTTGAGTTACGACTTTATATTGAAAATAATACCAAGTAATAGAAATGATATCATGACAAAAAACTGCCTTTTTTACCTTATTTAATAATTATACCCCAAGCCTAACTAATATTAGAAATGCGAATTGGAGTTTGTCTGTTACATTTTCACGCTGCGCCGTAACTAATCAATCAATTAAAATGAAATTTTGCATACACGTTTTTGGGAGTACAGTAAATATAGGGATGTCTTCTAGTAGAAAAAGGGTACTGTTAGATCAACTCGTATTATCATACTGGAAGCACACGCTGCAAGTTCGTCAGAAATGGTGCACACCCGATCGATCTATAGAGATTGGTACTGTCGTTCTCTTAGGTCAAGATAATGTACCGCCTTTAACGTGGCCAATAGATATTATAACTGAGGTTTTTCCTGGATCGGATGGCATAGTTCGAGTCGCTTCAGTCAGAACCGCGTCAGGTACATATAAACGTACTGTCACTAAATTGTATCCTTTACCAACCCAATAGAATAACGTATGATCTATTGAAAAACTAGTTTTTTCTAAACGACTTTTAGTTTAACCTAGACTTATTTGAATTTTTGGATAAAAACGTCATGGTGGAGCATCCGCCTCACCAGGTACTGTTTCCTAGGGATAGATCAAATCGAGCAAAGCCGTGGGTAAAAGTTAGTGTAGATATATAAGAATTAAGTCATTTTGCGCATAGAATAATAATTAGTAAGGTCTATAAGTAACGTACGTGTAAAATTGTGATACTCCTCTTTCAAACAAAAAGTTTGCTACTAAACATTTTCACCTATAATTTAATATATTCATGAGATTTAGAAAATTATTCTTTGATAAATATACACAACTTTGTATTAATTAGTATATTTCAGTTTATACTGAAACGGTATAAAACTTAAAATGGAAACATTATGGCTGTCAACAATAATCTATTTGAGTATGAAAATAAATCTTTCAGTTGAATTATATCGCCCTATGTGTTGCGTGACCTTGAACGTTATTAGGCCCGCCCACGCGATAAAGGCGCGTAAACACTTCATTTTGTTTCAGTGTTCATACAACAACATAATTAATGTTGTATCTCGTTATATAAGCAGCTATTAATTCACGACATTTAAATCTATCGTATGTTGATATGTTTTTATTTTTGAATAACAAGAAGATGTATATTTCTAAGTTCTTAACAGATAGTCATAGTTTCTGAGCACAAACTCACCTGATATTAAGTGACGTTGTGGTATAAAATGATAAAAAGCACTGTTTGGCCTCAGATTTTAAACTTGATGTAGTTAACCTGGCGGGCTTAAAAAAGCCGTACCATGTTCAAGTTTTGTTACAATGTTCTTCATCATCGAAAACTCCGGTTTATTCGCAGAGATTCGATCCTAAATCGATCGATGTCCAAACGTACTAAATATCGAGCCATTATCGCTTCCCAATTCTGATAGTCCTGCTTATAATTGAAAAACACAGCCCAGAAACGAACCAAAGAGGTAAAATCGACACATAAAAGAAAGATAGCGTATATCACTACATAGTATAAAACAAAGTCGCTTTCTCTGTTCCTATATCCCTATGTATGCTTAAATCTTTAAAAGTACGAAACGGATTTTGATGCGGTTTTTTTTAATAGATAGAGTGATTGAAGAGGAAGGTTTATTTGTATAATAACATCCATTAAATAGTGGAGAAGTACTGTTATTTTTGAGGTTTCTAATGTGATGTCGTAAATAATTACATTTTTTCCGCTTACATTGCAACAAACGCAGGCTGAACCCTACGAGATTTATCAAAGTAATGTTTACGGGCCACGGGCAGTAATGAATAATAAATCAAAACTAATGGATCGATTTTAATCATTTTTTCAGTGAATGACACAGGCTATATATTTTATACCCGTGCGAAGCCGGAGCGAGCCGCTAGTAAAACATAACAGAAGGACAAAATAGATTTCAGTCAAACAAATTAAGTAATAATAGAAATGTAGATAAGTACCAAATTTATTTCAGTCAATTTCATAAAACTTCACAGAATGTAACAATGTAACGGTAACTCTAAAAATATATATTTGTGCATTTTATTTTCAGAAGCAAACACTCAACTTTCACGGTCCGTTTAAATATAATTTTGACAATTATGTACAGCCAACCGAACAGAATTTCGAATAAATATCTCACATTTTAAGTTTTGATAAATGTTAATTAGAAGTCTCGATAAATTTTAAGATATAAACTAACGGTCAATAAGCTTGTAGGTTAAATACTATATGTTTATATATACTATATGCTATATGTTATATATATACTATATGCTATATGTTATATATATACTATATGTTATATATATATACAATAAATTAAATGGAAATTCTCTGATATTTCTCAAATACCTAATTATTCAATTGTAAGCACAAACCTATATTAAACTGCCAAACTTCAATTTAATTATGTAAATTCCATATTTATAATTAAAAGCTCTCTTTATTTATTATATATTATAACAAATAATCTCCAAACTTAGGGCATCCTAGGTATTTCAAATAAACTATAGAAGAAATGGAGCGGTATTCTAACAATGAAAAAAGATCACTCATCGGGATGCAAAGTCGGAAATGTCGAACGATTTGTTGGGTTTAAATTCAAACAGTGATTCATTGACGCGACTGTGACAAAACTGAAACTATGCAAGACACGTTACATGACGCCAAAACATTTACACGTATAAAATATAACAACAGAAGAATATAAAATTAAAACGACTAAAAGAGGAATCTTAGAAGAATTTATATCTCATCTTAAATTACGAAATAAATTCACTTATTTCATTTGCCTAACTTTATATATAAATTAGATATTATTAAAGGCATTACTAAAATATTTGTAACATGTGTTATTCTCTTTGTTTTTAAATGTCCATGTTTCTATGTCCAATATCAAAGACATGGAAGGTTCTAGTTATCCGTTCTTTACATAATTTGTTGTCAACATAAATCTTTTATTATTTATTGCATTAATAAATTAAGCATTTACAAAAAGTTTTCCTTTAGAAACATCATATGATATTATAACCTAACCTAAACCATTATCACATGAACTCTCTTATAAAATACGATGTCATTGCATTGATTTGCAATGATGTCATCACAATAATAGCTCATACGAAGTTAAGATAGAAAGAAATGTTGCACGGCAAATGTCAACACAAGAAAACACTCGGTCCGCGTTCCTATGTATCTATTGCGAGGCAAACAAATCAAATTCAACTGTAGCACTCGTCCCGGCAGTCGTTAAAGTTCAAAATCCTTTAAACGACCGGAAAGAGAAGTTTGCCAATGTAATAATCAGCGAGCTTGAATCTGCAAGCGATGTAGACCACATCTCTGGTGAGTAAGGTGCAGAATATACGGGCAGGGTTGAGAAAAAGTTTGTCAGATCTTTCAGGTCCGGTAGGCCGATCTAAATGCGTTCCGTCTTGGCACATCATTGGGGCAAGGACGTCTAGTGCTTGTACGTTCGGCAGATTGATTGATCGATTAATCTAGGGATCTACGAACTTTTATATTTTCAAACAGTTTACACATGATGTTTTATTAGACTATTATAAAAATTAAAAAGATCTTAAAAAAATAACAATATATAATTACAATCTACATTTTTGGAACTATGATAATTGAAAACAAAATTTTTGTTTATTATTAGGAGCCTAAATATCCATCCTAATAAATAAATAAAATTTGTATTCCAAGTATGTTCTTTTATAAAGTCATGTTTTTATTTATAGAACTTGATGTTATAAAATCTTTTTATTTTAAATACGAGTATATTTATTAATAATGGTATTGCTCTGTGATTAAATGTAATTATGTCATATCTATAGCATCTAGTTACACTTTTTTATATAGACCATAAACGTTCATGCGTTTTTTTTTTCGAACTGACTACACTGTTGGCCTGGCAAGGCCTCTACAGTTTCACCGGATCGGATGCATCGATCAAGTTTATAATTTTATCTGAAAATGGATACGTGGTACGTGTTGGTTTTTAGAAAAAACTATGGAATGTGCATTTTTTCGTGCATATTTCAATCCAGTACTAGCCACGCCTATATTTATTGCCAAGATAATTGAAAACTCGCTTCTATTGTTTTAAATTTCGTTAAAAGTTAATTCTTTATATTATTTCTATTCGTTGCTAAAATTTCAGTGATCATAACTTTGCTTTTGTATAATTCAAATACGTTTTTGCTATATTATTTAGGGAATAGTCAAATGTCTATATAAATTTCATACTATTATTCTGCTGTGATAAATATTTACATGTCTCTTTAGAGTATGTTACTTTTCTACAACGAATATGCAAGATTTGTGAATTACATGTGGTGTTATTTTGGAATAACACTTTAAATTCTTTTCTTAATCATATTATTCATTTGTTATTTTATTTTTCCATAGTATACTAAATACTTAGGGCCTCAGTATATCTCGCAATTATGAACAATAAATATTATTATAGTAACGACTTCGTAAATATTTCAAAAACACAGTTTTTCATTATATAAATCAAACTTCATACTAGAAGTTCTTGGTACGTTAGTATAATTTTGATCATTACTTGCACCCTATGTAAGTTTTGGCGCGTACTTTTCCAACCTAAAGCTCATATGACTCGATATTTCTTCCTCCATATTCACCGTATCGATTCTACCAACTATTATTAAGATTTTTGGTACTCACAATGGAGGCTAACTCGAGAGTTTTTTTGAAGTGAAACTTCTTTAGACTCGTTATGATTTCAAGCCGGATGCAACGGAAAAAACGACAGGTAAGAGACACAAATACAAAAATGTGTATCCATAGCGGGTGAGCAAATGTCGGTGTGTATATATATTACATACTGTTTAATACTTGCTTGTGAAAAGTACGTGTACTACTGTACACTGTATGCGGCTGCGTATTGCAGCTTTTTAGTAAGAAGTCAGCATGGTGTGTTATTATTTAACAGTTTTTGTGAGTATTTTTCTATCTTGTTTATTGAAACTGAAAATATGGAACTTGAGCAATAAATTATGTAACATATGTTAAATAAAATATCTTTTAAAATTAATTAAAATACTTTCAATTTTAAACAAACAAACTTTGTAATTATCCTACCCTTGCTATATATATTCATCTCATCCTTTTATCGATTTACTGAAGTTTCACTTCTATCGTGTGTGAATCGCACACACACCTTTTTTTATCACTAACGCAATCGTACTTTCCAGCCATCGGAATTTCAGTCTTTAGGAGTCTATAACAAATCTAAAAACGAACTGCAGTCTTACGAGACGTCATATAAACATACAAAGATTTTACAAAATGCGTACTAATGAAGACTAGCTTAGAAAGTCTTGTATGCCAATTTATGTTGTTAACACATTACCAAAAAGTATATAAAGTAAGCACGGTTTATTAAATGGAAGGAATAATTGTGGTGTTTGTGCTTTCTTGGTCAAATATATATATATACTCGTATATATATTTTATATGGTTAAACTTGTTGCATGTCATCATATATTTTCCCTTATTTTTACTTACAGGTCGTCTATTATCACATCACTTTTACCTAATAATTTTTATGATATTCCAAGGAATGTGTCGTCGTCACAAACTTAAGTTTACCGAAAGAATTTTCAGTGAACGAAAGGGTTTCAGCGTCGCGTGTAGTTACTAAAAAAACTATGTTTCTGTGGAGATGTCTGTCGCGTTGGTTAGGGTGTCTGGTTATTTACACATGAAACCGGGGTCCAATGGGGTCGGTTGCGAAACATTCCTATAATAGTTTATTACGAAACGGATTCGATCGAGGATCGTGATGTATTTATGTCGCGCGCGGGAACCGGCGGCGCGTGCGTCGCTCGCCGCACTTGCACTCTCACTGACGGATTACGTTTATATATTTTGTTCGGCGAAGTCCGAGCTCGGCTCAATCGATGGATTTATTGCTATTTGATAACGTTTATTTTAGTATACTGAAGATTGATATGAGGGCAGAATAAGATGAAGCGGTTTATATTTTGCATTCGTGGACGAAAAGTATCAAAGAGTTTCACGGAAACTTTGTGATACCAAAGTTGTTTACCAAAACTGATTGGCAATAAAGAAAAAAACATTCTGAATTGAACAACTCTAAAAGCATTTTTCATGAGGTTCAAGGTTGGCATCTTTAAGACGGTTTCATTTAAAACTGCATTTGCATCTATAGAACTGCGCAGGTTCATCACATCCTTTAATTTCTTTTGTCATATTGACTATAACTATGAACGTTCTGGAAGTGTATTTCAATTTCAGTCCATTCACACTCTTGATTAACCCTTAGTAGCCTGATTCACGAAAGTGATTTATTTTTAATATTACTGTGTTTGCTTGAGGGTCTAGATGAAGGGAAAAATAGCTTTATAAATATAGCTATATAATTTATATATAAATATATATAACTTATAAAAAAAACTAATAGTAATGTGAACATTCGGTTTAAAAGATTGGTATCAAAATTAAAAACTCTAGGTTATTAAGGGTTAAATTTTGCAATTTCCCAGAGCTGAAATCCTCCCTAAATTTGCTTCTCTCTATGGGGCTTCTCTACAATGTACTATTTTTTTCGATTGCTTTCTTGTCCCTTTTAGTCTTGGGACTATATGACATACATAAAATAAATGTATACATTGATACGAATATAAAATTAATAATCAAACAATAAGCAAACCATTATTATTTATTAAATAAATTGAATACAGTTTTGTTATATTAACCAATAATTTATTTGTAGTCCAGACAAGGAGCCGAAGGAGTGTTGGAACACGGGATATTCAAGAAACTAGAAAGAGAAGATGTATCAAAACCTAGATGGAGACAAATTCAAATCCTGTAATAACCGCTAAAATTATGAATATTGCTGAACCCTAAGCGATACGGCATCAATATATGTGTATTCTGTTCTTCATTTGCAACCAATTCTCATACGGGGTTTAAAAATATTTATCATTTTAGGGTTCCAAAATGAATCAGTCTCGAATATTGTCAAATTTCTCGAATAATTACGTTAACCTTCAAGGCATTTACACTCTCCGTTATGTCAGGTATATAAATGCGTCAAATGGTGTCATAAGATAATTATGTTCCGGACATCGAACTGAATACCAAGATAAACAAAAGGAAGAAATCTAGAAGCGGAGAGCGGCCAACAATATTATATAGGTAATATAAAGTATAAGTGCAACCATTGTCAATTGTTCGATAATGAATCAATATACTTCTTGCAGTAACAAGTATACATCAATTTCTTTGGACCGAAACGGCATTTGATTTGTATCATATACTGCTATCGTTGTGGCTAAAGATGATCGAAAAGGCGAGTAAGTGGAGTTCAAAATATGAAGGTTTATTAGTTCCATCACTGAACTATCGTCCAAAACATTTATATAATTATGCAGATAAAAACTATAGAAGCTGACCAGACTCCCTCTACCTGTGGTTGCGTGATAGCGGCGACGGACATTCGGAATCGAGGAGTCAGTGTAATATTGCAAGGTCTCGATGAGACTGGCTGCGATGGAGACAGCGCCGTACGATCTGTAACCCATCCAGCCTGAGCGCGAGCACACCGAGCACAACCCCTCCGCTAACACCCCTGTTCCCCTGCAGGCTCCACACCGGTACCACCTCCATGTAAGAACTACTGTTCGCGCTACACGACAGAATGTCGCCCATGTAAACGTACGCCTGTCTGTCCGAACACAAAAACGCATGGAATATTACGGTCTGTATCAAAAGTGCATTACTTTCGACAATTAAAGCAATGTTTAAAACGGCAGTTTTTCTTTTTTTCAAAATCAAAATCAAAAATACTTTATTCAATTTAGGCCCTAAGAAGGCGCTTATGAACGTCAAAACTACCACCGGTTCGGAATACATCCCAGTCATCGAGAAGAACCGGCAAGAAACTCGATCGGGTTAATCTTTTTAACATATACTTTTAATATTGAAGTGAACAGAAGAAGCGGAAAGGGGGAAAGGAAAGCGACTAAGAGTTTTTATTTCTTTTGTCTCCGTATACAAAAGAATGACCCTGGATATCATATTTTATTACTAGCGAATATAAATCTGTGAGCAATTTTTCTGGTTTTAGTCATTTTTTTGAGGTATCGATACGACCACGCTGTGGACATTGCAAATTATTAATCAGAATATCAGAATTAATAATTATAAATCAGAATTATTCACTATCTCTGTATCGTGATATTAATATATTTCATTAACACAATCAATTAAAATAAGTATCCATTATTTTTTAAACTAAAAAAGAAATTCAATATTTTGTTATTAAGTTACTGAATAGTAGTAATAGTAAGGAGGCGATTGGGAGATCAGGTGTCTGCTGGCTAACCCGATGTCTTCACAGCGTGAGAGTCCGAGCGGATCCTCAGGCGGTTCGCTGACCACAGTGAAGACGATGCAGTCTGCGGGATCGTGGTCCCGAGCCTGCGCCTGTCTGCACCGAGCCATGTGTCCCAATAACGGTAAGTCAGACTCGTGTAACTGGAAGGCTACATTTGAAGTCATTGTAATAAGTGGAATAAGCTTCCTCCATCTGACGCAATTCACTCTTGTTGCGTTCTAGCCGAGCTGGTTTTAAGAGGGTGGGAACTAGATGGGACGGTTTTGTGAGACAGAGTCAAAGGGACACTTCCTGTTAGTGCCACATAAGTGGACTGTCTCTTCTTCTCGTATTAAATTGAATAAAGTTTGGATCTAAGCTCATGGTTGGAAGATAATTTATACAATAATAGTTCAACTAACTATTTTATTGCACTCCAAAAAACATTCCTCGCGAACATACATGCGAAAAAACTAATTGATTAAACATGGAATATAAAAAACATTTTTATATGCAAAAATTTGCCAAGGAATTGTTGAATTCTTTCCTGATCTCTTTAAAATAAAGAGTAACAAATTACTCACTCTTCTTGAAATTAAAATAGCACTTATCAGCGTAATTTTTCGGTTTCGGCTGGCTGACGGGAGTTTCAAGGTCAGCACCGCTCCTGCCTAGAAAACTGTACGCGACATACAGCCTCTGAATATCAGGATTAGTCATCGCGTTGGACTCGTCGTTCAGAGCGAGCCAAAGAACCGTTATATCCAGGCTCTGTTCTTTCGAGTCGTCGTTTTCATTTGTCATATCCTGTTATAAGGTTTATGTACAAACAATTACTTAATGCCCCTTTTTATTCCATAAACTTTTAAATCCAATATTAAGTCTTACCCTGAAGAGCCAAATTTTAACAGACATACTGTGTATAATATTACAGAAACAAATTTCTGGGTTTGATAAGTAAAGTTTATGACAATCATGTACTATTCTATAACAGTTAATTAAAGATAACGCATACATATTAAACTTAGAGATAGTACAGACATTAAGGAAAAGTCGATAGATTACACCAATGAGATCTCAGTGCAAAAGTTCCAACAAATGACCTATAGATAGATAAGCGGGTAGGTTTGTAGGTGGTAGAGCTACGTTGAAGCTATTACTGGTTTCAGCATGAATGTGTCGGCTCGCCCGACGCGCGGGGTACTACCACCCGACACACAGACGTGAGTCGACGTGAAGTAACAGTGCGCCCGCACTGTTGCGTTTCCTGTAGGTGGTAGAGCTACGCTGAAGCTATTACTGGTTTCAGCATGAATGTGTCGGCTCGCCCGACGCGCGGGGTACTACCACCCGACACACAGACGTGAGTCGACGTGAAGTAACAGTGCGCCCGCACTGTTGCGTTTCCTGTAGGTGGTAGAGCTACGCTGAAGCTATTACTGGTTTCAGCATGAATGTGTCGGCTCGCCCGACGCGCGGGGTAGTACCACCCGACACACAGACGTGAGTCGACGTGAAGTAACAGTGCGCCCGCACTGTTGCGTTTCCTGTAGGTGGTAGAGCTACGCTGAAGCTATTACTGGTTTCAGCATGAATGTGTCGGCTCGCCCGACGCGCGGGGTAGTACCACCCGACACACAGAAAGCCCACGTGAAGTAACAGTGCGCCCGCACTGTTGCGTTTCCTGTAGGTGGTAGAGCTACGCTGAAGCTATTACTGGTTTCAGCATGAATGTGTCGGCTCGCCCGACGCGCGGGGTACTACCACCCGACACACAGACGTGAGTCGACGTGAAGTAACAGTGCGCCCGCACTGTTGCGTTTCCTGTAGGTGGTAGAGCTACGCTGAAGCTATTACTGGTTTCAGCATGAATGTGTCGGCTCGCCCGACGCGCGGGGTAGTACCACCCGACACACAGAAAGCCCACGTGAAGTAACAGTGCGCCCGCACTGTTGCGTTTCCTGTAGGTGGTAGAGCTACGCTGAAGCTATTACTGGTTTCAGCATGAATGTGTCGGCTCGCCCGACGCGCGGGGTACTACCACCCGACACACAGACGTGAGTCGACGTGAAGTAACAGTGCGCCCGCACTGTTGCGTTTCCTGTAGGTGGTAGAGCTACGCTGAAGCTATTACTGGTTTCAGCATGAATGTGTCGGCTCGCCCGACGCGCGGGGTAGTACCACCCGACACACAGAAAGCCCACGTGAAGTAACAGTGCGCCCGCACTGTTGCGTTTCCTGTAGGTGGTAGAGCTACGCTGAAGCTATTACTGGTTTCAGCATGAATGTGTCGGCTCGCCCGACGCCCGGGGTAGTACCACCCGACACACAGACGTGAGTCGACGTGAAGTAACAGTGCGCCCGCACTGTTGCGTTTCCTGTAGGTGGTAGAGCTACGCTGAAGCTATTACTGGTTTCAGCATGAATGTGTCGGCTCGCCCGACGCGCGGGGTACTACCACCCGACACACAGACGTGAGTCGACGTGAAGTAACAGTGCGCCCGCACTGTTGCGTTTCCTGTAGGTGGTAGAGCTACGCTGAAGCTATTACTGGTTTCAGCATGAATGTGTCGGCTCGCCCGACGCGCGGGGTACTACCACCCGACACACAGAAACCCGACGTGAAGTAACAGTGCGCCCGCACTGTTGCGTTTCGTTCGGTCAGTGAGAGCGCCGGAGGCCCACATATATTAAAAAGCCGGCAACGCACTTGCGACTCCCCTGGTGTTGCTAGTGTCTATGGACGGCGGTGATCACTTACCATCAGGTGACCCACCTGTTCGTTTGCCTCCTATAATATTAAAAAAAGCGAGTATTATTAATAAAATTATCAACATATTATGGTATCATCCTTAAAATTTTAAATACTGAAATTAGTAATCTAAGCTTTCATACGTTTATCGGCAGTTTAAACTTCGGTCTTAAATAAAATGTGATATATCTTCAAAGTCATATATCAGTTATGTAAATTACAAAATTAAAAAAAATAATAATAAACACACAAACTATCGAACATACCTTCTGCGGTTCATCGCGCTCGATGTCCACACCTTGCTGTTGGATAGTGACCGATTTCTTCTCCGCATCAGATTCTTTGGCTAGTATTAAAAAAAACGGAAAAAAATATTTCCCGGGCAAAAAAAATGTGTAACAACAGCTTTAGCATTTCCTTTCAGAAAGCGTCACCTTGTTTTTCAGTTAGACTACCAGATAAAGGATTAAAGAATACTGTCTCTAAAAATGACATAACACGGCGATCGGTATTTTTTTTATTTATGGTTTGCAGTCAGTTACCATACCGCAGAAAACAACAATAATGGCAAATAATAAATTATCCTTCCGAGAGAGAGTTCTGGCTCGCTATATAATTTGAAATCACTTCCTTTAGCGGTACCAGCGTTAAAGACCGTGCTACCATTACGACCGTTACAAGATTAAGACCATTTCCTTACACTTATTAAGCAGAACTTTCAGTACGTAACCGTACATGAACGTAAAGTATTGTCAAATTAATAGCGACACTTGCATTAGAATTCTTACCTAACAGTTAACTTTCTTTGTAAAATTATGAAGTGGTTATGGAATACAGCAATTTCCATTCTCTTTTCTGATATAACTAGCGGCCCGCTCCGGCTTCGCACGGGTATAAAATATATAGCCTATGTCATTCACTGAAAGAATGATTAAAATCGATCCAGTAGTTTTGATTTATTCATTACTGCCCGTGGCCCGCACGCGTTACATTTTGGAGTAACCTCAAAAATAACAGTATTTCTCCATTATTTACTTTATGTTATTATACATATAAACCTTCCTCTTCAATCACTCTATCTATTTAAAAAAACCGCATCAAAATCCGTTGCGTAGTTTTAAAGATTTAAGCATACATAGGGATATAGGGACAGAGAAAGCGACTTTGTACTTATACTATGTAATGATAAACTATTAAAAAAGAAATGGCGCATATAAGTATAAATCCAAATAAAAGCTCAAGACGTGTCGTAATATGTCTGCATAATTCTCTCAACTCGATAGCTCACCTTTACACATCAAGTCATATTTATTAGTAATTTCGGAATCAGTGTTAGAGTCCATAGTCTTAAAGGCTAGTTCTCCTGGTGTCCTCCCTCTTGCTGTGTGGAACAAAAAGACTTTTGTAATGACATCTACATGACATAAACAAATTAAAAGTGGTAAAGAGCATCCCAGAGTCAGGAAAAGAGAGCTTTTGAACTATATAAATCAGAAGGACTTAATCTTAATTGTGATTCAGAAATTATTAATTTTGTCGTCACTGGTATGACCAAATATGAAATTTCCATCTTCAATTAAATGAATGTAAATTATTTCAAAGTTTATTATTGGATTGACATTAATAGAAAAGCGAGTTTTTTTCGTCTGCAATTGTAGTAGGACCACTTTTTCACGTTTGTTCAAACTGATGTTTTTCCATTTGATCTACAATACATTCTTCGTATATTCAACTCTTAAGAAGAGCAGTTCTCGATTGATCTATTGCAATGTATAAGACAGTAATCTCAATTATCTACCTCCAATAAGATTACGAAACTTCCATCGTCTTCCCTTTTTCGGTGTCCCTTGTTCTTTAAACGCCTGATGTTTTCGCAAATGTTTAAGCTTTAAATAAACAATGTGCATTAGGGGCGTCAAAAATTTGATTTTTCATCATGAGGAAGGAAGATTTTGGTAAAGTTGGAGCTTTTAATATTAACATTAAGAGGTAAGTCTTCGTGATTTATGCTTTCTAATTTAAATAACACGGGACTTTTTTTATTTGAAATTCTATGGCTCTTTAACGAATCATTGTGTTGTATAAATCAATACATATTCTTGTAGGAAATTGAACGATCTCCAAAAACGCTCTTATATGATGTTTCGCTAAATCGACTCATTTAAAAGTTATTTGATGTTAAAATTCAACTTCTAATGGTATATGATGACTTACACAATATTTTGATATTGTAACCGGAAAAACATGAAATGTCATATTTTTCATGAAGCACATCAAGAAATGTTTGGTAAAAGATAAAAATTTGTACGAAATACTGATAAAAACTCAAGGGTAAGGTGTATAAAACTATAATAAGACCAGCCGTGTTATATGAATCCGAGTGCTGGGCTACGAAAGACACGGATGAGAAAAGATTACATGTGGCAGAAATGCGAATGTTAAGACGGATGTGTGGTGTAACAAGGATGGATAAGATTAAGAATGAGATATCAGAGGAAGTTTGAAAATAGCACCAGTGACAGAGAAGTTGAGGAGTAATAGGTTAGCATGGTACGGGCATATTATGAGAAGAGATGAAAGTCATGTAACAAGAAAAGTTTTAAGTTTGAAAGTGGACGGATATAGGAGTAGAGGAAGACCGAAAAAGGTGTGGATGGATTGTGTGGAAAATGTAATGTGTATAAATGTGTATAAATATACTGAGATGACATCTGACAGAGGAGATTGGAAAAGGAAAACATGCTGCGCCGACCCTACTTCGGTGTGATAAGGGTAAGATGATGATGGTGATAACTGATAATCGTAAAGAAAATTGATTTTAATCCCCAACGAAAGTTATTTGGTAACTGGATATTTAATGACTAAACTCAGACATAATGCATCCAAGTAGGTCACTATGATAGATTTTTACCAAATATATGGTGGTCCTGAATAGTTTCAACTGTCCTCTTCTTTTGCTTCTAGCGTTTTAAAGGTATTTTTTCAGCAGGATAGGACACTTGGATGTAAGTTTGATTCGAACGTACATAATAAAATTACCAAAAAGTCAAAAAGGGTAATACCCGTACAGAAAATACGTTTCCTTCAACGCCTTTTTTTGTATTGTCCTAACGAAGAAAAGG
The DNA here is from genome assembly GCA_035772565.1 of Antheraea assamensis. Lineage (NCBI taxonomy): Eukaryota > Metazoa > Arthropoda > Insecta > Lepidoptera > Saturniidae > Antheraea > Antheraea assamensis. Next base: position 335,694 of record JAQQSE010000265.1, read on the forward strand.
TAACATAGAATAAAATATAAATGAAACTTGCATAACAAGACCCTAAGGTCAAATAATAAAAATAATTAAGCTGAAGTATTAATTTGGCTAATGATTGCGAATGAAACAGAAGAAAAATAATTTCCTTCTGTATGCTAATCGGATTAATACTTAATCGATTTTTTTTTATAACAGTTTTTTATTACCCTAAAATATTCGATGGCTTGGCACACTTTATCTATATTTCTAAAATATTAATTTTACCAGCTTATTTTGTACAATTATAACTAGGAAGAAAGGATAAAGGGAATGGGTACTGACGGATCGTTCGATGGAATTTGACCGATGCGGTTTTGCTACATTCGAATCGAACTCTTGTGAGAGTTGGTATTCGTTTGATGGATCTTCGTCAAGAATTTGTTCCATTATCCTTGTCTCACTTAAAACAGCGTTTAAGCTTTGACCGCTGTATGTATTAGCCGGCTGAGCTGTCGAGGGCTGGTGTATGAAAAAGGTATGTCATTAACTCTTGCATTTGAATAAAATAAAATTGTTCTTAAACTGTGAATACTTTTTAAGTTTGAAGATAAATATAATTGGGATAATAATACGTGGAAACGATTCCTGTCTACCGAATCAGTTCTAACGCAAAAAACTACGTGTACAGTGCTTTTTACATTTGTATTTGTGGTTTTGTTTATCACAACTAACCTATGTAGCTTGTGACTTCTTACGAAAATGTTTAAGTGCTTCCGTGGACTCTAAAATAGGTTATTAACCCAGAAAATCAAATTATTTGAAAACACTGTTATTGACACGAAACTTCTTATTGGAGGGCTTTGATATTCTAATCGGCAACCTTTTTTTATGACGAAAAGTGGTGGGGATTAACACCGTATCAGGTAGAGTGTTGAAAATACGGGTTTTCGTCCGATCACCGAAAGTTAAGCAACATCGGGCGCGGTTAATAATTGGATGGGTGATCGCCTGGGAAAACCACGTCCACGTGATGTTGGCTTTTTGTTGCATTTTTTAAATTATAATGTTTCTCTGTAATACAAAAAAGTTTCACTTCTATCGTGTGTCTTTACGACACGCCCCGTTTTATTTTTGACATTAACTTGGCTAGTTATTATACCGTTATTTCTATTTACCGACATATAATATATTAGAAAATTCATTTTAGTACTTTTTTACTGATAATACAAATTAGTTGGGGTTATAAGACAGCTGAACTAACCCTGACGATAGCTTTATTGATGGCTGGCAGTAGACGTGACTCTACACGCAACATGTACCATAAGTCCAGCACGCCTACCTCGTCGCCTCCGACCACTGGTTTCGTACCCTTGGTTCGACGCATCTGTGACCCTGCGTACTAAACACTACACAGTTACATCAACTACTCCTTCTGGTAGAATCGTAAATCCTATCAAAACATTTCCAGATCACCAGAAAACCTCCATATCATCATCATCTTACCCTTATCCCAGCTAAGTAGGGTCGGCACAACATGTTTTCCTTTTCCACTCTCCCCTGTCAAAAGTCATCTCAGTATTCACACCTTTTATACACATATCATTTTCCGCACCACACCTTTTTCGGTCTTCCTCTACCTCTATATCCATCCACTTTCAAACTCAAAACTTTTCTTGTTACATGACTTTCATCTCTTCTCATAACATGCCCGTACCATGCTAACCTATTACTCGTCAACTTCTCTGTCACTGGTGCTATTTTCCAACTTCCTCTGATATACTCATTCTTAATTTTATCCATTCTAGTTACACCACACATCCATCTTAACATTTGCATTTCTGCCACATGTAATCTTTACTCATCAGGAAACCTCCATATATGAAACCAAATCGGCTGTATTTGTTTTTAAGTCAGACATCATTCTATAATTGAAGATCGAAGTATTTACAATTTTTTTCTTTATACGCTTGTTCTTTAAGATGAAGACTTATTTCTAGATTAAATAATTGGTAAGTGATGAGACTCACATAGTTGACTGAATCGTAATTATTACATAGATGGTAAAGAGCAAGTAAAAGGGGCGATTAAACGCACTATATTAACACCATCCACTAGCGTTTACCAAACAGAATAGTTGGACACTATGTAAGGAATAGTAGAAGCTGTGTAACCAGTTCATCTCTTTCTTCCGTTGTGTTGCATTCCGTAGGATGTAGTAGATATTGTAATATAGACGGCATTCGAACTCGCTTCTCAGGGATAGCAAATTGACGTAAGGACTACTGCCTTATAGGGGTTCATAGAACATGGATATAAACTGCGGTGATTACTTAAAATTGGGAGAATTGCGTTTTTCTTATGTAAAAAAGGTTAAATATCTATCTTATGCAGTTTGCTACTCGACCTGAGCTTTACCAGAACCTTATGACAAAATAATACAAAAGGCCGCATAAAATAATTCTTGTGATGTTGCTTAAAGGTCAGTTATGGTTTGCTCGGACATTATAACTTCAAATATGAGTTTGGACATTATAACTTCAAATATGAGTTTGGACATTATAACTTCAAATATGAGTTTGGACATTATAACTTTAAATATGAGTTTCGACATTATAACTTCAAATATGAGTTTTCAAGAATGGATGTTACTTCGGGAGTGGCACGGATATGTACCTGACTATCTTATGAATACCATGAGTATAGTGTTAAGCTCACGATAATTCCCTTTGTTAGTGTTATCAAGTTTAGGAAGTGGACAAATTATACCCAGCAGATAGATGAACTGCCGATCATGTGTCGCCATTATTATAACAACTGTATACATCAGCAAGTACAGTACTACCATTTTGCTGTAGTAATGCAATCATGCATAAAGAAGAGACCATTACCGCGGCTTACCTGTACCCAAATCACTAGCTACTACGGTCATAGTTTCCTCGGTCTTGATTTATGAAGTGGAATAAAGAATGAAAAACATACCAATGCCAGGGACATATCAGCTCTCCTGTTTGTATGTAGGAGGGCGTCACGGAGTGGAAGCGAACCACTAGCGAACGGCTCCTCATATTTGTCAATCTGACATATCACGATGGGCATTTCCTCCTGATCATATCATTAATAACTAATTACTGGGTATTATATAACTTGAGGGAGAGTTTCCTCAGATACTTTATATTAGTTTTTGCCCGTAACTTTACTCGCAATATGCATTTAATTTATCGGCTCAGGAACACTTGGTACATTTTTTCTGTATAAAATGTAGCAAATTTCCTTGGCTCTGCCTCTGACAATGTGCATGCAAATGTTCATGATTACCTTATGACCAATTAATGTGTGAAAGGATAACAGCAAACTGACATGACATTCAAATTTGAAATACTAGTTTAAGAATTTTGTAAATTTGTTCCCTAAATTCCCATCCGTCATATGGTTGTAAAGTACGAGTGATAATTTTGGTGCTCCAGGCCGGCGAAATATATAGCGAGAAATGCCACAAAAAATTTCCTCCTACTACGGTCATTTACTTATTTTTAGGAAATTATATCTATACACCAGGTTTATATTCAGTTATCAAGCCGTATTAGAAATCTATGCCCGACCAGGTTAAGATCACCATGCACATGGTAATGAGCCAGTCACAATAACTATCACTTAGCTTATTGCGTTTCGGAGTAATTTAGTCTATACCATCAGCCGACAGGCTTATTATAGGGTGGCATCACAGCGACGTCAGTTCTTGTTTGCATACTCGTATTTTTAGCACTATGGCTCCTTAAGGCGTGCTACTATAAAATAATATATATAGAAAACATAATTTTAAGTGTTATAAATTACCAATACATGATGGATTTTTGCCCAACAGTGGGGCATTTATAAACTAATATTACAGTTAACATACATACACGTTTCATGTAATCGAGAAACTCGTCGGTGATCCTTATATCGTAATCCGTGGAAAAGTCAAAGAGAACGACTCTACCGGAGCGCATGCGCGTCATCGTCAAGCTCTGGTCGTAGAACTTCCAAGTCAACACCAACGACATGTCCATCGAGTTCACAACCGCCTGTTATATCGATATTTTAGAAGAAAAATTTCTTTGCATAAGGTAATGAAACTGTAACGGAAACCGTGTAACGGAAGTGATGGCACTATTTCCGTTACGTTACGGACAATATATTTTGTTGATTTAAGAATTATACAATAATACTCTAAGATGTATAGTATTATAACTTATACTTATAAATACAATTTAAGTGTCTGTTGTTTTCCGGACTAATAAAGCTGAACCGATTTTCATGAGATTTTTACTGGCACATAGAAGATTTTTCAGACTATTATCTAGGTTACATATACTTACACTTTTCAATAGGGTTTAAGTAGCAAACATAAAATATAACATAGACACAAAATCGGTAAAAGTTTTACAAAAGTTAGGTAATACAGATAAAAATGCAATTGAAAAATAAAAGGCGGTACAAAATAAATCAAAATTAAAAAAGAAGTTACTTTTTTAGTTTTACGATTTTATTTACGAACATGACTCATTAATTTCTAAAGTCTCAATACCACGGCGAAAAAAAAGGAAATATTTTCCTAAGCATTTTCTGGTTACAATAAATCTCGTCAATAGAAACATGTACTTAATACTTTGTGTCAGTCTATCTATATATAGACATACATTTTAGCAAAAACCGAACGGTCCATCTGGTGTTAAATGGACATTGAATCGGGAGCTTTCTCAGTTTCAAACAGAACTGACATAGGCTTTGGGAATATTTATCGATAGGTTGTTTGTTAGTCCTGAGAAATTGGTTGGAACACTTTACATGTACGTGCGGGCTGCCAGCCAACCTAGAAAATTGGTACTATTGCTATACTATACAAACGAACTAATGGTGAAGCTTGCGCACACTTTTCGTCCTACATGGTGAAAAGGATAGGCCAGAATCCATCACATGACAATATAATATAGACCGGTAAGGAAGATTTCCTTATACTATTTCAGGGAATAATAAAAAACTCATCGCCGATGCACAAACCTCATCAGACAACACAACAGTTCCGATGTGTAACGTGAAAATACACTTCGGAGTGAAGGTTTCACCGATCCTTTGCTTTCCCGGGGCTCGTTTTAAGGCAATCAGTGCTGGACAAGAGTCAGTCATCACTTCAACGTCCATCACATTTTTTGTACCCTGAAAAGGGCACAAATCTTGTATATATTCTATGTACTTTAGCTGAAGACCTATTATATCGAAACTGAACGTTCCTTTTGTTTTGATATTCGAAGTGTTCTAGTTTAATAATGATTTAAAGAACATTTATTTATTTGAACTTTGAAGCGATGATGGCTCAGTTGGTAGTGTGTTCGGACACAGCGTCGAAGGACGTAGGTTCGAATCCAAGCAACCGAGTCGGAGCTATCGGTGAAGGAAAACATCGTGATGATGAACATAGCATGATGCATTTTTCTAAGTCCGTCTGGCTAGCTACCACACTCAAGTTGAAAATTGTTCCGGCAGCTGCACTTGAGAGCCAGTCGGTCCCTAGGCTAAACGTGGCTTACCATTTTAGACCACATCATCATTTAATATCAGATGAGATTGTGGTCAAAACGTTTACCTATAAAATATAAAAGAAAAACTTCTTAAATTACTTGCAATAGTTTGAATTCTTTGAACTGCTCGAATATTCGAATCGGATAGTCGCATCAAATTATTGCCTTCTATTTTTTGAAGAATATTGGATCAATTCGAATATAACTCAAATTCTATGTGAAATCGGAGATGAAAAATTGATGACTCAATTGTAAACTACTCCGTGAAACTACTCATTGTGTTAAAGTTTGTCTGTCTGTTGATTAAATACTATATTAAATATACAATGTATATGTAGTAAAGAACGAATTAAGCATAATGAGATATAGTAAACATTTTTCAGATAAAACGATTGAAAGCTGTTTTAAAATAATAATTTCTAATAAAACAATAAGTGCATAGGAGTGAGTGGAACACTCCAGATTCTACAACATTTTTAACTATTCTGTGGTTTATATAACCGCGGGGACACCCTAGATGTTGAGTGATTCTTAGCTTTGAGTTTTGGCAAAATAAAGTTTTAATAAAGTACCCAAGATATTACTCAACTTAATGTTGACTACACTAATTAATATCATATACTCGTAGATAACAACATCAAACATTCATGAGACAAAACCTGTTGTCGCATGTCAATGCTTTGTTAACGGGTATTGTAATAAAACAACCATCAAAAACAATAATATAAGCTATATTTAATTATTTTCCATACATTTAAATACATTATTTCAAATTGAAATTCTGATAAAATAGTATTTACATATATATTATCTTCTTCTACAATGATAAATCTTACAAGAACATTGTAAATAAACGATTGTAAATTATTCTAACTATTTGGGACTAAAATACGTGCGCTCTATTAAAATACTTCCTACTGAACGTATAACTTGCATCTATAGAATCTAAAATATATTACGAACTAGTTGCCCTCCCCGGCTTCGCACGGGTATAAAATATATAGCCTATGTCATTCACTGAAAAAATGATTAAAATCGATCCAGTAGTTTTGATTTATTCATTACTCTGCCCGTGGCCCGCACGCGTTCAATTTGGAGTAACCTCAAAAATAACACTATTTCTCCACTATTTAATTTATGTTATTATACACATAAACCTTCCTCTTCAATCACTCTATCTATTAAAAAAAAACCGCATTCAAATCCGTTGCGTAGTTTTAAAGATTTTAGGAATACATAGGGATATAGGGACAGAGAAAGCGACTGTGTTTTATACTATGTAGTGATGGTGATTAATAACAATTGTATGTAGAATCAATGCTGTGTCCAAACAGTGGGTCAGAGCACTCTTTCTCTCTCATCACTCTTTTATATTGAGATACTAAGCGCTTAACTAAGATACAAAGTACTTACGGCGAACATCTTTAAAATAAAAAGGATTTTTGGAAATGTTTCCAAACCTTCAAATCTTCCAAGGAAACATTGTGTTAGTCGAAATTTATTACAAAATAGCTGACCCGGCGAACTTCGTACCGCCTAACAGTCGATTCTTAAATTTTTTTTTAATACTCAATCTGTTGTTCGGAACGCTATATAATGTTAAATGTTACCATCGTATAAATATTGACATTAATATTTATACGATACTAACGTCACTCAGTTGTTTTGCCTTTCCGGAACACCTCTCCACTAACACTTAAACTTTATAGTATGGTATTAAAATTCAAATTGACTTTTAAGTATTATTACGAAGCGTATGTATAGGAGTATAGAAAAGTATTGGTTTTAGACTTTTTCAGGATTTTTTTTTAATTTGTCTCTCCGTAAGAACCGTCGTCGTACTACAAGGAATATTCTAAAAAAAGAATTAGCGAAATCGGTTCAGCTGCTCTCGAGATTTGCGCTTAACAACACATTCAGCGATTCCATTTTTATATTATACATTGTTAAAGAGCCTAAAAAATTTTGCGTTTTAGCCAGCAATATCACCAATATTTAACCCCCTTTAAGGGAATGAACTATCAAAAATCGTACCTTAATGTTCTTCTACATTTCATATGGAACGCCTGTGTCAAATTTCTGTTTAAGCTGTGGGAGGACCATCAACCTTATTTTTTTTTATATGGTCCCTAGATTGTTATTAGAAACGTATCTAGAGATAATATTATACAGAGGTTGGATAAATTGACAAAACAATTTAAAGCAACCAGTTGATAGGTACGAATTGAGATGATCCCTAATTTTTCACGTACTTCAATGTTACTATCACGAATCTATGTTAGTGTCTGTGGAGATCACCTCTCGTTTCCTCTGATGGAGGAGAAGCTGTTTGCATTTAGCCAATTCTTGAGTGATCTCCTTTAGCGCTGACTCCATCTTCTGAGCGGACGTTTGCCGTTGTTCACTGAACGAAATATTTCGTTACAATATTGAAAACATAGTTTTAACCCTTAAATGGACAATGTTGTTTTTAAACAACATACTAAACATCACAGATAAAATTGACCACCTTTAAATTATTTGTTAATTTTGACAACTAGTTCTTATTTCTGAACGAATTTTGTACTTTTTTTAATGTTGGCAAAAAGTATAGTAAATTCATGTCTAGATTTTTTTACTCATTTTTCCTAGACAGTAATACATGTCTATTACACAAATATATTTTTTTAAAACGTGAAACAAAAATCGTCCATTTAAGGGTTAAAACGCCAACTATCATTGGGAAATAAACAGATAAATTAGTTAAGAAGTTTATAATTAATATCAGGGATTAGGGTGTGTACCATCTGGCAGAATCGACGTCGGCTTTTTTCAGAATGCTGCTTTTAATTATTTCGTAGTTTATTTTAGTTTCACTACACACACACACGGATTTTGAATAAAATTAAGAAAAAAAAAATGTATATATACATACTTCTGAGCGATAGCGCTGACTGGTTTCTCTCCTTCAGACAGTTTTCGAGCTATAATGTAACAAAATATTCTAATGTGAATCTCGCTTAAATGAAGCGAAACTAGGATTATCATTTTAATTTAAAAAAAAACACTCACGTATCGTTAGACCGGGCAGTTCTCCTTCACTGAGGGAACCGAGGTCTGTGGTAGCTCCGGTCCGGGAGCTCGACACTGTCCACGTAGCCTTATCCTCACCCGGTGATAAATACTGACGCGGGTTTTTCTCTATAATCAATTTTTTTTTATCGTCTCAAAAATAGTTATATGATCTCGTAAAACCTTTTCAATTGTGCCTCAATTAAAAAACAGATGAAAAAAATAAGGAAAGAAATAGATAATAAATAAAAAAAAGGATAAAATTTAACTGAACGTTTCGGAATGTGACATTTTTTATGCAAAATGCAACCGAAAAATTTGGACTTGATTGAGATAGAGAAAAAAATGCTATATTAATAGCAATATTAATTTACAATATCAATCATGAATATAAATGTTAGCACAATGAAGCGTACTGAGTTGCACGCGCTCTTTTTAAGTAACATGAAAAAATTGTATTAAATGGCAGGCACTTATTTTTATTTAAACCTAAAAAAATATATAATTAATAAAAAATAAGGTAGTTTAGTTTTGGAGAATATTTGGCGACAATGGCTTAAAATCGACTAACCGTCAATCTCCGTAGGAAGATCGGTCAGTTCCGATATCTCGTAATCAGTATCCCGATCGTTGTCTCGGGACTTGTCTTCGGCATTATGCTGTACAGTATACGTATGCGTGTCCGGGTACACGGTCGATCTACGGTAAGGTGCGTACTGTTCAACCGGCTGGGGTGTTACTTGTACACCTATGAACATGTACTTTATTTGTCGATAATGGTAAAGAGCAACTATATTACACTAATTTTAATTTTATAAATACAAATATTCGTTTGTTTGTTACGCTTTCACGTTTGAACCACTCTAACGATATTCATAAATTTTTGCATACACATTTTCAGAGGTACGTAAAAGGATATAGGGCACTTAATCTGGAAAAAAATACTGATCTCGAGGGATAGGTCGAATCTACATTAATGCGAGCGAAGCTGCGGTCGTACGCTGCCTATAATTAACTTAATCATAGAAGTCGATAATATATTAACTGTTTGGAACTTGGTCTCATTTAAGTCTGAATAGCAGCAACGAAAAGGATAGAATAAAGATTTGTCGATTTCATTTGGATGTCCGGATTTGAATTTACTCTTGCAAGTTTTCAAGAACAAGTTCAATCGTATCATTTAGGGTATGCGTATAATGTATATCTATTTATTTAAGCCCAATGATCAAAATTGCGAACCAATGCCAAAGACCGGGCAAAGTGGAGAAAGCTAAGTAGGAAAACGGACCCTGGCACCAAGCCCGGAAAACGCTAGGTAGAAGAAGACCAAAATTGCGACCTATAATTTTAATTTCTTAACAGACCAACTACTCGTAACAACGTCCTAGCGAAATGGTTTAGTTGTCACATCAGAACTACATGTTTTGTAAAAATTCACTGTATGGTTGACTTTAATTTTCGTCATTGATATTCTGTAATTTCTATTGTACTCATACAACCTTTTTACTGATTTCAAGTTATTAATTTTAAATTATATCATTACTGCTTAGCCCCTAAACAGAATCATAATTATATGAACCTTAAACTACAAAATTTTGAAACGGCCCCCCCCTATCTGCTAATAATTCTCGTCGAAAACGATTCAGAATCTTCGGAGAAAAACTCCGGACAAATGATTTTTAAAATTTTAACCATTTTAGGACGACGTCACTGACGGGATATGGGTCCGAGAATTTCGATGATTGCCTCTCGAGAGCCGAGGAAATGACAATTGTTAGTATCATAATGTACTAAAATTGTCAAGAAATGAGTGGCTAGGTAGCTGAATATGTAAAATCTGATATAGAAGCCAGAAGAGATAAAATTAAGAATAAGTATATCTGAGGAAATTTTAAAATAGCACCAGTGAAAGAGAAGTTGAGGAGTAATAGGTTAGCATGGTAAGGGTCTCATATTATGAGAAGAGATGAAAGTCATGTAACAAGAAAATTTTTAGTTTGAAAGTGATAGGCGTAGAGATAGATCGATAAAGGTATGGATGGATTGTGTGAAAAATGATGTGTTTAAAAGGTGTGAATACTGTGATGACATCTGACAGGGAAAAAGTGAAAAAGGGAAACATGTTGTTTCCGACCCTACTTGGATGGAATAAGGGTAAGATGATGATGATGATATAGAAGTGCGAAGTGAAACACCACAAATGTTTAGTACCACGGCTATGATGGTCGTAACAGAAGTGAATGCGAATGCCGTGGCACCCTGATTGAATTTTACTAAATTACCCCAATCTCTTGACTCACCGAAGTCGTTTGTTCCCTTAACACGTTGAAACTTATCACTTTGATTGACATTTTCAATTTTTTTATTGTCATCACGCGCAACAGAACCAAGTTTTACACGATCGTCTATGTTCGTATGCATTCCTGTATCCATGAACAGCGGTTCACATGATACCACATGACCTTGGTCTGTCATCAGTGGTATCCGACCACAAGTTATGGTCTGCTCGGTGTTATTCACCCCCCTTCCTTGTATCGGTCCTGTTCTAATTTTAGTATCTTCTTCTGTATAGTAGTCGGTCGTACAATAATTTTTAACAAGTGCGCTATCAATTGCTGAGTCTTTTCCATTTTTTATCACTTTCATAGGTGCCACGGTTTTTCTATCTAATGAATTTTTGGTAAGTCTTTGTCTGTTTATTTCAATGGAGTCACTTATGAGCATATTATTGTCTTCTATGAAAACAGTTTCAACGCTTGGTACTACTAAAACATTTTCTTTGTTGTTATCAAGAAAATTTGCTTTAACATGATCGTCTTCGAAGCTTAAATTTCTCCCTTTATCGAGTTTTATTTCAGGATCTCCGACTATGTCTTCGTTTTGTGGTCGCCGTGTTTCATCTATTGTTTGTATTTCTACGTGGATATTTTTATCTTTGGCTTTAAGACAAAACATAATAATATTAACCCGTGGGAAGCTAAGATTAAGTAAGTATGCTACAATTTGGAACATTATGGATATTTTAACTGGTTGTATGAATTTTCCAGAATACAATATTTGCTCAATTAAATATTTTTACTTTCAAGTGTCCCTAGAAAAACAGATCTCTATTTTTTACAAACTTCTATATTTTCATACGGGGGTAGATGTTACTGAAAATGAAGAGACTCACACAAAAGTACTTACCACCGCCAGCTTGTTGCCTGAAGTTGCTCTTTTTATGCTCTTTTAGTTCATTAACTGGGAAGAGTTCTGGAATCTCATATTTGCTTTTTCTTTCGCTTTTATTTTCATCCATATCTCTGTCAGTAACAGATAATATAACTCTTTCGATATGCTTTGAAGGTGAATACATAGCGTTTGCCTATATGAGTCTAGTAGAACTGGCATTACCTTGCTTATTGTAGTAGAACTCACTGGTATATCTCGAGGTATTACTATACACTCTTATATCCGATAGGAAGGAAGTAATACGTGTGAATACACAAGTGTACACATGAACTAACACGCAAGATTTTGCGGATGTACATCACTGGATTAGTTTTACTCCATTTTTCTAATTACATTCGATAATTGAGAGCCCAGATGTTTTTCCATTATGATTTGTGCTAAAGACTTGTGTCGGAAATTATACTAAATTTGAACTTAAAGTGGTAACAATAAAAGATTTCAGTAAAAATAAAACAGAATTACATTGTAACAAATTTACAAAAGAAAAAAATATAATTAGCAATTAATAGAAAAGTAATGAAAATGTTATAATTGAAATTTTCCAAACTTCCACACATACAGGTGACACACCTACCTTTAGTATTTTACTCTTAAAAAGAGATATGAACGTATATAGTACATACTTATTAGCATCTTCCGTGACCCCTTTACTGGTATTCGCTACGAGTACAGAGCCCCAGGTGTTGTCGCGGGCCTTTTGTGGTACGTTAATATCGACGGAGTGTTTTTGCAGCGACGACTGCTGCACTTTCGTCGATACTGAATTATTTTTATTGTCCATCTGCATCGTCGAATCGTCTTGGCTCGACTGAAATATCATTTCATTATTTAAGACTGAATTTTGAACTTACACTGATTATATGTTTTTCGTGAAACGCCTGTCAGCCGTAATGATTGTTACAAGCGAAAAAAAAATTATTACTTTTTTGTATGGGTTTTAAGATATTATAAGCAAATACAAACTACCAACAGCTAAGAAACACCAATCAGTATAACTCGTCCGATATTTTGGTCGATAATTAGCTTCAATTCTGAAATAGTCGGAAACTAGTATTACTTAAGCCCGAGAAACGGATATTTCAGATCTAAAGTCGAGCCGTATATTCAGACAATTACACAAACTAATCGAATTATTCTTATTATTCGAATAATTGGAGTTACTCGAATAATTAAATCTACTCGAATAATTCAATCTACTCGAATAATTCAAGCAGTTCAAGTAATTCGAATACTTCTAATGTTCCTGAAGTAATAAATGATTAACAAATTGCCATTCATTGAAATAATAGTTCGTATTATTCAATTACTTAGAATTATTCTTATAGTACTAAGAGTTCGAATAATTCAAATATTCAATTCGATTCGAATTTCAATGTCGATTCGATTTGAATATTATTTATACACCTCTAGTGTTTATGATCTTAAAACTCTATGATAACTGATAGCGAAGGTAGCATACGAAGTTATTGGTGAAATGTATGTATTTTAGTAATATTTCTACCAATAAACGATGTCCAGACTTGACTAATGATTACCTCTGCGATGCGTTTATGTATTACAACAGGATCAGTCTCAGAAGTCGTATGGCTCTCGATATATTCCTTCGGGAGATACGTGTCCGTTTCCTTAATATTTACACCATAATAATCATAGCCTGGGTAAGACTGTTGTGATGTCTCAAGCATAAGTGCCGTGGGTTCCTTGAATTGAAACCGTTTATCAATATTAATAAATATATAGTACTGTCTATATATTTCATTCTTTTTTTTTTTAATCAGATGTCTATTGTTAATACGGCTGATTACGAATATGACATTTAAAAAAATGTCTGCGTGAATATCCGGATTTAACTCGAACATGGGTCGACTGATTTGTATGAAATTTTAAACACGGGCAGCTTATACTGTTGCTCGACTGGTACGGTACTAAATATCCAAAATATATATGTAAAGAAAATATATTTCTTTAATACTTTTTGGACTTTTGTCATACTGGTTATAAACTATTTCATAAATAATTTATGAGTGCAGAAAAATAATATATGTCACGTCAAAGCACTTAAAATAAAAACCTTGGAAAGTAAAAAATATTGAATTATAAGCTTGTAAATGTCGTTTCTTTATTTACAGGTAGGTTTTTTGTTAAATTGTATAATGTAGTATAGATTTATATAATGTAAGATATTATAAATAAATACTATTTGTTTACAGAGCAACACATCCAAGTTTATTTAATTTATTATTATCTTATATTAATCTTATAAAACGACATTTCTGTTTATGTCAATAAAAATGGAGAAACTTCGTTTCGAATTCATCTTATTGCCTACAAATGAAGGAAAATCAAATATTTTGTCTATAACGGCAATAACTACAGATGATAATAAGCAATATAAAATACCAGAATCGCTACAATCAGCCACTCATCATAAAGAAATAATGAAAACGACTGCATATAATAAAATAAAGAACAGTTTAGGAAAAAGATACCAGGTAAGAAGAATATGGATAACTATGACCGAAGAACTTAAGAAAACTTATATAGATGAAGATGGTAATTTACAGTTTGAGGATCAATATCTAGAAGAACTGGATCAAGGAAATCTTTCGACTCTATGTGAAAAAGAAAATGGTAATTTGGAAAAATTATTCGACAAATTAATTGAAAATACACAGGCAATTAAACAACAGAACGTAAAATCTATTGCGGAGAAGTTTGTAATTGAAAAATTCACAAGCGAAAATCCTAATGCCAATCAGTGGATTTATTTTTTTGAACAAGAATGCTTACGCTTTGATGTCACAACAGATGAAAAGAAGATTGAAATACTTAGACTGTTTATGGATAAGAGCTGTAGAGATTGGTATAGTTCAATGCTTATAAAGTTGACCCTAAACTCAGAATGGTCAACATGGAAAAACAAATTCTGTGAATCGTTTGCAAACAAAGGTTGGAACCCAGTCACCTATGCACTTTTATTTAAATACAAAAATGGTTCGTTATTGGATTATGCCATGAGAAAAGAAAAACTTTTGTTGGATATGAGAAGAACAATTGACACAGGCACTTTGGTCGATCTTGTTGCTGCTGGTTTACCAGAATTTATACTCAATAAGATTGATAGAGAAGCAATAAAAGATACAGTGGACTTGTTTAATGAAGTGAGCAAGTATGAGCATATGGTAAATAAACGAGTTTATATAGTCAAACGAAAATATGAAAATGGGAAAAATGAAAACCTAAAGCCATGTAAAATTTGTGAAAAATTAAACAAAGGTACTCGATATCATTCTGAAACTATATGCTGGTATAAAAAAAACGAGGATGATAAAGCAACTAAAAATAATATTAAACATATTAATAATTCTGTAATAGAAGCTGAATTAAATGAAACCGTCCAAAAAAATGAATAGTAACACCATTAATAAAAGTCAAACTATTATTAAATAATAAACTAGAAATAAATGGAATTTATGATTCGGGGTCAAATATTTCCCTGATTAACTCCAAATTATTAAAACTAAAAGGAAAGGGAAATACCTTGAACGAAGCAAATTTAATAACTATTAATGGTGTTAAAAAAGCAAATGGTTTGACAAGGCTGAAAATAAAAATCTTTGAAATGGAAAAAAGTTTTGATGTCTATGTCATTGATGATCAAAATTTCAGACATAAATTTTTGATTGGATTAGATTTGATAAAAGAGTTTAAGTTGATTCCAAATGAAGATTTAATTATAACTCAAAAACAATGTCAATATAATGAAAATAATCAGAAAGAAAAGGAAGTCTTTACAGAGGTAACAGATAAGAAATTTAAAGATGAAAATAGTAGAAACACTATAAAAGAAAAAGAAGAGTACAAAATAAATTTTAATGAACATGTAAAAGAAGAAGATTTTGAAATAAAAATAGATCATTTAAATGAGTATCAAAAGTCAGAAATTAATACGATGATTAGCAAATATAAATCACTTTTTGCAAAAAGTAAATTTGATGTCGGAACCGTTAATGGATATGAAGCGAGAATAGACTTATTAGTCGAAAAGTATTGTAGCAAGAGGCCTTATAGATGTACCGCAGAAGATAAAAGAGAGATAGAAGAACAAATAGCAAAACTACTAGATAATAAGCTGATAGAAGAATCCTACAGTCTGTTTGCAGCACCTGTTACTTTGGCGTTCAAAAAAGAGGAAAACAGAAAATCCAGGCTGTGTATAGACTTCAGGGACTTAAATAAACTAGTAGTACCTCAAGCGCAACCATTTCCTTTGATCGAAGACTTAGTGTCAAAGACCAGGAATTGTATTTTTTTTTCAACTCTTGACATAAATTCTGCATTTTGGTCTATTCCTTTACGAGTCGAAGATAGACAAAAAACGGGATTCGTAACACAGGAAGGACATTTTCAGTGGACGTGCCTACCTTTTGGTCTAAAAACCTCGCCGGCAATCTTTCAAAGGATATTAAGTAATATACTGAGAAAGTATAAACTTACTGAATTTACCGTTAATTATATAGATGATATTCTTATATTTTCTAAATCTTTTACTGATCACATCAGTCACCTAACACAGTTGCTAGAAGCAATCAAGTCAGAAGGTTTCCGATTAAAATTTACAAAATGCACTTTTGCCTCAAACTCAGTAAAATATCTGGGTCATATACTTCAGAATAATTCTATTAAACCAATAAATGATAATTTAATATCTATAAAGAATTTTCCTGCTCCAAAGACGCAGAAGAATGTAAGACAATTTCTAGGGAAAATTAATTTTTATCATGAATTTATACCAAGAAGTGCAATAATATTAGATCCTTTACATAATTTGCTCAGGAAAAACATAAAATTCATTTGGTCCGATGAGTGTCAAAAGTCGTTTGAGATGATAAAACGCTTGCTATGCTCCCAACCAGTTCTTGAAATTTTTTATCAAGGATTACCTATTAATATTTATACAGATGCTTCTTTAGAAGGCATTGGAGCTATTTTGAAGCAGACACAGCCTGATGGAAGAGAAAAACCAGTGGCGTATTTTTCAAAAAAGTTAAATGAGGTCCAGAAGAGGAAAAAAGCGATATACTTAGAATGTTTAGCTATTAAAGAAGCAGTGAGATACTGGCAATACTGGCTGATAGGTAAATCATTTACAGTTTATTCAGATCACAAACCATTAGAAAACATGAATCTAAAATCAAGACCCGATGAAGAGCTGGGTGATTTAACATATTATTTATCACAATATGAATTTAAAATAAAATATGCTCCAGGAAAACAAAACTTAGAGGCAGATTGCCTAAGCCGAAACCCAGTATTAGAATCGAATGAAAATTCAGATGAACAATTAAAAGTAGTTAATTTAGTTAAACTTGAAGAAATATTAGAAGATCAAAGTAAAAATATAGAAATACAAAATAAAAAAAGTAAATTGGTGGAAAAGCAAAATATATTCTTAAAAAAGGTCAAAAGAAAAGAAAAAATAATCATATCAGAAGAATTTAGTATCAGATTTTTAAAAAACGTACATGACTATATGTGTCACATTGGAATTGGACAAATGCAGAAGATGATAAGTTCATTCTACACGGCCAAAAATTTGATAAAGAATATCAAAAAAGTTTGTGGAGGTTGTGAAATATGTATTAAAAATAAATCACGAGGGTATGACAAATTTGGCCTTATGTCACATTTAGGCCCGGCAACTAAACCTTTTGAAATAGTATCTATAGATACAATTGGAGGTTTTGGAAGTTCCAGATCAACAAAAAAATACCTACATTTATTGGTAGATCACTTTACAAGATACACGTTTATTTTAACCTCAAAAACTCAAAATGCAAACGATTATATAAAGCTTGTTACGAATATAACAGAAACGGAGGACATCGGTATGCTCCTTACTGATCAGTACCCTGGAATCAATTCATATGAATTCAAAAGATTCCTAAATGACAAACAAATACAAATGGTGTTTACTGCAGTAAACGCACCGTTCTCAAATGGCCTCAACGAAAGGCTGAACCAAACTCTAGTCAATAAAATAAGATGCAAAATAAATGAAAAACAAGAAAAAAGAGCCTGGACTAAAATAGCTCAAGAATGCGTGAGTAAATATAATGATACTAATCATTCAGTTACTGGTTTTGCACAAAGTTATCTTTTATATGGCACTGATGTAACAATTATACCGGATGAATTAAAACAAGAAAAATCAAAGGATAATTGGATCAGAGATAGAAAAATAGCACTTGAAAATACATAAAGTCACATAACTGCAATAAACAGAATTTTCTCAAAAATCAAAAATTCCATGAATTTAAAGTGGGAGACATGGTGTACGTGGAAAACGGAAATAAACTTAATAGGAAAAAATTAGATGAATTAAAAATTGGACCTTATGAGGTTGTTGAGAAAATTTCAAACACAATATACAGAATAAGCACAGGTCACAAAAAGATGGAGTCAAATATTTTCCCTATTACAAAACTTATTCCGGTTTCAACAATACAAGATGAAGAAATAGGATAAATAAAAGATGATTTTTACATTTGGCGAAAATTTTGCAATTTTCTTCCGAAAGGGGGGAGATGTAAAGAAAATATATTTCTTTAATACTTTTTGGACTTTTGTCATACTGGTTATAAACTATTTCATAAATAATTTATGAGTGCAGAAAAATAATATATGTCACGTCAAAGCACTTAAAATAAAAACCTTGGAAAGTAAAAAAATATTGAATTATAAGCTTGTAAATGTCGTTTCTTTGTTTACAGGTAGGTTTTTTGTTAAATTGTATAATGTAGTATAGATTTATATAATGTAAGATATTATAAATAAATACTCTTTGTTTACAGAGCAACACATCCAAGTTTATTTAATTTATTATTATCTTATATTAATCTTATATATATAAAAAAATATTTTTTTTTATGAAATCCATTTAGATGATATTTTACACCCAAGAAGTGTGAATTGCAAAGTTAATAAGCCATAATATTTTTGGATTCGTGAATAGACAATTATATTTTTTTCTCTATCTGCCCTCTGCTGTCTCCGAAGGCAACCTCCCTCCGCTCCAGATATGTCCCAACACAGCCGACACAGGTACAGAGGCACACCGAAAAACGGGAGTTACAAAATGCAATAGCGTCATCTTATGTTAGTGCACTTCATACATGCTTTAAGGCAAAAAAGACTCCGCTATATATTTTACTTACAATATATAATTTTGATGAGTATAGATTACTGATCAATTAGTATTGTCATAAATAATATTCTTTTTTTTTACCTGAAACCTGATAAACTATAATTAACAAATGTTTTATACCTTGGTGAACTCTTTTAGTTGTTCCCGGCCTTCGTTTCCGGTTTCAGTTTTATGTACTTTATCATAGTGGACCTCCGTCGTTGTATTTTCAATTGGCTTTCTTCCATGCGTAACTAAGCCTGCCTATAAAATTTTTACCAAATCTTCAATAACACAGATTTTGATGACAAGTTTAGAGGATTTATAGGCTACATCTCTATGATCTTGCCACAGACATTCGAATCGAGTACCTAAGAGAAATTTTCTGCGTTCTTGCTGACAACGAATTATTAGAAAATTCCAATATAGTCTCTTAGTTCTAAGGGCTAAATATTATAATACTATTAGTGACCTTAGATCGAGTTGATTTCAACGGATATCTACAAAACCATAGTATGCTATGCCTTCCACGGTTTCCACTACTAACGGACAAGGATATATTTTAATAATACTTATAAAAACAATACTCACTTTAGGAACTTTTATGTTTTCAAACTGTGCTTGTATATGTTCTATTTTTTTCATAATCTCTTGATTTGTTGTTCCGCTGATTATCTAATACAAAATTAAATGATAAGAATCGAGGTATTAGGGTGAGGTCGCCAAAATTCCCGCTTTTAACACTAAAAATTACACTCTAACTTTTGGCGCGTTAGGGAAAATTGATGAGAGTAAATTTTTACGATGCGCGCGCACACCACCGTCACGAAAAACCGATACCCTGAAGTTAGCTATAGTCAACATTTTATTCAAAAAAAGCATGTATGTGTGGCGCTGACGCCGCACATGTAGTAGCGCGGTCCGACTGTCCACTCACAAGTCAGTCGCTTACGCCACTCCGTCTCGTCCAGACCATAATTAGGTCAAAAACATTAAACCTTCTTAACTAAAGCAAAGTCCATTATTTATCACCACACGCATAAAAGCCCTATAGTTAAAGTGGTGAACCCGACGTGATTAAAAAGACTTTATTTAGTAATCGTGATAAATAATAGTAATTGTTAATTACATAGGTAAACGACTCAATTTACGGGCGAGACGGCAGTGTATAAAAATATATAATTCGCGAGTGCGATATTGTGTATAACATATTATTGAACATTTTTAACTACAATAACAATATGGTTACTTCTTCTGGTGTTATCTCAACTTCCGAAGCCGACATTGAGCTCGTAAGAGAACTCCAAAAACTCTTTACGGAGGTCAAACAGCTGCGGGCCGAAGTAAGCGAAGTAAGATCGCGAGGTCGCGTATCGCAGCGAACAATCACACAAGATAGGCGACATCACTCTCGCTCAAGGTCAAGGTCGCGAATGTACAACCGACCCCAACAAAGTAAGCCATTCAGAGACGGACTGTGCTGGTATCATTACCGTTTCCAGAACAACGCTAAGACATGCATCGCTCCATGTAGCTGGACAACGCGTGGACAATCAATGCAGTCGCAGGTTCCGGAAAACTAAACACGGTGCAGACATCATCGGTGGGTGACTGTACCGCATCGGGAAACCACCGTTTGTGCGTGATGGACAGAAAAACCGGTAACAATTATCTAGTAGATACGGGTGCAAACGTATCGGTAGTACCAGTGAGTTTCGTTAGTAGGGGAAATCGACGCGAGTGTCCATACAAATTATTCGCTGCAAACGGTAGCGAAATCAAGACTTTTGGTATAATACATTTAGAATTAGACTTAAATTTGCATAGAAGTTTTCAATGGGCATTTATCATTGCTAAAGTGAAACAACCAATAATAGGTGCTGATTTTCTTAAATGTTATCAATTAGTGGTAGATCTACATGGGAAAAGGTTGATTGACGGTTTGACTAACGTACACAAAAATGTTTCGGTAGTCACATGCTACCAACCCTCCATAAATAGCATACAAAGAGACAATCCTTACCACGAATTATTAAATCAATTCTCAGAAATTACAAAACCGATTTCTTATAAAGAACCTACTTCACATAATACGTTTCACTACATTGAAACTAAAGGTCCACCTGTATACGCGAAAGCAAGACCTTTACCACCTGACCGCTATCGCAAGGTTAGAGAGGAATTCAGGCTGATGCAGAATTTAGGTATTTGTAGGCCATCTAAGAGTCCATGGGCCAGTCCTCTTCACGTAGTACCGAAAAAGGACGGGCAGATTCGACCCTGTGAGGATTATCGTGCTCTCAACGCGATCACGAAACCCGACAGGTACCCTATACCACGTTTGCAGGACTTCACTTACACACTAGCAGGTAAGAAATTATTTACTCGTCTAGATATCAATCGAGCTTATCACTGTATACCCGTAGCTCCTGAAGATATTGAAAAGACAGCCATAATTACACCGTTTGGACTTTTCGAGTTTCCTCGAATGTCATTTGGATTAATGAACGCTGCACAAACTTTCCAACGCTTCATGAATAACTCAGTATTTACAGGATTAGATTTTTTATTTTGTTATATCGATGACGTCATAATCGCTAGTGATGACGAATGCCAACATCGTGAACATTTAAAACAAGTCTTCAGTAGACTCAACGATTTTGGTCTAACTATTAATTTAGCAAAATGTGTATTTGGTCAACACAAAGTAGAGTTTTTAGGTTATTACGTCACTACTGATGGTATAAGGCCTATGCCCTCGAAGGTCGAGGCTATCGGAAATTTTCCGAAACCCGAGACTGTAGAGCAGCTACGTAGATTTTTAGGTATGATTAATTTCTACCGATCTCATTTAGAACAAGCAGCGGAAATACAGTCCGAATTACATAAATTTTTGACAGGTACAAAAAAACGAGATAAAACCAAAATTGCGTGGGACGATAAGGCGAACGCCGCTTTCGAAAAATGCAAGGTAAGCCTTGTAAATGCAGTAACTTTATCTCATCCTATTTTTGACGCCCCATTATCATTAATGTGTGACGCGTCTAACACTTGTGTCGGAGCAGTACTTCAGCAGAGAGTAAACGATATTTGGAAACCGTTAGGATATTTTTCTAAAAAAATTACGCCTACACAACAAAAGTATAGTACCTATGATAGGGAATTACTTGCAATATACTTAGCGATTGTACATTTTCGTAATATGATAGAAGGTCGACAATTAGTCGTGTTTACAGATCATAAGCCTTTAACTTATGCCTTTTCGAAACTAGGTTCGAATCGTGAAACACCTAGAAGAACAAATCAACTTATTTTCATTAGTGAGTTTACTTGTGAAATACGACACGTATCTGGTAGCGAGAATCAGATTGCTGACGCACTATCCAGAATTGTAGAAACTATTGTTTGCCCGACCGCACTTGATTTCAACGAAGTCGCTAAGGCACAGCAATCAGATACTCAAATTTCTGACATGTTAGCAAATAATAATGGTAAGATACAATTGAAAGGTATAAACACACTTTTTACAAACCAAGCTCTTTATTGCGACATTTCACAGAATAATGCAAGACCTTATCTACCTCTCAAATTTAGAAAAATCGCTTTCGACTCTTTGCATAATCTTAGCCACCCAGGTGTTAAAGCATCTAATAAGTTGATAACAAATAGATATTTTTGGCCGCATATGCATAATGATATAACGCGATGGGTTCGTTCCTGTGTTCAGTGTCAAAAATCAAAAATACAACGACACACAGTAACAGCATTAGGATCTTTTTCAAACGCCGGGAGATTCGAACATATCCATGTCGACATAGTAGGTCCACTACCCACCACACCGCAAGGACATAGATACCTAGTAACCATAATTGACAGATTTACTCGTTGGCCAGAAGCTTTTCCTGTGACAGATATTTCCGCGGAAAGCGTAGCTAAAGCCATTTACGAAGGGTGGATCTGTCGTTTCGGTTGTCCTAGTCGCTTAACTAGTGATCAAGGAAGACAGTTCGAGAGTGACCTTTTCCGTAGGTTGATGACATTATTGGGAATAGATAAATTTCGAACCACAGCTTACCATCCGCAGAGTAACGGCATAGTTGAACGCTTTCATCGTTCTTTGAAGGTCGCATTAAAAGCACGCTTGAGCGATACCACAGCATGGGTGGAACAGCTCTCCACAGTATTATTAGGGTTACGTGCTGCATGCAAAACCGATTCAGGTGTTAGCGCCGCAGAGATGGTATTGGGTCATCAATTGAGGTTGCCAGGCGATTTTTTTAATGATGATTCTGTCACATGTAAGGTAAGTAGCGAAATCGAGTTCGTTGACAATTTACGCAATATTATTAATAGCCTAAAACCTAAGTCACGAGCGAAAAGCGAGTCACGACGTATATTCATACACAAAGATTTATCGTCATGCTCACATGTATTTATACGTAATGACATGGTTAAGAAACCCCTTACACCAAATTACAGCGGACCTTATCCTGTTTTGAGTAGGTCACCAAAAACATTCACAGTACGAATGGCAAACCGACAGTCAACTGTTTCCGTTGATAGGTTAAAACCAGCATATTTACTGTGTGACGAATGCGACAACCAACCACTGCCACCAGGCACGCCGGTTCAGCCAGAAGTAAAAAAGTGTTCTACCAAGAACACGAAAAAAGTAACTTGGCAAGAATCGCCTCCGCCTATGCAATATGCTACACGAAGTGGCCGAGTAGTTAAGCAACCAATGCGCTTACGTAGCTGAAAAAATGCAGACCATTTGAAAGTGTGATGACGATCGGCTAATACTAATATTATATACAATACTACATATACTATATTTGATTGTGTCTTATGTTGTTTTATTATGATTAGTTTTTTTCATAGGATAGATTAACGTACATAATTTCATTTTTTGTTGTAATAAATGTATCGAATTCGCATTGCGCCATAAGTGCAGTATTGCGAAAGCGCTTATCTAGCGAATCGCACATCAAGTAACAACAATGTATTATTTTTTTTTTCTATGAAATATATTTTTGTTTAGATTGTACTTTTATTTTGAATTATACTTTTGTATTTGTATTTCTATGTAACCATTCTCATTTTTAAGGTAAAATAAAGTTTTATTTCAATATCATATAGCTTTCACATGTTAAACGATTGTATAGAGTCACTTGCTTACTTATTTATAACTTTAACATAAAATTGTTTGTATTTAAAATGTAATTTCTTTTTTCTGAACGAGGGGGAGTGATGTGGCGCTGACGCCGCACATGTAGTAGCGCGGTCCGACTGTCCACTCACAAGTCAGTCGCTTACGCCACCCCGTCTCGTCCAGACCATAATTAGGTCAAAAACATTAAACCTTCTTAACTAAAGCAAAGTCTATTATTTTATCACCACACGCATAATAGCCCTACAGTTAAATATGTATGTATTAAATACCTTTTTTCTATTGTTAGTGTTTCTACAAACGTAGAATAAGGTGAAAGATAAAAATTTTGAAAAAAATTCTATTTTGTTACGCCAAAGGCTTCCATACAGGCTCTCAATGATGCCACGTTTGGATGTCTGGACTTGTTAGTGATCCTTTCAACCACGCACCACACGTAGAAACCCCAAAGATAGTTAAATCTCGCAACAACATCATAAACGGTCGATCTTGGATACCCAAAGAAACGAATAATTTCCGTCACCGAGCGCCCAGCGCGAACACTTTCTATAATCGCAGCTCTTCGATTGTACTCTGCACTTGACTTCAACATCATGGGTTTTTTGAGGTTATGACTGTATATTACATGCATTGAGCTATTTGAACGCGAATCGCGACCTCTCGAACTGGTATAATTAAACGGGAAATTCAAATTGAATTCAGTCCGGATTTTGACGCCGCACCCGGTATCATCACTACATAGTATAAAACAAAGTCGCTTTCTCTATCCCTATATCTCTATGTATGCTTAAATTTTTAAAACTACGCAATGGATTTTGATGCGGTTTTTTTAAATAGATAGGAGTGGTTTAAGAGGAAGGTTTAAATGTATAATAACATAAATTAAATAGTGGAGAAATACTGTTATTTTTGAGGTTACTCCAAATTTAACACGTGCGGGCCACGGGCAGTAATGAATAAATCAAAACTACTGGATCGATTTTAATCATTTTTTCAGTGAATCACATAGGCTATATATTTTATACCCGCGCGAAGCCGGAGCGGGCCGCTAGTATAAAATAAAATAAAAAAACCCTTTTATTTCTTGCTTCACATATAAAAACTCGATAAGAATGTGCTTACAAAATTGTTTACATTTTAAATTTATTTACTGATTATAGAGTTTTTTTTTAAATAACGATAGAAATAATATGGTTCAAATACAATGGGAGCAAGAACCCTCTCAATGAAAGGTAAAGGCCTCCTCCAGAGATGACCAGTATTCCCTATTTCTTGCCGCTCGCGGCCATTGAGTGCCCGCTACTTTTGGTACATCATCTACCCCGCGTGCATTGGGTCTTCCTTTTTTACCCGGTATATATAAAGCACTAAACACTTATTATCTCTAGTTTACAGTTATTATCATCTTTGTACAATTTAATAAGAGTTATTAACGCTTAATATTACTAAATACTTACCTTATCATCTTCAACGCCATCAGCTTTAGTACCGTCCGCGTAACCGGAGTCGTCCAAATTCTTCGAATATCCTTCATGACTCGTTTCCAATTTTAAGCCGATATAGCTGGTTCGCTTGCTATCCGGTGTCTGATTACGAAACTTTATATAAAGACTAATTCACTAACGATTTTGGCTTCACCAATCAGTTAGTGTTACAACTGGATATAGTCTTTCCACTACCGATACCAGTTTTAACACTAACAGATACTGCTTAAACCGGTGCATACAATAGGCAATTTCACAGAACAATATCATATATCTGTATACATTTTTGGTGTGCGTGTGTTCATAATTCTTTACCCTCTAGATAGGTTCAGCCATCTTGCGACCATTTTTTTTTAAGTTAAGTTTTTGCTAATTTTAATATAATGCACGAGGACTCTAAGAGGAGATATTTGAAAATTACAACTAACATATGAATAAAAAGTCATAAAGTGAGTTATGAAATTTATTAAAAAAAAATGAATACAGCTTTTATTGGCTGATAGTTCTTGTTAAGGATCATTTTGAACTATAAGGTATGAATAATAAGCTTGAATTATAATACATTTTGAATTTGAAATATAGTGCGTTCTATATAAAGTGCAATAATTATTGCTTATATTTACTCGTATAACTTATTCGCGTTAGAAGCAAGTCATGTTAGGGGGGATAAATCTTCTCCACTAATACATAGATGTCATTTAATTTGTGCTTATTACACGATTATTACTTATCGATAAATTAAAAAAATATATATTATCGATATTACTAGTGATGTACCTGTGTAGTCACATTGTTATCGATTTCCTTGGGTAATTCATTGACGTTGATAGCGGGGTCCATAGTTTGTGAAAGGAGTGGAGGGCACTTACACGCCGCCTGTTTTACAAGCGACAATTGAATTTGTATCATAATCCAAGCAAAAAATAATCGTAAGTTGCCTTTCTTATTCTGGTTTTATCGTTACTGCTTACCCTCTACAATTATTATACAGACTTTGAGATAATCAATTTAAAAGTTGTCCATTAGCCTGGAAACTTCTCATCAAAATAGGAATTTCGCAAATAAACAAACAAATGGCGATTTAATTTTATGTATGACGGTGGGAGAGGGTGAATGCTGAGGGAGATGATGAAATGAATTGTATTGAACGTGTTATAATAATAATTGCTCACATTAGCCTTATTAAGATGGTGCTCAATAGTCTCCACAACGCGTGATGATATCTGAGCAGCTTTTAAACGTGTTCCCATCTCCATCACCTTTCCTCTTTCAATAGCCAACTGTGTCGCCAGTTCACCTGAGGAAACATATTTTCACCCACGTCGTTATCCTTAAAACCTTACCGATATGATTTAAGGAAATTATTTACAAAAAACAAGTGACAGACAATGTAAGGGGCAAACGAGGTGTGAAGATTCTATGAGAGATGAAAAGTTACTTAACTTGAAGAGTGTCAAGTAGGTTAAGGTCCATGCCGCCCCAATTTAAAGCGGTGACCGGTACACCGTGGCGTTTTAGTCCTTGCGAGTTGGACATAACTTATTCTCTCCCCCGGAAGGATGGGTACCCATAATGGATTTCCCCACGTAGATAAGAATAAAAAAAAACGGAGATAGAAATTATGTGAAACGAAAGAAGTAATAGATGGATATTAAGTGGGGAATGATATACGTACAAAAAAAAGGTATAAATAACAATTGATAAAAAATATATATATATATGGACCAAAGTTATAATGTTATAACCATTTATCGAGGAGAGTGGAAAACATTTTGTGCCAACCTTGAAATAAAAGCAAAAACCAGAAAAAAACTCGTGAATTGAAA
The DNA here is from genome assembly GCA_035772565.1 of Antheraea assamensis. Lineage (NCBI taxonomy): Eukaryota > Metazoa > Arthropoda > Insecta > Lepidoptera > Saturniidae > Antheraea > Antheraea assamensis. Next base: position 363,158 of record JAQQSE010000265.1, read on the forward strand.
GAATTTAAAAAGGTAATGCCATGATATAAGGAATATAATCAATAAATATGAATTATTTTATAGTACTTTAATAATAGAACATTCGGAAAATAATTCAGGTTTAATGTTAATCCTAAAGAGTCTATTACATGTAATGAGTACAGTGGCGAGACAATAAAACGATACTAGACCAAGAGAGTGTCACGAATAAGTTGTTTATATGTATTTTGCTTGCTTTGCGAGTCAGTTTAGTTTAGACGCAGTGACCGACCGACTAAAATGGATCGAAGAAAAAAAATTTAAGATTATTTTCAACCGGCTCCTACTATCAGTAGTAGAAATTCAAGAACTATGGAAGTTATTGGAAGAAACGAGTAGAGGTATTTGGAGAAGAAATTGAATTTTAAGGAGGCGCGCCCTTGGCCGTACAAATAATCTTTTTAACGAAATATAGATCAAAGATCCTAAAGAATTTGGGGCACTTTTAAAATTAACTGTAAAACGTTTTGAGACATTGTTGGAGTACATACATTTGCTCTCAGAACTAGCGAACGAGTTGGGGAGTAAAGGCCGAGTGTATGTTCATACGTGTTGAGCGGGATAGCGCGTCTGCGCGGGGGCGTAGAAATGAAGCGGGGTGTGGGTACTCGGCCTAGCAAACCAATTGAGGTTCTAGTGACTCTCTCGGCACTCTATTCGGCCTAGCACTCGACCGAACACTCGTCAAAATGTTCATATGTACCGAGTACTCGACCGAGGGCACTGTCTCGCCACTAAACTCGCTACGTGTAATAGACCTATTAGCCATATACGTGGCGTTAGTAACCCCATATTTTTAAAACACGATTTTAACGCATTCGTTTATAATTGTATTTCTTGGTCAAGACCAACTTTTAGTATGTCCCAAGAATGACATATATCATTTCTCTGTAGAGATGACGTGAAAAGCGACTTCTATTTTTACAATTTAGCTAGACTTTCTATCTACTTCCGTGACATATTAATGCCCTTGAGATGAAACCCTAAAGTATTTATTTTACCTACTGACCCCCGTGCCAGACCAAATACATCTTAGTTAGTAAGGTAAGTCAATAATCCACGTTTATAGAGGTAAATTATAGATCGGATACACTATAATTTATATCGGAAGTCGGTTATATTTACTAATTTAAAGTATAATAAAATAATTTATAAATAATAACATGAAACAAATACAGTTTGATATAAATATAAAGTTTATAATGTTATAGAAATAATAGCAACTCTCACGATTATCGATATCAGCTTCCCTCAACTTTTTAGACAGCTCGTCAATCGTGGCATTCTGCTCGTTCAGAGCTGTGTTGCGTTTCCCCTCAACTCTGAGGGAAGATACCTCGCCCTCGAGCCGTCCTATACGTTCCCCGTACTCTTCATGACAACGCGAAAGCTCCTAAAATGGTAATTTATCTAATAAACCCCTAAACAAAGGCTGACAAATCTCCGAGTTATAAATCGGTGGGTCAAGAAACGCGAAATTTTACATAGTAACTAGATAAATACGACGTACGTGAGCATTCACGAAAGACTTCCAAATTTTGTGATCAGTTGTAGCGATTATGACTCGGCAATTAGAATGTTCGGGAACCGCGTCGATCGAGTTAGGTTAGAATCCTTGGGAATGATCCGGAATTCTCGGTGAAGAAAACCATCGTGATGAAACTATAGCTTGGTTTCAGGACTTTTATTAAGTTAGCTCGGCTAGATACCGCCCTCAAGTTGAAGATTTATCACTAAGGTCCTTTAGGTTTATCCTATTTACCATCTTAGGCCACATCATCATTTAACATAAGGTGACACGTAATTTTGTCCTTTTTCGCGATGTTGCCAATAAAGTCATTTCCTATATAAGAAATAGACTGTAAAGATTGGGAGAATTTGTGCAAAGTTTCACTATAGGAGTGTCACGTTTTGTTCCGGTAAGAAGAGTCTATTTGAAGGCAAGTATTAGCACACGAGTCGTTGCAACTAGCTCCTTAGAAAAACTAACTTATTAGTGCTGGCCTTAGGACTGTAGTCCTATTGAGGTCTGTTATATATAGTGACCACTTAATAAGAGATAGACTACTATTTAATGACAATAAAAAAATAAAAACCGTGGATATAGGTTAGACTAGGCCTATTCAATTTTGCAGACATATTCCGTGTGTAACATAGTTGAGAAATCTAAATTAATCTCCTAAAGTAGTTCTAAACATATAGACCAATTCCTAAGATGTAATGGAAATGTTATCAAGCATATGGCTAGTACATGAAGAAAAAAATTTTGTTAAGCCGAACTCAGAAACCAGTCTCCTTTCTTTTAAATCTACATCTTCTTATCTCTATCTTTTTGGTTTATCATGTTCATTCGCATCGTCACTTAACATGAGAAATGATTGCGGTCATAAAACACTATTCTGCTAATTGTGAAAGAAAATTAACTTAGCTCGTTCAAAATAAACCTTACTGTTTTACGACTTGTCACAAATTTCAGTACTCCCCTAACAAGTATTTATCGGTAAACAAGAATTCGACGATTGTGACCAATAGGTTATTAAACGAATATAGCACGTTCGCGAGTTATGTCATTTTACTTATGTTCAATAGAGGAACATTTACGAAATTACAAATGTCCAATACCAAAAACCCATAATATATTATTAATACCGAAATAATTAAGAGCAATTAGAATAAAGTTGTATAACACAATAATTCTATTGTTGTTATTGGACGTAAGCGTGTTCATATTGGAATAATCATATAGCGCCATCTCACGAAATTTTGTGGTACAATAAAAGTAGCACAAAAAATACGAGATGGCGCTATATGAAATTAAAAAATCAGTTATTTTTTAATTTGCAATTGCTATTTTAGAGGAAATACACTTAAATAGATAAATTTAAAAATCAAAACCTAAGCTAAATTGAAAATTTGATCCAAATCATTAGAGCCATTTCTAAGATAAATATGAAATATTTTTATATATAAATATACAAGGATTGCTCGCTTAAACAATTATAAGATACTATAAACTGACCTGTTTCAAATTTACTATTTTTTGTTTCAACTCTTCCATGACAGTTCTACATTTGTTTTCTTCGCATATCCTCTCCTCGGGAGCATTTCTGTAAATGTAAACTGATTCAACATTACGGATATATTATTTCCGGCAGTTTCCATAACACGTTTCTGTACATTTCTTTAACTACACACTTGTGATCCCTATAGAAGATATTTCTAATTAATTTTAAAACAAATGATGGTTTATATATTTATGATATTGACTTACCCAATCAAAGAATTCGTTTTCAAAGATGAAACGGCCTTATAGTCGTTTCCACTTATATTAGCGTCGCGTAGAGTTTCTTCATTCCTCGAATTATAAAATTAACATAACTCAATTGTATATTCATTTATTAAATTTGTACAAAGAAAGATAATAGTTTAGTTGTCCGATCCAATGTAACAAGCGACGTAAGATTAAAAAAACACAAACAGAAGACAAACAGAAAAAAAACCTCGAAAAATCATGGAAATATTTGCAGTCGTCGATTTTAAAGCATTCAAATTTTTTTTTTTTTTTAAACCTTTGTTGTGTACATATTTCTTCTTTGTACACTTTTATTTGAGGTACTTTTTCTAGATTATTACTTCCATTATCGAGTAGATAACATATTACAAGTGTCTTGTAATAATTTCAATGTACTACTAACAAAATGGTGGCCCCATTGTTAGAACTTTACTTGGAGTTTATGTGGGCATCTCAAAATTCAGACTCCGTATACAATATTACAAAAAATTGAGTCAAATAACACAAGATTATTAATCTATAATATAAAAGCCATTACATGACAGACTAAGATCCCGTCCGAAGCGCTTAAGTACTTATTACTGTGATATATAATATCATGTGTATTCTTATTTTTAAAATGATATGGATTATGCATTTCACTTACTTATCCAGAGTTTGCGTAGAAACAGTTTTGGATTTGAGATTCGAGTCGCTAGCTTTCAAGTTCAACGTTGTTACTGAGGAATTCCTAAGAAAATTACATTGACAAATGTTTAATAAATAGTTTTCGTTGTATAATTTATAGCTTTATAAAATTTTCAACACAACTATCGTATCCGATATGGTCTAGTGGCTAGGATACCTGGCTCTCACCCAGGAGGCTCGGGTTCGATTCCCGGTATCGGAATAAACTTTTTGTTTTTTAATATTCTATCAGATTATTCTGGAACATTAAATAATAGAAACAAGTTTTTTTTTAATGAATCTTTTTTGTTTCATATGAGAAATTTAAAGAGTAAATCTAAAATAACACACAAACATTTGACATATTTTCCGAGCTTTACATTGCTTCTAAAATGTTTAATTGTACATACACTCACATTACTTAGGATAATTCAAAACATCAGGGGAAAAATATAAAAAAACTATCCTCTCAAAGTTTACATTCTTTATTAATTATTAATACCCAAAACCAACTGACCTCTATAAAATTCACTTCAGGGAAATAATAAAGCAATTTTATTCAGTATACAAATCTTTAATTATGTGTTTAAAGCTTCAATAACAACCATAGGTAATATGATAAAGCCATTTTTGTACAATTTTGATACCTATTTCTGAACGAATAGTGGTTTAAAGTATGGAGATGAAATCTTGTAAAAATTAAACAAATAGTGTAAAATACTTACTTAGGTGTGGAAATTGGCCCCATGGCACATTTCATACAGCAAGACGTTGCTTGACCTGGACTACGTTTGAGAAACTGTCTCACAGAGCACAGCCTCATGTTCAAAAGCCTAATTCGTTCTGTCATTCTCTCATTTGTTCTCTTTAGATCTGCCATCCTGTATATAAATTTGAAAATCTAAAATTAATTTGACAAATACTGTAAATAGTATTTGTCAAATTGTTTTTAGTATGCCACAATTATATTACACTAGCTGTTACTCGCAACTTCGTCTACATAATCCGGTGAAGCTGTGATGATCCGTCAGGCTAATAGCATAATCAGTTCGAAAAAAAAAAACTTCGTCTGCGTCGTTTATATTCTTAACAATATATTTTATGTACAGAGCAAAAGCATAAAAAAATTGACACAGAAAATATACTTTGCTTAACAGCATTTCTTTATGTTATCTGTTTACCTCACCCTCTCTTGCGCATGCGCACCACACCGATTGCCCCACTTCACACATGGCTGAACTTGTAGAGCTTATAAAAATGCACTTTCTTAAAACTTTAATAACTTTATATTAAATGAATGTACCATGATTTTTTCTTAAGTATAGCTAAAACATGATTTGAATGATGTGCACACAGTGGCAAAGCTCAATCATTTGACTTATATGGATTATCATATGAAAATATACTCAGGTGACCATGTGACTCTAAGTATTTAACAACAAGAAAAATATTTTTCAAGAATGATAACTAAAACATTAAATTTAAATCTTTAATCTGAGTAAGTAACATGTGTATATATATATAATATAAGTAATAACATACTGTTGCTGGAAAAATAATATAAGCAGTCAACCGAAAATGAGTATGTTGTTCATTAACAACTCAACAAAACATCATAAAATTTTGTATACACCTTGTTAGGAATACAGAAAAAGATGTATTGGATAACTTTCATTCAGAAAAAAACTGTTCCCAAGAGATACATGAAACCTAAATTGATATGAGTGACACCTAAGGCAAAATCTAGTGTACCATAATAGTATAAAATAATAACACATAAGTCAGAAATTACTATGACCTCAATAACTTACGACTCTTTCTGGTCATTATACGCTGCTTTTATTGCTAAGCAACACTCTTTCTGTTCTTTACTGAATGTGCTTCTCTGAGTAGCGGTCATCCTTTGACACTTTGTCGACAGTTCCTTAATCTTCTCCCTTTGACTGTTGACGGATCGTTTCAAGTCTAAATTGTTCTCAAGTAGAGCAAAATACAAGTCCTCTAACTCCCGCTTGCTTAGCTTCGAGGGACATATTCTGTACAATTCTGATGATTAAATAATATAAAAGTTTAACATATTCCTTTAGAAGTATAGTACACTTATTATTTGCAATATTTAATATTTACAGAAATGTTCAAATAATTTTATTACCCTTGTAATTTAAAAAATATCTCTTATATATAATAATTGGAAATCAAACATATTCCAGAATCAAGACATTTAGTAAAGAAACACATCAAATTAAATGTTTAATCAAAGTAATTAACTTTTGTTTTTTTTTACAGTGTCATGTAGTATATAGACATTCTATTTATAAAGAAAGTATGTAATAATTTCTATGGTTATGAGACAATTACATTCCTTAGAAAGTTATTATACCTCGTTCAGTCCTCGCCGAGTGACTCTTACAGATCATATCCCGTGTAAGTTGCTCATTACTGTTATTACTCATTGTTGTTTATATGAAAACTATATCCAAAATAATTAATACCTATATTTTACCGGCTACTTCTATAAATTTTGCTCAAACATCGATTGATATTATCACTTGTATTTAATACTACACTGGGACCAATCCACATTCCGATAATAACCAGTAAAACGCCACATAATTTTAAGCGATCTCTTTGAACTTTAACTACGTATTTTACTCCATCACAACAATGTTATTACAACTAAAACGAATATGCCGCCATAGCAACTGTCAGTGTCAGTTGCCGGAAGTGGTAGAAGATCATTATATATAGCGCTTATTCTGTGGTAGTAATAACAAAAGTAACTATGACTAACCAAATTGCTTTTAAAGCCATCTATTATGCAATAGGATGGAACTTTGAAAAAAAATAATTACATGTTTCTTTTGAAACGTCATATCTAAACTCTTTTTGTACTTACTTGCCTACCTATATCTTGTTAGGTTAAATAAATATATGAACATTTTTTTAACAAATCGTTAAGGGCGTTTATTAATATATTTGAACAATTAAAAAAATAACCGGATGCTAGGGTTACAATAAAAAACTTCAATTAATGAACAAGTTTATTTAATTATTACTAGATACATATGTCAAATACTTAAATCTAATACTACATTTGGAATGATAAACTTTAATACAATGCACACACAATAAAGCTAATCGAAATTTAAAACGACTAATTCGTTTATAATGAACTTTTCAATGAAAATTCTATTGTAAATTCTTACTTTACGAAATTTTAAATGTATTTTTTATTACAAAAATTATTGTCTTTCAATTACAGAAAATAATTTTTATTTCCTGTAGCTTGTTACATTGGTTTATTATACAAGTTGTATCAGAAATATTTTACTACATTATTGTCTTTCAATACTACATAATACTGTAATATCGTAAGTGATCTATCTATATATTTGGTCTCAGGAACTTTAGATCAAAGACTTATTTGATTTTATAAACCTCGTCAGATATTCTTAGAAAACGCTAAGCTAAAAGCTGTTTTTGTAATAATTGATAAAATTATCTTAGATCATACTCAAGTAAATAAAAAAATTAAAATAATTTTCTTATTTTATTATCTCCTTGATTCTGTTATCCACCTATTTTATATTTCTATTACAAACTTAGTTCGACATAATAATTTGGCTAACACAATGCAATACATAACATTTTTACATAAACATAAACCACTGGGTATGATACATTGCTGCCCCTTTTATATAATGTACACCACAGCCAAGCTATTATATTAGACACATAATAAATAAATTTAAATATTTCAGCAAATTATAATTCATCACCACACTTTGTATCTCATACTTTTATGCGAAATATGACAAAGTATATACCTAATTCATCGCCATTAAATGGCACAAACACGTGGTTTCCTGCACCGTTTTGTATACATTAAAAGCAATATATTAATTATTATTTTTATAAATTCACTAATTTCATTTGACAAATATATTTAATTCTAAGAGTATGTACGTTTACAAATTAATAAAATGATGTCTAAAGACTATACAAATATTTTTATCTCAATAAAACTTTGTAATTGATTTCAATCATATACAGGGATATATTTTTCATTACTAGAGAACAGAAATGATTAAAAAACGAGATAGCATAAATATTAAGAACCCAATTTAATTTAATTGAAAAATTAATTATTTCAAAACTTACGTCTATAGTAAATACAAATGAAAGTGTTATAACTCAGCAATTAATAGTTCTCTTGTGTATATTACAAAATTAAGAATTTCATATAATTTTTCGTAGTCAGAATATTCAGAATTTCGTCCTATATTTATGGTAATAGTGGTTTGAAGATAAAACGCTAATAGATAGCAATGTAAATTGGAAACATTTTAATGAAGTTTCATGTATTCCTATCTATTTGTATATTTCAAATTACTATAGTTTCTCTATTTTAGAACTATCTATCTGAGTATTTAGTAACTATATTCTTAATATAGATTATGCTGCATTTATAAATCGATTGATATTTTATTATTATGATTTGGTATTTTATCCGCTTTAATATTACTGGCAACACTAACATGTTAAGCTTCTGATGCGCACTTAGCCTCTCGGCTGATTTTTTAAGACCCTGGAACTCAAAACGGCAGATTATGTTTTTTTTTTATTTTATGATATCGTACATTGTATATTTCATGTTTTAGTAAAAAAAGTTCATAGAAATGAAAAAAATATTAAGAAATACATTTTGCATAAAAATTATAATTTTACAATACATAGTTTGTTATTTTTCAAAATCTTGTAATAAATCGGGTATTTTTAAGCTTATGCTGCCAACAGTCTGTTGACCTGTACCTCATGAGATATAAATTCGTTTGTATAAATTTAAACCTTTATGCTTTTGGACAGTCCATAGGTTAAGCCATTGTCAATTACACTATAGATTATAAAAGTGGCCGTTGAAAGATGAATTAATAAAGATTTACTATTAAAATCATATATAAACAAGTACCCGTTATAGAAAATACTAATATATATTACAGTTCCTAATTTATTCAACATTTTAAAAGACACGTCTCATTTAAGACGACAATTATTGTATTTAAGTTTACATTTGGAAAGTGTTTTTCGTACGAAGGCAGGAGTTAACTGGTAGAAATCGTGAAGAAAGAAAAGCGTTATGCATCTCTGTCTTTTCTCTCCGTGTACTTTCTCTCTTCTAACTCTGTCTCTTTCTTTTGTATACAAGGTTGTGCGTGTGAGTATCGAAATTCGTGTTGACGTGCATTGTGTGCCCTGAATCTTAAAAGTTATTTGTCTCTATTTTAAATCACAAGTAAATTATATTGTGTTATTTTTTTATTTTGATTAAGCTTCGTTTTATATGATTTATAATTCACCAATTTATACCAAAATTTTAATAAATGATTTTTTCCTACAATATTAAATTAAACTTTTTGTATGAATTTCTTAATTTGTATTGCGATAGTGATTGAAAAAATACATAGAGAGAGTCGCAAGAAGAAAGCATAACACTTTTCCTTGCGTAACCAAATTGTTCAAATATAAACAATCTAAATTTTCATATCAATTTAAGATTTGGAGTTGACGAAATAGCGTACGAAGCCACAGAGTAGGTACACAATATAATAATACTATACTTCGTTCCTGACTCTGGGGTCCGTTTTTTCCGGTCCGCCCATGTTCATTAATATTGTATAATATAACTCCATCTACATTTAAATACACTGAAACGATTGAGTATATATTCTCAAAATACATCATCTACATAAACTTCTAGCTACAGTCACATCGTTTATTGTCACGATTATCGTATTAAATACTGTAAACTTCATAATTACATCCAACCACTAAAATAGTTATATATTTATTTACACGTAAAGAGAAATAGTAGCTCTGGCCCTCTGATTTTAGGTCATCATGTCAAATAATGTTGAACATTTAAAAAGCATACACACTTAATTTTCTATTAGGTCACTACATAAATAATTTCATCTAATTACGTAAATTAAATTTTGTTATACAATAAATTATCAACAAATAATTAACAATAAGAATAAACAAAGAATACACGGCTTTTTATGGCTCTTTACAGAACATAAATTAATGGTTCAACAACTGATGATAGAGTTTTGACAGTTTATTATTAGTGTTGCCAATTATTTTTCGGTTTCCGGGATAAACAATATTGAAAGTGAAATAATAGATACGTAGTTTTTCTTTTTTACTTAAAATATATTTTTTTAACCTTTAAGGTAAGCACTATAAGACATTTTAAATTATGTAGTTACTACTAAGGGCGGTTTTATTGCTATTAGCAATCTCTTCCATTTATTTTTTTATTTATCTTTTATTGTAATTAGACTTATATACAGCGTATGCCCGTAGCTTCGTTGGGATTAATGTAGTTTGACCTCTCCCTCTGGAATAGTATTTTTTTTCTGTATGAAAAGCAAACTATGTCTTTTCTGTATTCTTGATTAGGTACTTGTATGCTAAATCTTACGATTAGCTGTTGAATCGACAAAGAGTGAAAGCGTATCAAACATTCACATTTATAATATTAGGAAAGATATTTTTTTACCAAATTTCCTGCACAAAACATTTGTGATTTGACAAATTCATAAATATGGAAGCTAAATCGTAATTTGAAGCTTAATCCATACAGTGGCTGATACAGTCGCCATAGTTTTTTAATAATTGACATACTAAAATCTATATGTATAATGAAAATACAGTTTCTTTAAGGCATGACTATAACTTTGACTATTTGATGGAGAAATTGTCATAGATAGTGCAGTGCTTATTTTTTGGCGTCCTTAAGTCCGTTGCCAGTTTTTTAAATTACAAGTTTATTTAATATACACACCGAAGCGGGCGGATATTAGTTGGTACCGGATATGGCTGTATCGACTGTACTCGGTGTAATACATTGGTTTATACTATGAAACTAGCAGGAACATATAAATGCGGCGGGCACTACTATGCGAAGTGGAATGTTTCAATGAATGTATTATAGGGAATTCGTTGTCGGTCTGGTCATAGCACGCTACTGTACAGGTCGGTGATGAAATCGTCTAATGAGTAATATTTTATATCCATTTATAAAAAGTCAATTATTCCATGTGTTCCGAAATGTTTCCGTTCGATATTTCTTCCGAAATGGGATGTAGTTAGTCGACAATTTTGTGGAAAAAATACGTTATATCGCATAAAATAGTTGGCAACACCTATATTACAGAAATGTCAAATTCATATCCACAGTAATGTTGATTACGCTATGTAAAAAACGACTTAGGTATATTATGACAATTTAAAGGTTATCCGACATAACAATATTAAAACAAAATAAAATATTAATAAATTATTGTATAAAGTATCACTTTGCGAACATAAAAAAATGCAACACACGATGTGGCTTATAAGGTAAGTTGAAACTCAAGACTATTACTAATTTTCTTATGAAAATTCGTTTATCCCTTGTTCTGAGCTGCTTGACGTCTCAGATCGGATTTGATGCCGGCGGTGATGACCGTCCCTAACCCGAGTATCGCGCACAAGGTGATATTAGACCAGCGGTCACCAACTGAACCCAACATCCACTCATACAGTAGAGTTATAAGTATGCCGAACAACTGAAAAAAAACAACGTTGCGTTTATAAGTAGCTTTAAATTAGCTTTTGCTCGCGGCTTCGCTCGTGTTGAGAATAGTACATTTTTGTTTGGATGAAATGTACTCGTATCTCCTTTCCTGTACCCATTATAACGTATATGTCAAAGTAGTTAAGGCGAGAACGCATAACAAACAAAGAAACTTTTCAGGATTCACACACACTCATTTCAATTGGTACCTCTATCAGGTGGCAGTGATGGAAAACATCGTGACAAAACCTGAACCTGATAAATGTTCTTATAGTAGCCCCGGTATGTGGGAAAAATATTGATAAAATCTGTGTTTGAAATCGCCAATACGTCGTGGGATGACGTGGCGATGTTCCTACCTTCCTTCGGGAAGAAGCTTTTGGCCACGCATGGTATTTTGCATGACGGTAGGGCTTTTTCTAAGTCCGTCTGGCTAGCTAAAACCATCAAGTTGCAAATGTGTCACCAAGCACCTGTTGATGTGTTTCGGCATCTGCATTTGAGAGCCACTCTTCCCCTAGACTTAGCATGTTTACCATCTTAGACCACATCCTCGTTTAGCATCAGATGAGATTGTGGTCATTTGGGGTTTGGGCGTATAAAAAAAATCAACGGGCCTATTACAGACTAAAGTTATTTAATTACTGTTGAATTCAAACATTCGTCGATGGCACTTTCTAGATTAAAAATTGTCTTTAGTGTAGTGACGTCCTAACGCTCGCTGGAAAATATTCTAAAACATATCAACTACAACACACACACACCCATACACACACTCGCACACACACACACACACACAACATATATGCGCCCGTGTGCACGCGTAAATTAAATTATTATTCCCCAATACTACAAATCATACACTTAATGTTGCGATATACAAAATGTAAAACGCATAACTTCATTATTGGCACTCTGTAATTATATTCATATGTTTTTAAACACCACGATTGTGCTGAGAAGTTTTTATAAAAATAAAATACCATGATAACAAAATATTTACCGCAGTTCATTCAAAATTACCTGAACAACAGCATTCAGTATCCCCGAAGTCGTTCCTTCTGGCTCAGGGTATGTCACTTCTGAAGCGAACTCGAAACCGACAGGCAGGTAACCGGTCATGAAGAAACTGGAACATCAAACAGTATATGACTTCTCCATGAGCACCACTTTTCAATGGGAGTCTTGACCTCCCGCTATCTATTGCTTAACTGCACCTCTGGATATTATATTATATAGCGAAGTTAACGATACCGTCGAAGTACGTATTACGGGACCGTCGACATATTACGTCACACGTTAAGAGAGTGATAGGTGATTAATAAATTGTAGAATGATATTATAAGCTGCGTGACGTCACATATATGAATCTAAAATAATAATATTCGTGTGGTGTAATTTATGTATAGGGATGAGGAGCAAGTCCATGCTTTACATTTGTTCTTCTTCTTCTTCTTGTTTTGGCACCGCAGAAGCATTTGCCAGTGTTAATGTTTTGTTTCAAGTAAGTGTCTTGTGATAATTATAATGTTCTAACAAGGTGGTGGCTTCCTTGTTAGAACTTTCCATGGAGTTTTGGCGGCACCTTAGAATGCATGCTCCGTGGTATTATTTCCCATCCACTTCACTTGTGCATAATAACCGAACTATATTACGTAAAACACCACCAACTCCACTACATGACAGACCAAGATCCCGCCAAAAACTCCTTTACATATGGACCGTTTATTTTGAAAGTGGTGTAAGTCCATTTTTGAGAAAAATGAGCTATCACGTAATTCATGCTTAATTTAATGTAATTTTTTTATATATAACTAGTCCGTGTTTAATTTCTCAAAAAAAAAAACCCATGTTTTGTACAACTTAAAATCGGTCGGTAAATGGTATTGCATAATCATCGATTATGAAAGTGGTGTAAGTCCAATTGGCAGAGGTAGGTGGCATAGCAGATGGACGCCGATCAGTTTTTTGTTATTTTTCATACTACCACATGCAGAGAATAAGTAAATTCTTGTAATCAGTATCTTGTAATGAAAATGTAATTGCCGTCTAAAATAAAATTTTATGTGTTGTTATGCGTATTTGTAAACAAAATTATATTAAATTGAAGTATATTTTAAGCGATATTTGATTTTTCAAAATTGAAATTAAACGATTTTTACAATTGTCTAACTTTGAAAATGGTGTAAGTCCATTTACAGCACATAAATATGTGTTATCGTAGTCTAATTATCCAAAAACAAATTTATATAAACAAATTAAATGTTGATAAAACAATAGAAACAATACCAGACCTCATATGATTTGCCTGTATTTTTAAATCAACAAATATAGTAACCTTTAATTTTCTCGAAACTATAGAAAATGGACTTACACCACTTTCAAAATAAACGGTCCATATGTTTCATGTGCCCATTTGTGGGAATAAAATTTACTTGTTATGTCATAATGATTTTATTTATATGTTACAATAACGTTGTTGTATAACCAGAGTGCTGGAACGTGACTGATTTACAAAGTATTATGTAAATATAATTCTATTCGAATGTGCTAGTTTGCACACAATCAGTAGGGCGATTGTAGATTTTAACCTTCTGAGAATACACTAGATTTTTCTCTATATTTCTTACAAAAGATTCGATTAGAATACATATGAGCTATAATTGGGTGTCTGCAGGTATGAGCCAGAGATAGAACGCTTATACATGTGTAACAAAACTTGTCGACGGCTGCCAGATAGAATGTGGCTATAGAAACAGGTTTTTTTTTTTAATATTAAGTAAAGCTTTTTGTCATTAAAAAAATCAAATTTGCCAATCATGAAAATGAAAGACTATAAAGGTTTTAGTATCACGAAGATATCAATGAAAATCAAAAATACTTTATTCAATTCAGGCCCAGAGAAGGCGCTTATGAAGGTTTAAACTACCACGGGAAAGGGAAAATACTCAGTCATCGAGAAGAGTCGGCAAGAAACTCGATCGGGTTTCTTCTTTTAACGTACATATTACTATAATACAGTAGAGTTAAATCGTTTTAGCAAGTGCACAGATAGGGTTGTTAATTGTAGACGTCACCATCGTTCTAAGCTTAATCCACTCTATAATAGCCTCTTGATACCAAAACTAGCTTGATACGGTGCCCGAACTTACAATCTAGCAAATCGGCAACGTGCTGTGGGACTTTTCTGTAAAACCTAACAAAAGTGCTGATATAAGACACTCACCCCAGCAGTATGCTGCTTAGATAAACGACACCAATGAGGCCACAGTTCAGGGTGAAGGTGAAGATGACCATCCCAACAACAGAGGCGGCGTACACCGCGAGAGTCGTCTCCTTGAACTTATGGGTCTTGTCGAGCACCAAACCACAGAGCACGGAGCCCACCATACCCGCCACTACCATTACTAAACCGATGCGGCCGGCGTCTTCGTTCGCACCCTGGAACATGTCCATATTCCACATTGAACGACATTACAAAACAGAGTCACCTATAGCGTCTGTCTGTATGATCCCTTAAACTTCTAAACTGCACTACGAATTTGAAATTAATTTTCGCCATCTTATTTCACTAAATAGTCGCAATGTAAAGAGAATATTTGGCCATTTTTTTTTTAATAAACCAGTGTAAAGTCGGAGCGGTAAGATAGTATTTATATAATGTAGAGAAAAGGCTACCCTAACCTAATACGCTAATTAAGACCCCGAACCTCGACCACTAAACATGTGGTAGATATGATTTGCCGCGGAATCAGTTACCATGAGACTAGCTACGTCGCTTAAAAAAATCGGACAATTAAATCTCTGATTTCATACTTTTCAAGACACAAGTGTCTACAAATTTTTTCATTAGTATTATGATGAAAGATATATAAATAAATAAAAATTGTATCAAAAGACTTTAGAACATGTCGTTAAAGTTCGCTTTAAAACCTATTAGGGTACCTATACAGACAGATGATTTCAAAACTTAAATTAAAGAAACAGCTATATATCAGTTGTTTTATAAGAATGTTCTAAAAGCGTCCATGCAGACGAGACAGACCTTATCATCCAGTAACTTACCGGGTAATAAGTCAGGATAACTTGATTCAGCAACGTTGAGATTGCATAGAATGTACCAACGTTCAGACCGTACGAGATCAGGAGGAAAACGTAGTTTCGATTCGTCATAAGCTTCTTAATGGACTGGAAGAAGTTGGAATCCAAGCTGGAACCGAGATCGGCCGCTGCTGACGGCGGAGTCGCTGGTGCTGCCTTGAAAACTGGAATAATATTAATAATACACGATGTCAAATAATCTTAAGTTCGAATCTTGTAGTAAGCTAGAGCTTTCATTAAAAGAAAGTATTGTATTTAAATCACGACATGTTGTTAGGGCATTTTTAACGTAACTTCCTTATTGGTATTATAAAAAGTCGAATTACAAACCCAAATGCTTATTGTATCGCCATAATTTAGTAAATCTACAATTGCCCATGAGTGTTGCCATTTAAACCATTTTTTTTAATCTTTAAAAAACTTATCAACCATTTTTTTTGATCCACTTATCTTGCCTAATAAGTGTCTGAGTTTATTTCTATCTATTCCGTAACTTACAGAGCAGGATGAAAACGAACAAGACGCTCGTGAACCCAGCCACCAAGTAGAACATGAGTTGGAAATCTGCCGCTATCTCTTCAGTCGTGCCTTGCGCCTTCACCAGAATAGGTGGCAGTACGAAGCCGAGTGCTATTCCTAGCTGCGAATGTAAAGTACTTAATATGAAATTAGATCATGAGGAATAAATATCAAAGTTTTGATTCACAGTTACTTCTTTAATTAGCTTCGTATTAACCCTATTAACATTATAAATGAGAAAGGTTGTGATAATGGATGGATGTTTATTTCTCTTTTACGCAAAATCCACCGAACCGATTTTTGATTTAAAGTTCACATAAGCTAATTCATCAGAAATACCTTTATAATTATAAATATATGCTATTAGATTGTTCAAAATAATTAAGATAACCTTACATTTTCGCAATTTATTTGCTAAGTAGGGAGGTAAAATACTGTGTCGGGTAGAGTACTACTGCTCCTCAGCAAGAAGAAAACATCGCTGAAACGCGTAGTGCTTGTATAAATCGTAGTTTCCTATAACTTTATGTTAAATGAAGATATCGTCATAAGTATATTTTAGAAAGGACCACCAACTAACTAAACTGGTCTTCTGTTCCCAAAGAAACATGATATCTCTCTGGAAAAGAGGAAAACATTAGTATATACGGCACTCCTGCTAATTCCTCGGGTTCCACGGCCGGAGCAGCGCGGCGCACATTTTGGTCACTCCTTTTTTTAGTCCGGATAAAATCTTTTAGGAACTACCGATATTCCATCTAAAATGGACTGGCATAGAATAAGCATGCGAAAAAAAGCCACTTGGCCAGCACTGAAGCA